>OY757922.1:20451613-20634113 GCA_963585895.1 Sepioteuthis lessoniana
CATCTCGTCTATAACTCCGTCTCCAACTGTAACTGCAACTCGAACTTCTGTCTTGACTGAGTTGTATAATAGTCCAACGTCCACTCAATCGCCTACTCGATCTTTGGAATGGCATGATTGATCGTCATCCAGCGGAAATAACTGTCATGCAGTTCAAAGGTCACTCTCTTCCGGTGCATCAGTCTATGAGTGTATCATGGGCTTTACCTTGTCCCATTTCATCAGCCAAATCCACCCACGCGATCTCTTTCGATTACTGGCCATTGGAATGTGTCACTTCCTTCCAGTGAATCACTTTGTAATGGCATGTTTGCTCGGGCCCAAGTTCAAAATACAACACTGGACGCTAACTAAACGGCTGGAGAAGAAGCTAGACGATAATTATACAAGAATATTGCGAGCAATATTGAACAAGTCCTGGCACCAACTATACAGCCACCTGCCTCCCATCACGAAAACGTTCCAAGTCAAACAAACCAGACATACAGGACACTGCTGGAGAAGCAGGGACGAGCTCATAAGTGATGTACTCCTATGGACCCCCACATATGGCCGGGCAAAAGCAGGACGACCAGCGCGAACATAAATACAGCAGCTCTGTGAGGATACGGGATGTAGCCCTGAAGACCAGCCAGAGGCGATGAACGATAGGGAGAAGTGGCGAGAGAGGGTCAGGGATATCCGTGCTGGCGGCACGACATGATGATGATGATGATGATAACCCATACACTCATACGCACACACACACTCTCACACACTCACACACTTAAAAGATAATTCAAAACCACAACGGTTTTCTGCTGTATTTTTTCGATTTTCGATTCATTTCAGTTTCTGAATTGGCTGATGACTGTTGTTTTGCAAAAACTCCGTGAAACCCAAGGGTCGCAGTCTAAATTCCATGAATTAAATATATATATCTAATATATATTTATCTATTATATATATATATATATATATACTAATACTAAAGAATACATTAATATTCTTGAGAATATATATATATATATATATATATATTGTATCTATTTATTTTGAAGGGTTCAAGAAGTGTAAAATAATCTGTAGAACATAGAAACGCATCTCTCTCACCCTCTGTCTCTCTCTGTCTCCGTCTCTCTTTCTCTCTCTCTGTGGCTCTACCTCAGGGCTTCACAAACCTTTTACTTAAAGCACCCATTGTAACAATATTTAATTTCCATTAACCCCTCAAATAAATTAATTGAATATGAAAGAACAAAATATAACTAATTCCCTACTCTTTAATACATTTTCTTAGAGAAAAGAATCAGTCAACTATAAATGCAGATGCACCTTTAATTCTTGCATTATTTTGGGGGGGAATAGGATGGATTTGGTGAGTTCTGAGATCATGAAAATTAGATTTATTAGTTTGATCTGTGAATCTCAATGTTCTACGTTCAAAGTTTGCTTCGTAAATAATGCGCATTGCTAAACCCAAATTTCATCAAATACGAAGCTGGAAAAGCAAGTAAACTGGGTTTAACAGTTGCACAAAGCTCGGAATATTTTGCAGTAGTTTTTTTTTTTTCGTTGACCCAACTCCTTTAAATCTATGCAGATGTAACATACCCATGATACGGATGTGTGAAATAGACATAGAGAATCCGAAATACACGCGAAACACTTTGTAATATAATGACCGAGGGATTTCGGTATATGCCTTTGGGTTTAGTTAGGCTGAGAACCTTTCGGCTCAGCACATGGGTTACTTAGGTGCAACATTAACACAGGTGTCCACACGCGCGCGGGCAGAGCGAACGTGTCACTCAGAGATGTCACAATAGCCCTAGATGGGAAACGGAGGCTAGCGAGTGCGAATGACGTCACGCACCGGAAGCGCGCGGAGGATTTGGGGAGATTTTGAAACTCAAAGGTAATAAAAGGTTTCGTACCTGAACAGAGAAGTCGTTAGGTGTTTTTCGAATTTCGAGATTCCTATGTTCTATGTATATATGTAATGAACATCCCATGTACATTTCGCATATTCATGTATATGGCTATGGTACAACTTTACGACTTCTTAGTTCAGGTACGAAACTTTTTGTTACCTTTGAGTTAAAGGTTTTTCGACATGAGGAGAGAGAGACACAATCTTTCTATGCTGACTGCTTTTACATCGTCAGCTCTCAACCCAACCAACGCGCGGCACCCGTAGCGCACAAATTCGTCTGGCCTCGCCCAGCTCTGAATCTCGACTCTCTCGTTTGGAGGCAGGAACTCAAATAACTGCTTTTTCTCAAATCTCAGCCCACGCTTCTGGTGCGTGACTTCACCCACATCCCCTGAATTCAATTCCTATCTGGGATTTTTATTTTGACATCTCTGAATGACACATCCTCTCTGCACGCGCGTGAACACCTGCGTTAATGTTGCACCTAACTAACCCATGCGCTAAGCGAAAGGTTCTCAGGCTAACTAAACCGAAAGGCAAGATATATAAAACGAAATCCCTCGGCAATTATATTACACAGACACATTGCTTCAAAATCGAAATTCACTTCGATAAATTTTTTTTTAAAGAAAGATGTTTAAATTTTCTCTATATTTGCACTTCCCACTTCAACATCGTTCGTTCATTTAAATGGGCCGCATATTTCGAACAGATCCTATATGAACATCACATCACATCCAAGGGGTGTCTCGTGGTGTGATGGTTAAAGCGCTAGCCTACGGAAATGTAGTAAGCGAGTTCAAACTCCAGTCGTGCTATTATGTTCACTTTCGGACAAATACTCTTGGGAAAGGCATGAACCCCTTATCCCCCCCAGGTATAGATGAAATAGTACCACTAATGTTCTTCTAAAAGAGTGGCTTTGGCATTAGATAACCTACGAAGGTTGATATGCCATTAAACAGAAGAAACCAATCCACATCCCCTCCTATCAGAGATGTACAATATCTGGCGACTAATCTACACGATCAAGCGATTTTTGGACTCCTTTTATAAAGGAATTTAGAAATGTATCCAAGTGAATTCAGATCCAGTAGACTCCTATACTTTTATTCACACAGCCAAAATTTTATTCATCCAACAGGAGCTCTTTGGGACCATTTTAAAAAGTCCTGCTCTAAGTCATTCTTTCCTTGGTCAGGATGAGATATCTTCCGCTCCCATAGTGCATGCTTATATCTGGGGAATTTTAAGTACGAAATACATTCCTTAAAAAAAAAAAAATGAAAGAACAATATTTCATGGTGGGGTGCTTTCAAAAGATGTATGAGATACTTGGCGAGACACGGGAAACTATCTGAGATGTCTGCATAACGTTAATGGCAGTGGGGATAATTGAAACTAATAAATATTAGCAAAGAACATATTCAGGTCACGTAAATTATAGTGCTTTCCCGCCAACTCATACAACAAAGGAAGGAACCCAAGAAATACCCCATTCAAAAAAAAAAAAAAAAATCACGTGACACCTTTATGACGTTAAAATGACTTCACTTCGATATCTCAATGAACATAGTATCTGAGCATCAATGCAGGTATCGAGACCGACACTTAATGAATGAGACACCGGAAGTGCTATCCTAAGAGGCTACCCCTCTCTACCCCAAACAAATGGCCGGAAAGACTACCTGAATCTTGGTTCTTCAACACCGGTGTAGACCGGAAGTCCATTTACGGCCCGGTCCATCAATTCACCAAGTTTTATGGCTCTTTTCGCTTTTGTTTCTGCAAGGGCAACGACAGAAGCGAAATGATAGACGACTGACAGAGCCATTAAGTGTCTGACGTTGTTTGTACTCAGAACATATGACGCACCTGAATGGACATCTACTCACCAATATACAGCTTTAGACGCCTCAAACATAATGCAATTGGTTGGAAAAGCAGGCTGGTAGCTCATTACTACTGTACTGAGGTTGATCCTTACAGGGTGCCCCAAACTTCTGACCTTTTGTCAAAACTAAGCGAACTTGGCTGGCAGATCATTACTAGTGAAATCTATTCTCACTGAGTGCCCCAGACTGCTGTCCTTATATCAAAACTAAGCGAGCTAGACAAGCAGACAATTACCAGTAGGTTCGATTCTCACTTGATGCCGCATACTTCTTGTCTTTTATCAAAACGAAATGAATTGGCTAGCAGATTATTAACAGTCAGCTCGATTCTCACAGGAAGCCTCAAACTTCTGGCCCTTGATAAAAACTAAGCCAAGGCTATCAGACCATTCTAGTGACCTCGATTCTCACTGAGTGTCTCCAACTTCTGGCCTCTTCTCAAAACTTAGCAAACTGAGCAATTAGACTATTAACAATAGGTTCGATTCTCACTGAGTGCTCCAAACTACCCTTCTTTTATTAAAACTAAGCAAACAAGGCTAGCAGGCTATTACAAATGATCTCAATTCTCTCTGGGTGCCCCATAATTCTAACATTGTTTCTAACGAAACTTACCTTTAAATAATGTCACACTACCTTTAAATAATGTCACACTACCTTTAAATAACGTCACACTACCTTTAAATCTACATAGAAGAAAGCTACGTGATGGGTTATTTGATTTTTCTGAAGTGAATGATTTTGAATATATTGGCCATTTTACTTTACATGCAAATGTTTTGGAGGTTTTTTTTTTTACTCTTGCTGTAAATGTATTTACTTACAATTAGGATAATTGGTAAAATTCAGGAATACGATTGGGTGTCTGTTTAAGGGAGTCGGGAAGGGAGCCAGTGTTATAAACAGACAAAGATAAGAAGAAATTGAGATTGGCAGAACTGGACAGAGTGAGAGAGATATGCACACAAATTGAGATGCATAAGCTGTTAGGAATAGACTTATGTAAGAAAGAAAGAAAGAAAGAAAGAAAGAAACTGAGAAAAGAAAGAAAAAAGAACATGAGAAAAGAAAGAAAGAAAGAAAGAAAGAAAGAAAGAAAGAAAGAAACTGAGAAAAGAAAGAAAGAAAGAAAGAAAGAAAGAAAGAAAGAAAGAAAGAAACTGAGAAAAGAAAGAAAGAAACTGAGAAAAGAAAGAAAAAAGAAACTGAGAAAAGAAAGAAAGAAAGAAACTGAAGAAAGAAAGAAAGAACGAAAGAAAGAAAGAAAGAAAGAAAGAGGGAAAGAAAGAAAAGAAAGAAACTGAGAAAAGAAAGAAAGAAAGAAAGAAAGAACCTGAAGAAAGAAAGAAAGAAAGAAACTGAGAAAAGAAAGAAACTGAGAAAAGAAAGAAAGAAAGAAAGAAAGAAAGAAAGAAAGAAAGAAACCGAGAAAAGAAAGAAAGAAAGAAAGAATGCAACAGACATAGATAGATAGATAGATCTGTAAACCACAAAAGTAGTGCAGGTCTTTGAACCATATTAATATGAAATCATCAAGATTTTTTGTCAAGATTGTAAAGAAAAATGTTTTTTGGATACGAGCCTGTTTCATTTAAAAATCAAAATTTAATACGTAATATTTACTCAGCCAATACTAAATAATGAGTGCCCTGTTAAGTTCCCATCTATCAATCAAATAGATCAGTTAAAAATCTATTCGTATTCTATAGGAATATTAGATGCCATATTACAATAATTTATTTCTATTAAGAATAGTTACTTGAAGCTATAATTGTTCATTAAGGATTATTATTAGTTGCTTGTATCCATATAACCGTGTACAAACAAATGAATATTATTAGATAGAAATAATTACTTGAAACCATATAAGTATAAGAATACTTCAAACCATATAACGGTGTGCAAGGTGTAGGGGAGGGCGCTACTCCTTTCCCTGGATTTCTTCACTTTACCCTTGATCCGTACTTTATAATGCTGAGTGTTAATCAAGGAGTCATCAAGTACCATTTTTTAAGTCTTTGGTATGACTCGACCTGGAGATTGAACCCAGGTCTCCCGGGCCATTGGTGAACACTCTAACCATTATGCCAATGTCCGGTAAATTATTTGTATTAAATAAATATACTTGATATCAAATAACTGTATGCAGAAAATGCTTAAGAGACAATTACAAAAAAACGTAATAATGAATATACAATGAATAACCTTTAAGTATAAAGTAATCCGAGACGAGTTGAAATGCCGCTAAAATAAATCAATCAATCAACAGCTATATATATTTACCAACCCCTCCTCTAGAGTAGGATATGGCACAAGGTCAATTTTTAAGCAGAACTTAACCGGTTTAAATTCAGAGTTTTCCTTCTCCTTGACTAGTTGCCTCACCAAGGCTGAAGAATCTAGTCTGCCCTACTATTTACCCATAGCTGGAGGAAGAATAATTGAATTCGTACCTTTCCCAAGGGTATTAGTGCTTATGTGAAATGCAATCAATCTCATCCAGGATTTGAACTCGTGTCGACGTGTCCATTTCCTACGACAATAATCATTACACCACGGGCACCTTCAATCAACAGCTGTATGACACCAAATATTCCTATCTAATACAACTAATTTGCACATGTTTGTATGGGGTTAAGTATTATTTTCTATTATTGATAGCTAAGTCGGCTGGGACTGTAAAATAAACCGACTGCCAGTCTGCAGAAGGTTAAGACCCCTCCAATGAGTGTCCTGATTATGACACTGAACTATCACATGGTAAGGCTCCAGTCCTGGAGCTATATGTTATGTGGAGTAGCATTTCATTGCCATTACTCACAGGTCCACTCTATGGTAGTACTTGATAGGGTTTCATCTACGGATTAAATGCAATTATTCAACCATTTAACAGTATGCAAACAAATGACTGATGTTAAATTGAATTGTTAGTGATACATAGCGATGCTTGAAACGATTAAACTGTGAAAATTGAACTATTGGTGTTAGAAAGCAATACTTGATGTCATTTTGGTATGTGTAAACAAATGTGTAAACACCGGCTCATTGGCCTAGTGGGTAGAGTGTTCGCCAATGGTCCAGTAGACCTGTGTTCAATCCTAGGTCGAGTCATACCAAAGACTTTAAAAATGGTACTTGATACCCCCTTGCATAACACTCAGCAATATAAGGTACGTATCAAGGGTAAAGTGGAGCAATCCGGGGAAAAGAAAAACGCCATTCCCTACACCTTGTTGTAGTAGCTATTGAAACGGGAACCTTCTGGTCGCCCTCAGCTATGGTCAACCAACAACAAGCAAATGATTAATACTGAATAGAATTATACATGTTAAATAAAAATACTTGAAGCCGTTTAACATAGAGCAAAAATTGAATTATTGATATTACAAAGTAATACTTGGAATCATTTGACTGATCAAATGAATGAATAACGTTGAATAAAATTATTAGTGTTAGATAGCAATACTTGAAACCATTTCATCATTTGCAAACAAATGATTTATATTAAATTGAATTATTAGCGTTAGATTGCAATACTTAAAACTAATTAATATGATCCAACAAATTAGCTATAACGTTTTAAAAGATAAAATGACCTACAAACTATTCACTTACAAATCGAATGTGTATAACCATTTAACTGCGTGCAAACAAATGACAGACGTTAAAGTGAATTGTAAGTATTATATAGCAATACTTGGAACATTTAACCCTGAGCGGAAAGTTACAAATAATAAACAGAATTATTAGCGTAAGGTAGAAATACTTGAAACCAAAACAAATCACACACACACATATATATGTGTGTGTGTGTGTGTGTATTGTTATCCACAGACTATTTTGTTGTATCACAATTCTTCAGTGTGGCTAGACCTGCGAGATGTTTCAAGCTGAGATTGAAACCCGGCTGACCTTACGTCAATAGGACATCGCCATTCTCCGCGTAAGTAAATGAATTTTTTACGTATATATTTTTAACATATACATTATCGGCTACCTGAAGTGCTTAATTCTAGAGAAGAGCAATAGCATATTAGCGTATGTGGCAACTTCTCTGTGTGTGTGTGTGTGTGTGTGCAGTTGACTTTAAATAACATTCAAGGGTTGATATGCCGTAAAACTTATCCAACCAACCTATTACTAATAATCTATACATTATAATAGGGTTTAAATTATTCCTCAGCACCTGTCCTAGAAAATGGCACGCATAAACTCCTATGGGACTTTAACATACAAACGGGTCACCTAATCCCGGCCAGAAGACCAGACTTAATAACAATCAACAACAACAAAAAAAAAGAGAACTTGCAAAATAGTCGACCTTGCTGTCCGGGCTGACCATAGAATAGAACTGAAAGAATGTGAAAAGAAGGATAAGTACCTCGACCTTGCTAGAGAATTGAAAAAACTGTGGAACATGCAGGTGACAATTATACTAATTGTAATTGGTGCGTTTGGAACAGTAACTAAAGGATTACTAAAGGGACTGAAGGACTTGGAAGTTGGCGGACGGGTGGAGACTAATCAAACTACTACATTATTGAGAACGGCCAGAATACTAAGAAAAGTCCTAGAGACTTGAGGAGACTTGCTGTCACTCAGACTCCAGTGAAAAACCATCGGCTAACGCTGATGTGAAAAGCTCTAATGAGTTAATAATAATAAAAATAATTTGTTAGCACACACTTATATCTTATCAGTAAATGTTCAATCCTAACTATTTATATTTTCCACTTTTCATTGCATTCATTTTCTTAGCTGCACTTTTTTTTATTATAAAAATCATTTCCTTGCACATTATCATATGATATCAAGTATTCCTATCTAATACAAATAATTTGCACGCAATTATATGGTATCAAGTATTCCTATCAAATACAAATAATTTTCACATGATTATATGATATTAAGTATTCCAATCTAATATAATTAATTCGCACAGTTATATTTTGAATGAATCATTAATATCAGATCACAATACTTGAAACCTTTTAGTGTGTGCAAACAAATGATTATATTAAAAAGAATTATAAGTGTTAAATAGCAATACTTTAAACCATTTAAATGTGTGTAACCAACTGATTAGAATTAGATAGGATTATTAGTGCTAAATTGGAATACTTGAAACCCTTTAACTGTGTGCAAACAAATGATTATATTAAATGGAATTAATAATGTAAGATAGCAAAACTTGAAACCATTTAAAGGTTGGTTGGTAGGTTGATTGGTTGTATTTTTATGGCATATCGACTTTCGTAGGTTATTTAACGCCAAATGTAAATAATCAGTTCTATTTAAAACAATTCAGTTTAGCAAGAGTCATCATCATCATGTCGTGCCGCAAGCACGGATATCCCTGACCCTCTCTCGCCACTTTTCCCTTTCGTTCATTGCCTCCGGCAGGTCTTCGAGGCTACATCCCGTATCCTCACATAGCTGCTGTATGTATGTTCTAGCTGGTCGTCCTGCTTTTGCTCGGCCATATGTGGAGGTCCATAGGAGTACATCACTTATGAGCTCGTCCCTGCTTCTCCAGCAGTGTCCTGCGTTTCTGGTTTGTCTAACTTGGGTAGTTTTTGTAGTGGGAGGCAGGTGGCTGTATAGTTGGTGCCTTGTGGGGTGTTGCTGCCAGGACTTGTTCAATATTGTTAAAAACATTTCTATTTCAAACTATTCAGTTTATTTAAACAGTTATATACAACAATTCAGTTTAGTGTAAGTACGGTTTCAATGTCAGAAACAGTTCGATTTCAAACAATTCAGTTTAGCATAAGCACTCAGTTTAAATATATATGTAGAGTTTAATTGTGAAACACATTGCTATTTCTAGCTATTCGGTTTAGTCAAGCAGTTCTAATTCAGCTAATTCAGTTGAGTATAAGTACAGATTTTGTTTACACACAGTTAAATGTAAAAAAAGTTCTATGTTAAACAATTCAGTTTAGTGTAAATACAGTTTCAATGTCAAAAAAGAGTTCTATTTCAAATAATTCAGTTTAGCATAAGCACGCAGTTTAAATGTAAGTACAGTTTCAGTTTAGCATCAGGACGCAGTTTAAATGTAAGTACGGTTTAATTGTCCAAAACATTTCTTTTTCAAGCTATTTAGTTAAATCAGTTTAGTTTAGCATAAGCATGCCGTTAGTTCTATTTAACCCATAGATCGGGCCCTTTCAGGTGCTACCACGCCGGGCCAGAGTGGACCAGGGAGCAATGGCAATGAAGGGGTGCTACGTATTACCCTTTAACTGTGTACAAGTGTAACATACCCATACATGAATATGTGAAACGTACACAGAATGTTCATAACATATATACATAGAACATAGGAATCCCGAAACACGAAAAACACTTACGACTTCTTAGTTCAGGTACGAAACTTTTTATTACCTTTGAGTTAAATGGTTTTTCGACAGAAGGAGAGAGATACACCTGACTTTTCCATCTGCCCCAAACCACGTGTGGCACCCGCCACAAAGCCACGGCGAGCAAGCGAAAGTCAACCGTCTTCCCCCGAGGCAGAACTTAACTTACTGACTTTTCTCAAATCTCAGCCCACGCATCCGGTGTGTGACGTCACTCACATCCCTGGTCATGGGATTTTTATTGTGATATCTCTGAATGACACGTTCGCTCCGCGTGTGCGCGTGAACACCAGCACTCATGTTTGCACCTAACTAACCTATGCACTCAGCCGAAAGGTTCTCAGCCTAATCAAACCCAAAGATAAGATATATAAAACGAAATCCCGCGGCCATTATATGACACAAGCAAATGATTATATTAAATAGAATTGCTAGTATAAAATAGCAATACTTGTGACCATTTAACTGTGTTCAAACAAATGATCAATATTAAATAGAATTATTTTAACACATAGGAATATTTGAAACCATTTAACTGTGTGCAAAAATAAACTCTAATTTTAAAAAAATAAAATAAAATTTTCTACAAATTATTCACTTACAAATCAGGACTTGGTATTAAATAACCCACAAAGGTTGATATACTTTAAAACGCCAACCAACTATTTTATGGATTTAAGTATTTTTATTCAATGCCAATAATTTTCAAGTAGATCAATTAAACCCAAACGTGGGACCCTAATATGATCAGAGTGAACTTGAGAGTAATGGCAATGAATGAGTGCTTTACACAGCCCAGGGGCCCGGACATGGAGCCTCATCACCGGATGTAGTTAAGTATCATAACTATAACACCTCTTATTTAGCTGGGTCCTCTACCCCTCAACAGGTGATACAGTCAGCATATTCTAAACCCCACCGACATTGCATGTCATATAACAGTGTACAATCTAATGATTAAAAACAAATAAAAACATAATTTTGTAAATAGCAATGGAACATTGAAAATATGGTTATGTTTATAAATATTTAGGTTTAGTTTCTTTGTTTAATGTCATATCAACCTTCGTGGCTTATTTAATGCCAAAGTCATTCTTGTAAGAGAACTGTAGTGGTACTATTTAAGGTTTCTTTGTTTAATGTCATATCAACCTTCGTGTCTAGTTCAATGCCAAAGTCATTCTTGTAAGAGAACAGTAGTGGTACTATTTAAGGTTTCTTTTTTTAATGTCATATCAAACTTCGTGGCTTATTTAGTGCCAAAGTCATTCTTGTAAGAGAAAAGTAGTGGTAATATTTAAGGTTTCTTTGTTTAATGTTATAGCAACCTTCGCGGCTTATTTAATGCCAAAGTCATTCTTGTAAGAGAACAGTAGTGGTACTATTTAAGGTTTCTTTTTTTTTAATGTCATATCAACCTTCGTGGCTTATTTAACGCCAAAATCATTCTTGTAAGAGAAGAGTAGTGTTACTATTTAAGGTTTCTTTGTTTAATGTCATATCAACCTTCGTGGCTTATTTAGTGCCAAAGTCATTCTTGTAAGACAACAGTAGTGGTACTATTTAGTGTTTCTTTTGTTAATGTCAGATCAACCTTCGTGGCGTATTTAATGCCAAAGTCATTCTTGTAAGAGAACAGTAGTGGTACTTTTTAGTGTTTCTTTTTTTAATGTCATATAAACCTTCGTGGCTTATTTAATGCCAAAATCATTCTTGTAAGAGAACAGTAGTGTTACTATTTAGGTTTTTTTTTAATGTCATATCAACCTTCGTGGCTAATTTAATGCCAAAGTCATTCTTGTAAGGGAGCAGTAGTGGTACTATTTAAGGTTTCTTTGTTTAATGTCATATCAACCTTCGTGGCTTATTTAATGCCAAAGTCATTTTTGTAAGAGAACAGTAGTGGTACTATTTAAGGTTTCTTTGTTTAATGTCATATCAACCTTCGTGGCTTATTTAATTCCAAAGTCATTCGTGTATGAGAAAAGTAGTGGTAATATTTAAGGTTTTTTTGTTTAATGTCATATCAACCTTCGTGGCTTATTTAATGCCAAAGTCATTCTTGTAAGAGAACTGTAGTGGTACTATTTAAGGTTTCATTGTTTAATGTCATAGCAACCTTCGTGGCTTATTTAATGCCAAAGTCATTCTTGTAAGAGAACAGTAGTGGTAATATTTAAGGCGTCTTTTTTTTAATGTCATATCAACCTTCGTGGCTTCTTTAATGCCAAAATCATTCTTGTAAGAGAATTGTAGTGGAACTATTTAAAGTTTCTGTGTTTAATGTCATATCAACCTTCGTGGCTTATTTAATGCCAAAGTCATTCTTGTTAGAGAATTGTAGTGTACTATTTAACGTTTCTCTGTTTAATGTAATATCAACCTTCGTGGCTTATTTAATGCCAAAATCATTCTTGTAAGAGAACAGTAGTGGTACTATTTAAGGTTTCTTTGTTTTATGTCATAGCAACATTCGTGGCTTATTTGATGCCAAAGCCATTTATGTAAGAGAACAATAGTGGTACTATTTAAGGTTTCTTTGTTTAATGTCATATCAACCTTCGTGGCTTATTTAATGCCAAAGTCATTATTGTAAGATAGCAGTAGTGGTACTATTTAAGGTTTCTTTTTTTAATGTCATATCAACCTTCTTGGCTTATTTAATGCCAAAATCATTCTTGTAAGAGAACAGTAGTGGTACTATTTAAGGTTTATTTTTAATGTCATATCAACCTTCGTGGCTTATTTAATACCAAAGTCATTCTTGTAAGAGAACAGTAGTGGTACTATTTAAGGTTTCTTTTTTTAATGTCATATCAACCTTCGTGGCTTATTTAATGCCAAAGTCATTCTTGTAAGAGAACATTAGTGGTACTATTTAAGGTTTCTTTTTTTAATGTCATATCAACATTCGTGGCTTATTTAATGCCAAATTCATTCTTGGAAGAGAACAGTAGTGGTACTATTTAAGGTTTCTTTGTTTAATGTCATATTAACCTTCGTGGCTTATTTAATGCCAAAGTCATTCTTGTAACCGAACAGTAGTGGTACTATTTAAGGTTTCTTTGTTTAATGTCATAGCAACCTTCGTGGTTTATTTAATGCCAAAGTCATTCTTGTAAGAGAAAATTAGTGTTACTATTTAAGGTTTCTTTTTTTAATGTCATATCAACCTCCCTTGCTAGTCCATTGCCAAAGTCATTTTTGTAAGAGAACAGTAGTGGCACTATTTTAGATTTCATTGTTTAATATCATATCAACATTCGTGGCTTATTTAATGCCAAAGTCATTATTGTAAGAGAACAGTAGTGTTACTATTTAAGGTTTCCTTGTTTAATGTTATATCAACCTTCGTGGCTTATTTAATGCCAATGTCATTCTTGTAAGAGAAGAATAGTGGTACTATTTAAGGTTTCTTTTTTTAATGTCATATCAACCTTCGTAGCTTATTTAATGCCAAAGTCATTCTTGTAAGAGAACAGTAGGGTTACTATTTAAGGTTTCTTTTTTTAATGTCATATCAACATTCGTGGCTTATTTAATGCCAATGTCATTCTTGTAAGAGAACAGTAGCGGTACTATTTAAGGTTTCTTTGTTTAATGTAATATCAACCTTTATGACTTATTTAATGCCAAAGTCATTATTGTAAGAGAACAGTAGTGGTACTATTTAGTGTTTCTTTGTTTAATGTCATATCAACCTTCGTGGCGTATTTAATTCCCACGTCATTCATGTAAGAGAACAGTAGTGGTACTATTTAAGGTTTCTCTGTTTAATGTCATATCAACATTCGTGGCTTATTTAATGCCGAAGTCATTGTTGTAAAAGAACTGTAGTGCTACTTTTTAAGGTTTCTTTGTTTAATGCCATATCAACCTTCGTGGCTTATTTAATGCCAATGACATTCTTGTAAGAGAACTGTAGTGGTACTATTTCAGGTTTCTTTGTTTAATGCCATATCAACCTTCGTGGCTTATTTAATGCCAAAGTCATTCTTGTAAGAGAACAGTAGTGGTAATATTCAGTATTTCTTTGTTTAATGCCATATCAACCTTCGTGGCTTATTCAATACCAAAGCCATTCTTGTAAGAGGATAGTAGTGGTACTATTTAAGGTTTCCTTGTTTAATGTCATAGCAACCTTCGTGGCTTATTTAATGCCAAAATCATTCTTGTAAGAGAACAGTAGTGGTACTATTTAAGGTTTCTTTGTTTAATGTCATATCAACCTTCGTGGCTTATTTAATGCCAAAGTCATTCTTGTAAGATAACTGTAGTTGTACTCTTTAAGGTTTCTTTGTTTAATGCCATGTTAACCTTCGTGGCTTATTTAATGCCAAAGTCATTCTTGTAAGAGAACTGTAGTGGTACTATTTAAGGTTACTTTTTTTAATATCATATCAACCTTCGTAGCTTATTTAATGCCAAAGTCATTCTTGTAAGAGAACAGTAGTGTTACTATTTAAGGTTTCTTGGTTTAATGTCATATCAACCTTCGTGGCTTATTTAATGCCGAAGTCATTCTTGTAAGAGAACAGTAGTGGTACTAGTAAAGGTTTCTTTGTTTAATGTAATACCAACATTCGTGGCTTATTTAATGCCAAAGTCATTCTTGTAAGAGAACTGTAGCGGTACTATTTAAGGTTTCTTTGTTTAATGTCATATCAACCTTCGTGGCTTATTTAATGCCAAAATCATTCTTGTAAGAGAACTCTAGTGTTACTATTTAATGTTTCTTTTTTAATGTCATATCAACCCTCGTGGCTTTTTTTAATGCCAAAGCCATTCTTGTAAGAGAAAAGTAGTGGTACTATTTAAGGTTTCTTTGTTTAGTGTCATATCAACCTTCGTGGCGTATTTAATTCCCAAGTCATTCTTGTAAGAGAACAATAGTGTTACTTTTTAAGGTTTCTTTTTTTAATGTCATATCAACCTTCGTGGCTTATTTAATGCCAAAATCATTCTTGTAAGAGAACAGTAGTGGTACTATTTAAGGTTTCTTTGTTTAATGTCATATCAACCTTCTTGGCGTATTTAATGCCCAAGTCATTCTTGTAAGAGAACAGTAGTGGTACTATTTAAGGTTTGTTTGTTTAATGTCATATCAACCTTCGTGGCTTATTTAATGCCAAAGTCATTCTTGTAAGAGAACAGTAGTTGTACTATTTAAGGTTTCTTTGTTTAATATCATATCAACCTTCGTCCAAGGTTTTTGAGGGAGTAGTCGGGCTATTATGTTCACTTTCGGACTATCCTTCTACAAAGATAGCTTGCCTAGTCGGCTGGGGCTGTGAAATACACCGACTGCATCTCTGCAGATGGGTAAGACACCCCCTACAACTGCCTGGTATGACATCAAACATAAAACAATCTGATGGTAAGGTTTCAGTGATGCTAGAGCTTTGGGGGATACGGAATGCCCCTTCTATGCCATCACTTCCGGGTCCACTCTAGCTTGGAGTAGTGGCAATTATCTATGGGTCAAATAGAGCTGTTTGACATTAGAACTGTGTCCAAACAAATAACTTATCTAAAATAAAACTGTTTGATCATTTAATCGTGTGTAAACAAATAACTGATGTTTAATTGGATTGTTAGTGATACATAGCAATACTTGGAACCATTCAAATGTGTGCAAACAAATGATTAATAGTAAATATATTCATTTTAAATAACAATACTTAGAATCATTTAGCTATGTGCGAAAGAATGTGCTTAGGCTCGTTTAAAGGCGTTATCAACAAAATTTGTTTATAAATCTAAAACAAATTTAATATATATATGTATAAAAAGGATTTAGCATTAAAAACCCACAATGGTTGATATGCAGTAAAACCTAACCAAACCGAATTATATATATTTAATATATATGTATAAAGAGGATTTGGCATTAAATAACCTACAATGATTGATGTCATGAAATCCAACCAAACTAAAACATATATATGTTTAAACAGGATTTGGCATTAAATAACCAACAATCATTCATATATCATAAAACAAAAACAATTAAAAATAAAGATGGCTTTGGCATTAAATAACCCACGACTGTTGATATGCTATTAAATAAAAAAATACCAAACCAAAGTTTCTGAAGCATGCTTCAGTCTGTAGTATCTACTAAATTTAATTTGATACAAAGCTTGAAGTATTAAACACCCAGTGAGAATCGACCTCACTAGCAAAGGTCTGCTAGCATAGTTTGCTATTAAACTACCTGAGGTGACCCCAAAATACTAGGAGTAGTTTTCATTGCTTTCTCAATTCCTCGCTCGCTAGCCAAATCCTCTTTTCTATGTCTGTGATACAATAAACTGTTCTGTCGATTGGTGCACATGTTTAGGCTTAACACTGCACATGTTTAAGTGCAATAGCGCATATGAGTCTAGGTGTAAATGTAACATGAGTATGCATACGTATAAGCGCCGCGTATGTGTGTATATGCATGTGTGCGAAATAGGCTTATTTTTATGAATACATATGGTTCTTCGTTATACAAGTATGAAATAGAATGCTAAACAAGAGTTTGGCAAATTTTGATTGATAATAATATAGAAAGAAAAGGAATTCTCTATTGGAATAAAAAGGTTAGTTTTTCAATGTCCGTAAATTACTAGAGTATTCGCAGCTAGAACGATCAGAGATCAGTAGAAAAGGATATCATTTTTTAAGGTATTTTAGTTCTAGGAGGTCTACGCTTGTAAAGTAGTTTTATTTTCCGGAAATCAGGATCTCATATATTCAAGGGAGCCGTCAGGAGTAGGCCAGAGAATGGCGGTTGGGCTGGTCGTTGAAAAAAGCAATTCGGAGTAGCAGTAGAGAGCACATGATCGTTAAGCAGAACGGGATAGAAAACTGACCAGCAACCAAGTCTTCGTTCACTGTCTTTATCACGATGATTAGCTAACCCCCGGCGAATTTTTCTTAAAAAAAAACAACACAACGTGGGGTGGAGATCTTTTAGCAGGTAAAACTGGACGAGCTGAGAATAATACTGCCACATTATTTTTTTTTAAATTTATTTTCTTCACTCTAATGAACTGCCTCGGTTTTAGAACTCTCTCTCTCTTTCTCTCTCTCTCTTTTTCTCTCTCTCTCTATCTCTCTCTACATTAGGCTTAACATCATTTTTCTCTAAATTCAAAATCCATAAAAGTACCTAAAATACAGGGTGTCTCAATGTACATGGGACCCATGTGATTGCTAATAACTCTACTTATAATAATGTTGTATTCTTTTTTGTTTTAGATTTGAAATAATATACCATAACACCTATTAATCTTCGATCACAATGATTTGGACAAGAGAGGAAAAATATTTTGCGTCACTGCTTATTTGGAGACCAAACATTCCAAACTGCGAGAAAGATTTCTCAGGAAGTTTGACTTAACAATTTTCCCTAGGAAAGCCAAATTTATCGTTGGGTACATAAATTTCAAGCTACAGGGACAGTAGAATGTGGAAAATGGACAGACAGACAGACAGAGATAGGAAGCAGAAAAATGTGTCGAATGTGAGATAACATAGAAAATCCCAGATCTGGCAGGAAGTTGACCGCAAGATGTCCTGACAATGTGGATGCGGTGAGAGATTCTATTGGAAGGAGTCCGAAAAATTCCCTCCGAAGACGTTCCCAAGAACTTGGTCTTTCACGTGCACTGTAGGACAGAAATTGATTGACTTAAGTCATCTGCTTTGACCTTTCTGAAGTGATATGGTTACTTTTTAAGACTCAGATGAAAGATGACTTGATGAAATATAAATTATCATATTAACGGGTTGCACAATTTTGAAACACCCAGTGAGGATAGAATTCACTACAGAATAATAACTGATCTGCAAGACTAGCTTGATCACAATTACACCCTATCACGGTATACAGTTATTTGTGGCAAAAAAAAAAAATGGTGCACACAGTAAAGTTGGAACTGATTAGTAATATTATTTCCTGAATTCACTTTTTAATTAGAGTCTCCCTTCTAGTAGTAGTAGTAGTAGTAGTAATTGAAGTAGTAGTAGTATGAAGTTTGTTGGCTCCAAGTATAAACCAAATAAGGTGAAGAAAAGTTATCTTTTGTTTACATCTATAGAAACGGTAATTTTTTTCTTCTTGTGAAATATTTAACTTTATTTAGAGAATACGGGATGTTTATATTTTTAAAATTTTTTACATACACAAATATTGCTTCAAACCTCTTTATTTTCTTAGTGTAAAACCAAAAACAAAAAAAAAACCGATGGAAAAAATATTGTTTCGTAATAGATAAAACTTTACGTCTACTGAGTTGCAACCGATTTTCTTTTGATATTCGTCATGTTTTCTCACATTCGCCACATTTTTCTGTTTCCTCTCTCCCCCCCCTCTCTCTCTCTCTCTCTATATATATATATATATATTTATTCCACCTTCTCTATTCAGACTTGCTTTTTTTCTGTACTTGACTCAATCTAATAAGCTTTCTTTCTCAATTCAAATTCCTCCATTTTCATCTTTCTGCTTCTCTTTTTTTCTGAACGTCGCCCTATTTTCATTTTTGTCTCTCTTTTCCAAATTTCTTTCTTTGTTTATTTCTATATTCTCTCAATTTTCATACATCTATTTCTCTCTCCATTCTAATGTTTCTCTTTCTGCATCTCTCCAAATTTCTCTATTTATTTCTGTATTCTCGTTATTTTCATCTATTCCTTTCTTTCTCCTTCTCTTAAGTCTCTCTTTTTTCTTTTTTTCTATTTGCTTGATCTTTCTTTTTTCTCAACTTTTCTCCTTGTTCTTATATTCTCTCTATTTCTACTTTTCTTTTCTTTTCTTTTTCTATTGACTATTTGATTTCTTACTTTTTTCCTTTTTCTTTCTTTATTATTCAATTTTTTTTTACCTTCTCTGTCTTTCTCACTTCTCTTTCTTTTCACTCTTCACTATCTCTTTCACTTTTTTCTTAATTTCTCTTTCTTTGTATAATCTCTCAATTTTCATCTTTCTTTTTCTTTCTTTTTCTTTTTCTTTCTCTTTTTAATTTCACATTTTTTTTTATTTTCTTTCTATTTCCATTTTTCTTCCTCTCTCTTTCTTTTCCCCTTTCTTTCTTTCAATATTTCTTTCTTTTTATCTCTATTTGATTCTTTCATTTTTTTTCTCCTTTTTTAACTTCTCTCTTTTTATCTCTTCCCTATTTCTATTCCTTCTTCCTCTCACCACAATTTTCCCTTTTTAGATTTCTCTCCCCATTCACTTTTCTCCATTATTTTCTTCCTTAGTAACTCCAACTGCTTGTTTTATATCGTTTTGTTGATTTTCACCACTCTCACTCACTCTCCCCTTCTCTCTCTATGTGTGTATGTTTATCTCTCTCTTTTTCTCTTTCACTCTCTCTCTCTCTCTCTCTCTCTCTCTCTCAATCCTCCTGTCTATCTCTCTATCCTTTTTTCTGTTTTAGTCTTACTTCGTTTTTTCCCGAAATTCACCAATAACTCAAATGGCATCCAACCAATTCTTCAAAATCCGTAACATTTCCGAAAAGACTAAAATAGAAAGCGAAAATTTTGCCAAATTAAAAACTTAAATTAAATATTGAACGAATCCCAAATTGGTAAAAAAAATGGAATCACTCGAGTAAAACAACTTCAAACATGATTTTAAGCAAAAGAATTAATAGTGATATTGATTAAGGAGATGCACAATTACAGATAGATAGATAGATAGATAGATAGATAGATAGATAGCAGCAGACTGAGAAAGAAAGAAACAAAGAAAGAAACAAAGAAAGATTGCAACAAACTTAGATAGATAGATAGATAGATAGATAGATAGATAGATAGCAGACTAAGAAAGAAAGAAAGAAACAAACAAACAAACAAACAAAGATTGCAACAAACTTAGATAGATAGATAGATAGATAGATAGATAGATAGATAGATAGATAGATAGATAGATAGATCTGTATACCACTCAAATTGTGCAGGTTGAAGAAGCATATAAATATGAAGTCATCAAAATGATTTGTCAGGATTGCAGAGAAAAATGTTTCTTGGATTCAAGCCTGTTTCATTTAAAAATTAAAAATTAAATTAAACGAATACTAAATAATTTATACATGCAGCACGTTTGAAATTCAAACGAAGGAGGTGATAACAATTCGCATAGATAGATAGATAGATAGATAAAGAATTACATTACATTACATTAGATAGATAGATAGATAGATAGATAGATAGGGAGTGCTACGAAAAAACTACCGAAACTGAATATTTTTTGAATTATAGAATTTTAAATTTAAACGAAGACGAGTACACAGTGGAACAACTTATGTAATAAAGTGATGATGTCAACACGTCTAGACTATTGGTAACACGTGTAGACTTCGTCAAGATGAGTAACTACAAATTCTAGATACTTTTCTTCGGTAGTTTTGTCGAAATTTTGGGGATCGTTACCAAATTTCGACTTCAAAACAAATTAACAAAACAAAAAACTTCTGAACGTAAAGGTCCCAATGTTAACAAAACAAAAAACTTCTGAACGTAAAGGTCCCAATGTTAACAAAACAAAAAACTTCTGAACGTAAAGGTCCCAATGTTAACAAAACCAAAAACTTCTGAACGTAAAGGTCCCAATGTTAACAAAACAAAAAACTTCTGAACGTAAAGGTCCCAATGTTAACAAAACAAAAAACTTCTGAACGTAAAGGTCCCAATGTTAACAAAACAAAAAACTTCTGAACGTAAAGGTCCCAATGTTAACAAAACAAAAAACTTCTTAACGTAAAGGTCCCAATGTTAACAAAACAAAAAACTTCTGAACGTAAAGGTCCCAATGTTAGCAAAACAAAAAACTTCTGAACGTAAAGGTCCCAATGTTAACAAAACCAAAAACTTCTGAACGTAAAGGTCCCAATGTTAACAAAACCAAAAACTTCTGAACGTAAAGGTCCCAATGTTAACAAAACAAAAAACTTCTGAACGTAAAGGTCCCAATGTTAACAAAACAAAAAACTTCTGAACGTAAAGGTCCCAATGTTAACAAAACAAAAAAACTTCTGAACGTAAAGGTACCAATGTTAACAAAACAAAAAACTTCTGAACGTAAAGGTCCCAATGTTAACAACCCCCCCCCCAAAAAAAAACGTTGGCACCAAAAATCAAATAAGCGAGAGATTTATTCCATAAATAACAAATGCTTTATTCTATAAAGCGGACAAAAACAGGTTACAGTTAGGGCTGCATAAAAGTCCTTATACAGGAAATCTTTCAATTACAAAATATCAATAAAAAAAAGGTAACATTAAAAATATTAGCAAAAATTACATCTGTCCAACTTGCCAGTACGTGGCAGAAACCGATTCCCTTTTTTGCTTTCTCTCCGACTAAGAGAAGACTAAAGACTTCTTTGTTCATGATGTCTGTGGGGAAATTTTGTAGCTTGGTCAGACACCTCTTCTTTTTTCTTTCGTTCCTTTATTCGTTTCTTTCTTTCTTTCTTTCTTTCTTGTCTGTGGGGAGATTTTGTAGCTTGCTCAGACACCTCTTCTTTTTTCTTTCGTTCCTTTACTCGTTTCTTTCTTTCTTTCTTTCTTTCTTTCTTTCTTTTCTGTGGGGAGATTTTGTAGCTTGCTCAGACACCTCTTCTTTTTTCTTTCGTTCCTTTACTCGTTTCTTTCTTTCTTTCTTTCTTTCTTTCTTTCTTTCTTTCTTTCTTTCTTTTCTGTGGGGAGATTTTGTAGCTTGCTCAGACACCTCTTCTTTTTTCTTTCGTTTCTTTACTCGTTTCTTTCTTTCTTTCTTTCTTTCTTTCTTTCTTTCTTTCTTGTCTGTGGGGAGATTTTGTAGCTTGCTCAGACACCTCTTCTTTTTTCTTTCGTTCCTTTACTCGTTTCTTTCTTTCTTTCTTTCTTTCTTTCTTTCTTTCTTGTCTGTTGGGAGATTTTGTAGCTTGCTCAGACACCTCTTCTTTTTTCTTTCGTTCCTTTACTCGTTTCTTTCTTTCTTTCTTTCTTTCTTTCTTTCTTTCTTTTCTGTGGGGAGATTTTGTAGCTTGCTCAGACACCTCTTCTTTTTTCTTTCGTTCCTTTACTCGTTTCTTTCTTTCTTTCTTTCTTTCTTTCTTTCTTTCTTTTCTGTGGGGAGATTTTGTAGCTTGCTCAGACACCTCTTCTTTTTTCTTTCGTTCCTTTACTCGTTTCTTTCTTTCTTTCTTTCTTTCTTTCTTTCTTTTCTGTGGGGAGATTTTGTAGCTTGCTCAGACACCTCTTCTTTTTTCTTTCGTTCCTTTACTCGTTTCTTTCTTTCTTTCTTTCTTTCTTTTTATTTCTTGTCTATGGGGGAAAATTGTAGTTTAGTCGGAGATCTCTTCTTTTTTCTTTCTTTCTTTTTTCTTTTACTTTTTCTTTCATTTCTTCTTTCTTTCTGTTTGGAATCTACTGGTCCTTTTGACTCGAATTATTCAGGTTTGTTTTTCTGAGAGACAGCTAATGAACAAATTGGCAAATTCTCGTCAGTATGTCTCAGAGACTTACTCGTCTCTCGGCTTGACCATAAAAGTGAGTTTCTTCTAAAAAATCTCCAGGTTTAAAATCCTAGAAACTACCAGTCTCTATGTTCGGCCGTATAAAATAAAATTTCTGCTAAGAGATATCTACGGCACGTTCTCACCCTACGGTGTGTTCTCGAAAAAAAGGACCGAAATATTTTTTTTTCATCATACAACGTGTGAAAGCACGTGCGATACCATGTCCTCATCAGCCGCCAACCACGGGGGATAACACAGTTTCGGTAGCTCAAGGTGGTATTGTCACTCCTGGCGCTACCAAGCAGCTTTTGCCACTGGACAGTGTATTAAGAGAATTATATATATATATATATATATATATATATATATATATGTATGTATCTGGCGTATATATACATATATATATATATATATATATATATGTATATATACGCCAGATAAATTAAATGCAGAGACTACATTGGACGTTAATCTTCATTTTCAGAGTGCAGTTTGTGATTTTTAAAAAATTTTAAAAAACGTGTTTACTTTCGGCGGTTGATGTTATTACGCGTTTACAGTAACTGTTTCTTACGTAATCACACGGGAAAGGTGGTTCCGCGTGTATTTCCTTCACGCTGAAAACTTCTCACTTTCGGCCAAGAAGTCTTCAGCATGGACACGGCGACATGAGTTCAAATCCTGGACGAGGCTGATAGCATTTTGCTTAGCATTTCACACGCATATATATATATATATATATATATATATATATATATGCAACCATTTACACGTATAAAAGAAACTATTGTTTGATAGAAAAATAATCGGGATTTTTTGAGAGCTGATTTTTAAATTAACAAAAATTATAACTGCCATTTTTTAAGTGTGATCAATTTATTTTTAAAATTTGCTTTTGCAATTTATACATGAAATACAATAAAATGGGAAAAAGCGTAATTTATCGAAACTGAAAACGGAAAAAAACGGAATTTACCGAAAGTAAAAACGTAATTAATGAAAATTTGAAGCAGAAAATTTTTATCCTATATTTTGCACGAATTCACATATCGCATTTACCATCTTATGTGTATTCATTTTGATGAAAAATAAATAGCAGCCTATTTATTGCAGCTCAGAATAACAGCAATTGGAAATTACGTCCCTACACTCTATTACAGGCCCTCTGTGTGTGTGTGTGTCTCTCTCTATGGACATAATGACGCTTTTGTGCCCTTGAATTTGAGATCCCTTTATAGGTTTATAATCTGAATAGTTCATATGATAACGTAATATATTCTGTTAATATCCCTTTTTACCAATGGTATCTAGATGCTGTAACACCGATAGAAAAAATGTGTGGACCGAAAACATAACTAGATTTTAAAAATTGACCTCATTTAATCATATTCCATCATAGTGAGCTTATGAATTTTTCAGCTAACCATATTTACCCAACCCCTTCGCTCGGGCAGGATATGACACAAGGTCAATTTTTAAGTGGAGTTAAACAGATTTGAATTCAGAGTTTTCTTTCTCCTAAACTAGTTACCTCACCAAGGCTGAAGAACCCAGTCTGCCCTGCTATTTACCCATAGCTGGAGGGAGAATAATTGGATTCATACCTTTCCCAAGGGTATTAGTACTAAGTGAAATGCTATCAGCCTCGTCCAGAATTTGAACTCATGTCGCCGTATCCATTTCCTATGATAATGACCATTACACCACAGCCACCTGAATTTTTCAGCTAACCATTATATAGATTATTGTATCTTTCGAAATGTTTACCACCTGCAGCAATGCATTTGAGTTATAAATGGACCGACTAGAAAAAAAAAAACTCTTTCGGGTATCTGCTGTCGATGGTCTACCCAACGGCACGGTTTGTATTCAGCATTGGTTTCACCTAACTCAAATTTTTCCATCTATCTTTTTACTCTCCCCAGCTTTGGCCTCACCAGATACATTTCTGAGCCTTCTGTGAATGTCGGCTGGAGTAGATCTTTCTTTGATCCTAAATTCAGTGAATTCTTTTTTTTTCCCGTCACGAAATAAGAGTCTTTTTTCAATCTGTTGATATAAATGCATCACGTTTTGATCAATAGTTTCGTAGAAAATATCAAACAGGTATTAATTTCAGTACAAGCTTCATACATAGATAAAAAGAGAGATGATTAACGAAAGAGTTGCAGATTTAACAGTTTACTCAAAGTAAGATATTTAACTAGCTTGCTAGAAACGAACAAATCGAAAATAGATAGAAAGATATGAACAAACTATGATTAATATATATAAACAGACTATGATAGATAGATAGATAGAAACAGACTGAATATATATATATATATATATATATATATATATATATATATATATATATATATATATATATATATATATATATATATATATATATATATATATATATATATATATATATATATATATATATATATATATATATATATATATATATATATATATATATATATATATATATATATATATATATATATATATATATATATATATATATATATATATATATATATATATATATATATATATATATATATATATATATATATATATATATATATATATATATATATATATATATATATATATATATATATATATATATATATATATATATATATATATATATATTCAGTCTGTTTCTATGGAGGTGCCCGTGGTGTAAATGGAGGTGCCCGTGGTGTAATTGTTATCGTCGTAGGAAATGAACACGGCGACCCGAGTTCAAATCCTGGACTTGACTGATTGCATTTCACATAGCACTAATAACCTTGGGAAAGGTATGAATCCAATTATTCTCCCTCCAGCTATGGGTAAATAGCAGGGCAGACTGGGTTCTTCAGCCTTGGTGAGGTAACTAGTTTAGGAGAAAGAAAACTCTGAATTCAAATCTATATATATATATAAAGTTGGCGATTTTAGTCGAGGGTGACCCGAAGGCTCCCTTTTCAATAGCTACTACACCGAGGTGTAGGGGAGGACGCTACTCCATTTGCAGGATTGCTCCACTTTACCTTTGATCCTTTTAACCTTATATTGCTGAGTGTTAAGCAAGGTGGCATCAAGTAGCATTTGTTTGAGTTTTTGGTATGACTCGACATGGGATTGAACCCCGGTCTTCCAGACCATTAGTGAACACTCTACTCATTAGGCCAATAGTTCGGTTATATATATATATATATATATCATCATCATCATCATGCCATGCTGCCAGCACAGATATCCCAGACCATCTCTAGCCACTTCTCGCTATCGTTCATCGCCTCTGGTAGGTCTTTAGGGCTACATCCTGTATCCTCATATAGCTGCTGTATGCATGTTCGGGCAGGTCGTCCTACTTTTACTCGGCCATATGTGAGGGTCCATAGGAGAACATCACTTAAGAGCTTGTCCCTGTTTCTTCAGCAGTGTCCTACATGTCTGGTTCGTCTAACTTGGATAGTTTTCGTAACGGGAGGTAGGGGACCGTATAGTTGGTGCTTTGTGGGGTGTTGCCTCCAGGACTTGTTCAATATTGCTCGCAACATTCTTGTGTAATTGCCGTCTAGCTTCTTCTCCAGCCGTTTTGTTAGCGTCCAAGTAGTGCATCCATATAGCAGTAAGCCAAGGTCGTGTCAATATATATATATAAATATATATATATAAAGAGGGAGAGAGAGACAGAGACAGAGAGAGACAGAGACAGAGAGAGAGAGAGTGAAAAAGGGAGAAAGAGACAGAGAGAGAGAGAGAGCTAAAGAACGAGCGGTACGAACAGAGTTATGTAGAAAGTGAGAGAGTGTGAAAGATACAGAGTAATATATATATATATATATATATATACATAGAGAGAGAGAGAGAGAGAGCGAGAAAGAGAGATTATGTGTGTGGGGTACGAACAGAGTGACATATATATGTGTATG
Source organism: Sepioteuthis lessoniana (assembly GCA_963585895.1). Lineage (NCBI taxonomy): Eukaryota > Metazoa > Mollusca > Cephalopoda > Myopsida > Loliginidae > Sepioteuthis > Sepioteuthis lessoniana. The sequence goes on from OY757922.1 coordinate 20,478,211, forward strand.
TGTATGTAGAAAGAAAGAGAGAGAAAGAGAGGAGAGACAGAGAGAGCAAAAGGCACGAAGAAAATGATATATATTTACGAATTGCATACGATAAGTTTCCAGATTTTTTTTGTTTGGGCACTTATATTGATAGTATACACATGAAACTCTAGTCCCCTTCGAAGTAATCTCCTCCGGCTGCAATGCACTTGTTATACCGTTCCAACAACTTCTGGAAGGCTCAATGGAAGTCCTCTTGTATGAGCGCGTCAATGACCTTCGTCACAGCCTCTTTCATCTCCTCAATTATCTCATAACGACAGCCTCAGAGCTTAGGGAATAAACAAAAGTCACAGGAAGCAAGGTCTCGACTATAGGGAGGGTGACAAACTGTCTTGATGCCCATCTTGGTCAAATAGTCTGTGACAAGGATGGAGTTGTGGACTGGTGTATTGTCCTAGCAGAAATAGCACTGACCCAATTTGAAGAGTGCTGGCCTCTTCCCTAGGTATCTCTTCCTGAACTCCCTTAAAACCTCAACATAGTAACCCTAACCAAAACCCCTTGGCCAATCAACTTTGGTCTGTTGACTTCCCTACGTCTCTCACACCTCTCATCATCCCTCACAGACTCCCTGCCTTCCTTGAATCTCTTATGCCACTCAAAAACCCATGCTCGATTTATGCAAGATGGTCGAAAAGCAGTCTGAAGCATTCCATACGTTTTTGTGGCATTTTTCCAAGTTTAAAACACAATTTCATTGCATATCGTTCTTCTAAAGTGTCGTCACGTCCAGATTGCATTTTTGAAATTCACCAGCTGTGACAATCAGGTTTTAGTAGGGTGTATACCAATTGCTGCTGTAGTTGTTCATTTGAACCTTATATCATAAAAATTGGTCAGTCATCTCATAAGATGTACAGCAATAACATACAGAATTTTCAAGAGTCTACGACAATTTTAAATGTTCATACGAAAAAATTCTGAAAACTTATCGTATGCACCTCGTATATATATATATATATATATATATATATATATATATATATATATGGAACCCTAACAGGTAATGCCACTCCAGGTTAGAGTCTAACGTGATATGGTCGGTCCAAGAGAATGCCAGGCTAGTTTCTCGGGTGGGAGAGAGAGAAGAAGAAAATTATTGGAAGAAACAGCAGACGGTGAGTTTACATAAGAAAGTGGCAGACCTCTGAGTGAGCTGGTTGTGGGTCATAAAACACGGGTGAATGACTGCGTTAGTTAAGGAAAATTAGAAAAAACCCGAGGTTCCAAATTTTCTGAGCAGGTGTGGAACCAGCGGAAACGGATTTTTTCCTGTCGATAACAGGCTGAAGGAAGAGCACGACTCGGTTTGAAGGGACTGGCTAGAAGATGTAAGGAGGAGAAAATAGTCAGTTAAACACTAGGCATGAAGTTGTCAAGAGATGATAATTACAAGATCCATTTTGGGGATGGGCTTCGAAAAGCGCCTAATACTAGACGCCACCCAGTGAAGACAAAATCAGTGGACAAGCATGTTCGAACTACAACAGAAAATTAAGAAGAAAATTCAAGGTCTGTGTCTACTCTCTCTTTCTCATCATGACCTGTTTCTCCTTGCCCAGCCAACGTGGTCGACTCAACTTTCATACTCTCTTTTTTTCTCCCGGCGACTACTTGTAGTATTAAAAATATCTTTGTGTCGTGAACTAAGACAGAGTTTCCTGTGTTCGTTAACTTTTCCAACGACGAGGTCACAACAGGATCTGACAACTACTATAGACGTAGCGATACGACCATTAACCCGTTCGAGCATGTGGTGGTACAAATGTCTATTGAACACCCTTACGTCACTACCATTTGTTCGCTACTGTTATGGTACTCATATTTGGGAGACGTTATGGTACAAGTGTAAACCTGAGAATTATAGCAACAAAGGTTTGACACTCCCCCGAAGTTCAGAACAGTTTAGTGTCTTACCCATGATCCTCTAATTGTTAGAAGGAAGGGTCTTATCCCTCTGCAAGGAATGCAGTCAGCGTATTCTATGCAAATATTAAGCATGGTTTTATAATAATTCATGCTCAGTCTATACTAAAAATTGTGTATGTGTGTTTTGTTTTTTCATATTGTGTGTGTGTGGGTGTTTTGTTTTTTCATAGTATGTGTGTGCGTGTGTGAGTTTAATGTTTTCGTATTGTGTGTATGGGTGTTTTGTTTTTTCATATTGTGTGTATGTGTGTGTGTGTATGTGTGTGTGCATATGTTTAATGTTTTTATATTGTGTGTATGTGTATCTTGTTTTTTCCTATTGTGTGTGTGTGTGTGTGTGTGCATTTTATGTTTTTGTATTGTGAGTATGTGCGTTTTGTTTTTTATATTGTGTAGATGTGTTTTGTGTTTTCGTATTGTTTGTAATTGTGTTTTATGTTTTCCTAGTGTGTGTGTGTGTGTATGTGTGTGTGTTTTGTTCTTTCATATTGTGTGAATGTGTGTTTTATGATTTCATATAGCGTATACTTATGTTTTAGTATGTATGTGTAAGCATGTCAAATAGATTTTAGCCTGTGCCAAATTCTTTGTATATCTCTATAGATTACATGTAAAATTTGCTTTGATTTTGTTCTGTCTGAATTATCCAAGAATAAATACGAATAAATTTAGGCTCCTCTAAGACGAAGATATTTTTTCGTGAAGAACCAATCAACATCTGAGTTATTATCGTACGTATATAAATCCAAATACTAATTTGATAAACCAAGTCTTTCTATATAACATCAAATATAATAATATCAAGCTGTTACATTAAAACTACCTAAACATGAAATATTACGTTGTTGAAAAGTCAGTCCAAATTTATTAAATTGAAATAGGCCGACATTGACAACCGGGAAGCTTACAATTCCAACGAAAAACAAAACGGTATTTTTTTCTTGTTTTTTTTTTTCTGGTTTACATCAAAATCTGAAGATTCTATTCGCCTCCAATAAGAATCACGAACGTATCTGTTATCAGCTAGAAAAATCCAAACCTGCTGCATTGATATCGTTGTCATGTATTTTATTTTATTCTTAATTGAACAAGAATATTGCAACATAAGTAAGTAAAGAAAAGTTGGCGACCTTAGTCGAGGGTGACCCGAAGGTCCCCCCTTAAATAGGTGCTACACCGAGGTATAGGGGGGCGCTAATCTTTACCAAGAATTGCGCCACTTTACACTTGATCCCTACCTTATAATGTTGAGTGTTAAGCAAGCTGGAAACAACTACCATTTTTAATGTCTTTGGTATGACTCGACCTCAACCATCGTAAATTATCTAATGACAAAGCTATACTTATAGAAAAACATAAGTAGTACTATTTTATCTAATTTTGGGCATATAATAGGGTTCATACTTTTTGAAAGAGTATTAGTAATTTACAAAGCTTTTTTTCTTTTTTACTTAGATGCGCTACAAAGCCATATGAAGGAGACATCCAATAAGACTCGAACTCGCGAAGGTTTGCTAGTTTAGCTTGCTGACCATTACACCATCAGAGGCACCACCTTTCCAAGGAGTATTAGTCCGAAAGTGAACGTAATAGCGCGATTGGGGTTCGAACTCGCTCATTACGATTTCTTAGCCTACAACATTGACCACTCGGCCCAAAGTATTACAGTTGCACAAAATGGTTATTTCAGATATGTATTTCATAAAGATTGTATAAGTTTAATTTTCCCCCAGCAGTTATATCTTTCTGTCTAAACATTCCCTGCAGATAAGACTCCCCAACCAAAAGTATAATATTACATTCTGTGGTGAAACCATATAACTGTGAGCATATTATCTATACTAAGAATAGTTAATTGAAGCTATAATTGTTTATAAATGACAAGTCACTTGAAAATATTGTTGTATTTTGGCCTTCGACCCGGCCAAAAATGCCATTCCAAGGTGATGCACCGGAAGGAAGTGACACATTCTAATGGCAGTTATGAGAGGAAATCGTGTGGGCGGAAATTGCCTGATGAAATGGGACGAGGTAAAAAATCCCATGATACTCTCATAGATTGACGCACAGGATGAGAGTGACCTCTGAACTGCATGACAGTTATTTCCGCTTGACGACGATCCAACATCCGATTCCAAAGATCGAGTAGGCGACTGAGTGGGTGTTGAACCATTATATAACTCAGTCAAGAGAGAAGTCAAGACAGTTCCAGTTAGAGATCGGGCGGAGTTATAGACGAGATGTGGTAGGGAAAGTCACACCAGGCCGAAGGGGCTCGGGGCCCCCGATTGAATTGAGACCCAGAGAAGTTGTTGATATGATGCAGTAAAGAAAGCCATCATCCAGCAGAGAGATGGGCCCCAGGGCCTCCGGTTGAGCAGTGCTGGAGAACGAGAAAGACACAATGCTGACGGCCATAGGAGTGGGGTCAAAATATTACAGTTTATGTTCGGTCTCTAGCTCCCTCTCACATTAAAACCCCACACAACCTTTTCGAACCCTTACAATAAAGTGAGAGGCATATATTTGTAAAGAAGTCTTCCTGCGTCTTTATTATTGTGTCGTTATGATACTGCATATGACCATATAACAATATATAATTGTTTGAAATACAAGAATCCATATAGTATGCAATTAGTATCAGATGGGAATACTTAAAACCATTGATTTGTATTAAATAAGCATATATGAAATAATTTGATAATAAAGGATAGGAATATTGTATGCAAATTATCTGTTAAATAGTTACTGTTAGATAATTGCGGAAGGATTTTTTTTATATTATCATTTTTCGTTGGTTATATCTTATCTTTCGGTTTAGTTAGGCTTAGAACTATTCGGCTTATTGCGCGGGTAGGGGCACACATTGAGTACAGGTGTTCGCACTCACGCGGGGAGGATGTGACAATCACAGATGTCATAATAAAAACCTCGAATAGGAAATGGGACTGGGGATGTGAATGACGTCATGCCCGGAAGCGATGGGCTGAAGATTTTGGGTGATTTTTGAAAAAAAGCAGTGAGTTGAGATTTGGACCTAGACGAAACGAGTTGGGTCTACGAGATGCGCCGCGCATGGTGGGATCAGATGGAACAGTCAGGATAGTAGAAATTGTGTGTGTCTCTCTCTTCTCGTGTCGAAAAACCTAAAAGTCAAGAAGGTAATAAAAGTTTCGTACCTGAACAAAGAAAGTCGTCAGTGTTTCGCGTATTTCGGGATTCCTATGCATTATGAATATTTTACAATTCGTATTTTATCTTGGTCCTATTTTTGAGTATGTTACATCATTTGCGGCTATAACTGATAATTATTATAAGTTACTTGAAACGATTTTAATTGCAAACAAAATGACTGATTTCGGCATCAGGTAACCCAACATGGTTAGAACCGTAAAACTAACCAACGAACTGTACAACGAAATAACCAACAGAAAAACCAACTAACAAACCAACCAACAAATAGTAAAACCAACCGACCATAAAACCAACTGTAAAACCAATCAAACGTAAATCCAACCATAAAACCAACGGTAAAACCAACGATAAAACCTTGACAAGTCGGTTGGGGCTGTAGAATACACCAACTTTATATTTGCAGAGCGGTAAGTGTTCCCCAACGTGTATCCTGTATAAGAATATTATCAATAAAATGTGATTACAAGTCATATATATATATTTAATGTATACATTTAAATAGGATTTGGCTTTAAATAACGAACAGTGGTTGATATGGCATGAAACCAAACCAAACCAAAACAAATCAACCATAAAACCTATCAACCAACTAACCGACCAACAAACCGTAAGACCAATTGTAAAACCAACCAACTATAAGACAAACCGTAAAATCAACCAACAAACCCTAAAATCAACCCTAAAAGCAACCAACTGTAAAACGAACCGTAAAAGCAACCAACCGTAAAAACAACCATAAAACAATTCAACCAACTAACCAACCAACGAACCAGCAGTAAAACCAACCAACTAGAAAATCAACCAATCAACATCCCAGATTTGAAATATTTTTCTTTAAAACTTCCAAAATGATACCAGTCTATCTTGTCTTAAAGACATTAGTTTACTCTCTGACATTTTTATGTTTTAGGGAAAATACTATCAGACAATTGGAGGCGCTGATGGCGTAACGGTTTTTGTCGTAAGAAATGGACGTAGCAATCCGAGTTCAAAATGTCGGTCGAGCCTGATTGCATTTCACATAGCGCTAATACCCTTGGGAAAGGTATGAATCAAACTAGCCCCTACCTTCCCCATGAGTAAAAATTCTTGAGCAGACCGGGATCTTTAGCCTTGAATTCAAACTAGTTGTATACTCCGCTAAAAATTGACCTTGTGTCGCATCCTTCATGGAGAAGTAGTTGGATAAATGCTCTCAGACTGTTTTTATTCGAAGGATTAGCCGTTTTTAAAAGTCATAATAACGAGAAAACATCGAAAATATCACAATTTCTTTTGTCCACCTGATAGAATATTACGAGCTTAAAGTAGTCGTGTTCAAGTAACGCCATTCGTATATCCAACTTGGTATTGAACCTCAAGTTTTCTTATCGACAGTCTTGTATTTTCTTAACCTCTGAGCAATACCTGTATTCTCTCATGTTATATGGAATAGAAATTAAAACATTTCTTCATAATACAACGTCTTCTGCAAGAGCAAACCTGTCCTTATTGGTTATTGAATGAATCGAAATATCGATCTCGAAGGATCGATGCAGAACGTGGGTGTTTGGCAAAAAATACTTGTAGGTAGTACGATTAATTGGATAATGATCAAAAGTAATCGATATTGTTGAACAGACAATCGATTGTTTATTCCAGCCATTATAAATATATGCGTTTATTGTAATTGTATCTTTAGTAGGAACAGTAGTCATAGAGGCTGTTGTAAAAACACGAATCAGTACAGTTGTAAGAGTTGGTAGATTCGTTTTACGGTGTATCAACCCTTTTCGGGTTATTTAACACCGAATTGAATTATTTTGATAAAAGTTTCGAACAATACAGTCTAGTATAAGTATAGTTTTTTGTTTACACACAGCTAAATGTCGAAACAGTCATATTTCTAACAATTCGGTTTAGCATAAGTACGCAGTTTAAACACACAGTTAAATATAAAAACAATTAGTTTCAAACAATTCAGTTTAATGTAATTGCCCCGTTTAGTTCTATTTGACCCATAGATAAGACCCAATCATGTGCTACCACTCTGAGCAAGAGTAGACCTGGAAGCGATGGCAATGAAGGGATACTCCGCATTCCCCAAAGCTCCAGCATTACTGGAGTTACATCATCAATTTTTTTAGTTTGATATAAGGATGCTCGTTGGGGGAGCAATGTATTCTGCAGCCCGAGCCGATCGGGCCACTATTGTAAGAGATTCGGAGAAACGAAATCGTCGAATCTAGTTCGGGTTCCGAATCGATTTTTGTCTTTTATTAGGGCTAAGTATTCTTACCAGCTGATGCAACAAAATCAAAGAAAAAGCTATAATTATTTAATCTTACAATCAATGGTTTTAGAGACCTGCACCTTAAATATAAACCAATGAATGTCCATTTATTAAAAAAAACATCCGTAGTGAATCTAACTTTAAAATTACTATAAAACTAAAATATATCTATTATTATGAAAATATAGATTGTTCTAGTTGTTACATACTGGCCTTTGACAGGCCATGTTAGTTGTAGATTTAAAAACAGGATACGCACCTGTGTCTTAAGGTAAACAAAAGACTGCAGAAATGCAATGTGAATTGTGTGGGTAAATTGCGTAGGTGGGGCACCGGAAAGAAATATGTGTGGGTGTACAGAAAATATATAACGATGGAGGTTTTCGACCCTAGGGTCAGTTAGTCGGAGTCAGCAGTCAGCAGAATAGATGCGTCACGTCGCCGTGGGCGTAAGACCGGGACGGCCGCCCCCGGTTGAGAAGCAAGATCTGTATCAGCATCCCGTGAGAGAAGAAAGAAGAAGAAAGGCTCTGAATATATGTATCACAACATGATGTCAGTCATAGCAGCCCGACTCTCTCTCTCTCTCTCTCTCTCGTCCACATAACGATTTCGACGTTTTGCAGAAAATAAAAAGGTGTATAAATTTTTATAAATAAGTGTTGTCACTTCATCCATGATATACAACATCATTATAAGTATAAAGGATTATAAGTATAAGGGATTTAATAAATTTTATCCATTTTTGATTTGAGAAGAGCAGTTATTGGAATAGTTCAAGTAGATCCGTTTGAAAATTGTTAATTTCAAGGAAAACAACCAGTTACTCCTGGTGGGAAAAACTCGAAAAGAGTATAATAATAATAATAATCTGCAAAATTTTCGACTTTGCTGTCTCGGCTGACCACAGAATAAAACTGAAAGAATGGGAAAAAAAGAGATAAGTACCTCGACCTTGCTAGAGAATTGAAAAAACTATGGAACATGAAGGTGACAATTATACCAATTGTAATTGGTGCTTTTGGCACGGTAACTAAAGGATTATTAAAGGGCCTGGAAGATTTAGAAGTTGGCGACCGAGTTGAGACTATCCAAACAATAGCATTATTGAAAACGGCCAGAATACTGAGAAAAGTCCTGGAGACTTGAGGAGACTTGCTGTCACTCAATCTCCAGTGAAAGACCATCAGCTTACGCTGATGTGAAAAACTCTAATGAATAATAATAATAATAATTGTCAACAAAACAAAGAACCTGCTAATTTATGAACTTTGCCGTCCCGGCGGACTACAGAATAAAATTAAAAGAAAGTGAAAAGAGAGATATCTAGACCTTGTTTGAGAACAAAAAAAACACGGCCCATGAAGAGTACATTGATACTAATTGTTATTGATGCACTTGGAACAACCCACAACGGATTGGTTAAAGGACTGGAAGACTTAGAAATAAGAGGACGAGTGGAGACTATCCAGATAACAGCATTATTAAGATCGGCCAGAATACTGAGAAGAGTCCTGGAGACTTGAGGAAACGTGTTGTCACTTAAACTCCAATAAGAAACCATCAGCTAATGATGGTGGGAAAAATTCCCAAGAGTGAAATAATGATAATTTCCAAGAGGAGAACATGTGTGTAAGTGGTTAACGTACTGGACTGGGATATCGTAGTAAGCGAGATCGAACTCCAGTCACGCTACAACTAGTTCGAATGTGAGTGTTATAGCATTGGAAAAGGTATCAACCGTATTATACCCCCATATATGGGTTAAATAGAACTACTACTATTCTTCTATGAGGATGGCTTTGGCATTAAATACACCATGAAGGTTGATATGCCATTAAACAAATAAGCCACCCAACCGAATGGATAATCAGGGGAAAAACTACACTGGTCTAGAAAGATCAAAAAAAGAAAAAAGAAAAAAAAAAAACGAACCAGCACAAGTAACAACATATGATGGAAAATGTTTGGAGAATGTCGAGTACTCCTTCTTAACCATTACTCTCAAGTCCACTCTGATCAGAAGCGCTAGTACTTCTTAGGGTTTCATCGATAGTTTAAGAAGAACTGTTCAATCAATTTCAAAGGATCATTATTAGTAATTTGATATGTGCGAAATGTTTGTATTAGATATGAATATTCATAACGGGCCCATTGGCCTACTGAGGAGGGGTTTCGCCAGTCGCCCGGAAGACCGGGATTCAATCCCAGTCCGAGTCACACCAAAGACTCAAAATATGGTACTTGGTATTTCCTTGCTTAACATTATAAGGTGCGTATCAAGAGTAAAGTGGAGCAATCCAGAGAAAGGTGTAGTAGCTATTAAAAAGGCAGCCTTCAGGACTCCCTTGACTACGGTCGCCAACTTTACTTTATTCATAGATAGAATTACTAAATAGCAGTACTTGAAAGCATTTAAACTGTTTGAAAACAAATGATTAATATTAGGTACGTGGAACCTTCAATAAGTTTCCAGACTTTTTTGTACAGGCATTTAAAATTGTCGCAGACACTTGAAAATTCAGTATGTTATTGCTGTACATATTATGAGATGACTGACCAATTTTTATGATTTCAGGTTCAAATGAACAGCTACAGCAGCAATTGGAATACACCCTACTAAAGCCAGGATTGTCACAGCTGGTGAATTTCAAAAATGCAATCTGACACTTTAGAAGAACGATATGCAATAAAATTCTGTTTTAAACTTGGAAAAATGCCACTGAAACGGATGGAATGCTTCAGACTGCTTTTTGACCATCTTGCATGAATCGAGCATCAGTTTTTGAGTGAGATTCAAAGAAGGCAGGGAGTCTGTGAGGGATGATGAGAGGTGTGGCAGGAGTAAGGAAGTCAATACACCACAGTTGATTGGCCAAAGGGTTAGGGTTAGGCTTAGGGTTACTATGTTGAGGTTTTAAGGGAGTTCTGGAAGAGATTCCGTCGGAAGAGGTCAGCATTCTTCAAATCGGGTCAGTGGTATTTCCACCAGGACAATGCACTAGTCCACAACTCCATCCTTGTCACAGACTATTTGTCCTAGATGGGCATCAAGAAAGTATCTCACCGTCCTTATTGTCCAGACTTTGCTCCCTGTGACTTTTGGTTATTCCCTAAGCTTACAGGCTGTCGTTATGAGACAATTGAGGAGATGAAAGAGGCTGTGACGAAGGTCATTGACACGGTCATACAAAAGGACTTCCATAGGGCCTTCCAGAAGTTGTTAGAACGATACAAGTACATTGCAGCTGGAGGAGATTACTTCGAAGGAGACTAGAGTTTCATGTGTGTACTATCAATAAAAGTGCCTATACGAAAAAAGTTTGGAAACTTATTTAATGATCCTCGAATATTCATTTGTGTTAAATAGAAGTACTTGAAACCATATAACTATGTCCAAACAAGTGATTGATGCTAAATAGAATCATTTGTATGCGATAGCAATACTTGAAACTGTCTAATTGTGAGCAAGCTAATGATTGATATTTGATAGAATTATTAGTATTAAATAGCAAAACCCGAAACCATTTAATTATGAGCAAGCAATGAGTTCTAACTCGTTTTAAAATATTACCAACAAACTTACAAATCCCCACAACACACACACACACACACACACACATATATATATATATATATATATATATATATATATATATATACAAATATTTACACACTCCCACACGGAGGTTGAGTACTCTAGCGAAGGAATTTACGGCTGCCACTCGCATAATGCAAAGCTCTTCGAATGAATTGAGCACTCTGGTATCCGGTAAGGCAAAAATGTGAACAAAAGAAAGCTACTACGTAATGCCTTATTATTCCCGACCTGACGTGGTTCGCTTGTTGGTTGAGCGGTATGATACTACGTCTAACGTAAAGTTAGGCGGGTTTCCAATCCAGCTTCAAGCGTCCCTCGACTAAGGCCGCCAACTTTATTTTTTACTTGTCGCTTGCTTTTAATTATTTTGTTTGTGTTGAGTATGTTTCTGATTCTATCATTATTGTTCTAGATTCTTTGTTATTTCAGCGAATAGTTCCCGGTCGTTTTTGTTATATGTTGAGACGTATGCTGTGGGTTCTTTGTTAATATATTTTCAGGGGTTCGTAGTTCTATCAATGGTATTTTTATATATTTATTTCTTCATTCATTTGTGAATTCGAATCCCTTATTTATTGATGTTGCTGGATATCCCCTCTGGTTGAGGGTTACGTGTAATTCTTCTGGGTGAGTTTGTCGGAGATTTGTTTGTGACGATGATGCATATTCTACGTGCTATAGTATAAAAGATAGAATTTATGCCATTTTGGGGCTGATGATTTTTAAAATGGAGGTATTGTTGGGTGTCTGTGGGTATATGGTAAATGTCAGTGATAATTTGTGTGTGTTCACTAAGGTTCTGTTTCATGTAATTGTGTTAACTGGTCATTTTGTTTTTTTATGAGGGTTTCTAAAAATGATAGTTCTTTAAAACTGTGTTCCTAGGGAAATTTTATTTTAGGCAATTGGTTTCGGAGTAAGTTAAGCAAATCGTTAATGTTGCCCCATGTGCATTTCCAAAATATGAAACAGTCATCAAGGTATCTTTTCTATGATCTAATAAATTCTGTTTTTATATTGTTGTATTTTTACCTATGATTTCACGTAGTTTTCCCTCTAAAAACGCTTGGGTTATGGGTTTGAATGTAATTTATGTTATCGAATTGGAAAGAGTTATTATTTAGGATTAGTTCTATCCCATCAATAGTAAATTTGAATCCCTTATTTATAAGTTTTGCTGGATATCCCTTCTGGTAGAGGGTTACGTGTAATTCTTCTCGGCGAGTTCGTTAGTGACAATGATGCATATTCTACGTGCTTGGGTGTAATGTTTTGGGGTATTTTTCAATCCAAAATGAAATGACCTGTTTTCCTAATTCATGGAGGATGTTACTGTACATGTTTAATAAGTCAAATGTAACCCTGAATGAGTCAGAATCAGTTTTTGTTTTGTGGCATGGAGTTTAAAAAGTGAATGTCATCTCTAATGTAACATTTATTATCTTATTTAAAAATGGTTAGAGTAAAATATTAATTAGTTAACTGAATATGCTAGTGGGGCCTGATGGGCCTGATACAATAGGTGTAAATTTGAAGTCACTGGGGGTTGGAATTTCTATGTATGCAGCTTTTTGTGTTTCTACAGCAATTCTTATCTCCTCAGACTTGTGAATTTCTGATATCAGAAAAAATTCCAAGTTTTGGGTTTGAGTTTGAGTTTTGTTAAACGGCATATCAACCTCTGTGGGTCATTTAATGCCAGAAGGGTTAAATTGCCTTTGTCTTTTGTGCATGTTTTAGGTTTTAAGGTATGAGTTTTAGTTATGCTAGTTTTGGGGACACAGTAATGAAATCTTTTTTTTTTTTTTTTTGGTTAATGTTTCATTGTGTATTTTGCAGAATTTTGTAATTTTCGATATGATATTATTGTCTATGTTTGTGTAATATAATTGCAGAGGGATTTTTTTATATTATCATTTTTCGTTTTATATATCTTGCCTTTCGGTTTAGTTAGGCTGAGAACCTTTAGTGCATGGGTTAGTTAGGTGCATACATTGAGTGCAGGTGTTCACGCACGTGCGGGGCGGATGTGAAAATCAGAGATGTCACAATAAAAACCCCAGATCGGGAAATGTGACCGGGGACGTGAATGCCCGGAAGCGCTGAGGATTTTGGAATTTGAGTTTGCGGTGGGATGGAAAAGTCAGGAGAGAAAGAAATTGTGTGTCTCTCTCTCCTCATGTCGAAAAATCTTAAACTCAAAAAGGTAATAAAAGTTTCGTACCTGAACCAATTTCGTGTTTTTCGAAGTCCTATATGCGTATGAACATATGCATATTTACCAACCCCTCCGCTCAGGCAGGATACAAAGTCAATTTTTAAGCGGGGTTTAACAGGTTTGAATTCAGAGTTTTTCTTTTCCAAGATTAGTTGCCTTACCAAGGCAACTACTATTTACCCATAGCTGGAGGGAGAATAATTGGATTCATACCTTTCCCATTAGTGCTATGTGAAATGCAATTAGCCTGGTCCAGGATTTGAACTCGTGTCGTCGTGTCCATATCCTACGACGATAACCATTACACCACGGGCACCTCCTATGAACATATGTCTATTTTACATATTCATAAATCAATTTGATTTGTGTTTAATTTGTATGTCGATAGATTTATTATTTCAAGGTTTTATGCTGTTAGTCTGGTTTGATATGTTACTTAGACTGTTCTTTTTGTTCGGTTTATGTTGTCTAAAAATAGTTTCTATTTGTGTTGCCAAAAAAAGTAGTTTCTTATTGTGTTGTTATTATTTCTAGGGTAATTTTGTGTTGCCGAAGAAAAGGTTTCTTTCCTTGTTTTTTTTTTTTTTATCCCTAGGCTATTTTATGTGATTCTTCTCCCGTTATAGTGCGTACTGTAGTGGGTATCGTTTAATTAATTCTGCATTTTTGAGAATCTATAATGTTTGGGCAAATTTTCTTATGTGAGAAAATAGGTTTATAAGGATTAATTTTATTTTCATTTTTGTCTAAAAAGTTGTTTTCTACTGACAGGCTTCCGTTTTTAGGGTGTTTGGGTCAATTCATTTGTGTTTGATGGTATTTAGGATAGGGGTTAACTTTTTCTTTGTGTGGGGTTGCTTGTGGGTGATAATTGTGTATGTGGTAGCTGCTCTATGAATTTGGTTTGTATTGTGTATGGGTAGGTTTCTTTTTTATGTTTGTTTTGTGCTTTTTCTATTTCAGTTTTTTTTTATCTTTTCTTTTTTTGTAATTTTTTCTTTTTCTTTTTTGGAGCAAATCTTTCAGCCATGCAGCCATTTTTTTATTTTTCTTCCTTCCTTTTGCAATTTCTCTCCCATAATGTTAATAGGAATTTAATGCCAAATATTGTTTAATATATATATATATATATATATATATATATATATACGAGGATCATTGAATAAGTTTACAGAATTTTTCGTATGGGCACTTTTATTGATAGTACACACATGAAACTCTAGTCTCCTTCGAAGTAATCTCATCCGGCTGCAATGCACATGTTGTACCGTTCCAACAACATCTGGAACATCCTTGGAAGTCCTCTTGTGTCAGCGTGTCAATGACCTTCGTCACAGCCTCTTTCATCGCCTCAATTGTCTCATAACGACAGTCTTTTGCTTAGGGAATAAGCAAAAGTCACAGGGAACAAGGTCTCGACTATAGGGAGGCTGAGGAACTGTCTTGATGCCCATCTTGGTCAAATAGTCTGTGACAAGGATGGAGTTGTGAACTTGTGCATTGTCCTAGTGGAAATACCACTGACCCGATTTGAAGATTGCTGGCCGCTTCCCTTGGAACCTTCCTGAACTCCCTTAAAACCTCAACATAGTAACCCTAACCCTAACCGTTTGGCCAATCATCGCTGGTGTATTGACTTCCTTACTCCTGCCACTCATCATCCCACATAGACTCCCTGCCTTCCTTGAATCTCTTATGCCACTCAAAAACTCATGCTCGATTCATGCAAGATGCTCCAAAAGCAGTCTGAAGCATTATATACGTTTCTGTGGCGGCATTTTTTCCAAGTTTAAAACACAATTTTATTGCATATCGTTCTTCTAAAGTGTCATCACGTCCAGATTTGATTTTTGAAATTCCCTAGCTGTGACAATCCTGGCTTTAGCAGGGTGTATTCTAATTCCTACTGTAGCTGTTTATTTGAACCTGAAATGATAAAAATTGGTCAGACATCTCATTAGATGTATAGCAATAACATACTGAATTTTCAAGAGTCTATGACAATTTCAAATGTCAGTACAAAAAAGTCTGGAAACTTATCGAAGGCACCACGTAACAAGATTTGACATTAAATAACCCATAAGGATTTATATGCCATACAACACGAACCAAACTTCAGTAAAAAAAAAAAAAAAAAAAAAAAAAAATACATAAAACTAGAGAGAAAAATCACCAGTTAAAACTAGTTTTAAAAATTGCATAGAATAAAAGAGGAATAAAAAAATAAAAACAATAATAAAACATCGAAAACCTGAAAAAAAAAAAATGGGAAGAAAAACAAATTCAAGCGACAAACTGCCGAGATTTCCAATGAGAATACCTGGAGATGGCTAAGAAAAAGGAACCTCATGAGAGAAAGAGAATCTCTTTCCATAGAAAAAACAAAACATTGCCATAAAAATCAATTATATTATAATGAAAATTCATAGTACGCAAGAGAAATACACTTCTAGGTTAAGTGAAGACAGATATGAAACGGTTAATTATAAAATAAGAAAATAGAGCAGATTAACACAAAGGGAGCACTAGAGTAGGCATGACTGGGCGGGAATGGTGAGCTACAGAGAATTGTGCAAGATATTAAAATTTGACCATGCTGACAGATGTTATATGTATAAACCAGAATCTGTCCCTGAAAACTCCCAGGGATTTTCTGATACAAATAATCCAGGTCAGAAGGGCATGCCAAGTCTCAGTTAACAAGAAAAAAAGAATTTACCATCGAGTGGTTTTTGTAGTTCTAGCCGATCACAGAATGAAAATGAAAGAAAGAAAAATATTTGGATCATACCAGAGGACTAAAATTAAGTTGTGGAACATAAGCGTAACGGTGATATCAATTGTAATTGGTGAACTTTCAAAGGATCATAAAGTCTTCGAAAAAAAAAGATTTTTAAATTTGGCAATAAGAGGAAGAATCTAGAGGATGCGGGTTTCCACAGTGTTAAAATCGGCTAGAATACTGAGAAGTATCCTGGAGACTCAAACTCCAGTGAAAAACTAAGCGCTACGGCTGGTGCAAAAAATTCGCCAGGAGTGAAATAATAATAATAATAATAATGAAACTTTAATACATGCAGAGAGAATATACAGTCAGGACATAGGGATGGAATGTGGCATAGAAAAATGCGCCATGGTTGGACTGAAAAGAGGCAAACGACACCTGACGGACGGAATGGAACTACCAAATCAAGAAAAAATCAAACGCTCGGAGAAAAGGAAACTTACAAATCCTTAGGGATATTGAAAGCTGACACCATCAAACAAGTGGGGATGGAAGAAAAAATTAAGAAAGAGTATCTGAGAACCAAAAAGTTACTCGAGACAAAACTATATAGCAGAAACCTTATCAAAGGAATAGATACCTGGGCTGTTTTCTTCGTAAAATAATCGGGATCATTGTTGAAGTGGACCAGAGAAGAACTTAAATAAATGGAGCAGAAAATAAGAAAACTAATGATCATGCATAAGGCATTACATCCCTGGAAATGACGTTGACAGATTATATGTGTCAAAAAAGGAGAAAGAAGACTTGCCAGCGTTGAAGACAGCGTTGACACATCATTACAACGACTTGACGGCTGCATACAAAAGCGCAGAGAAAAACTGATTACAGCCAACAAAAAATACTGACAACACGAAAACCAACAAAACGACAATAACCAGAAAACAAAAAATGGGAAGAAAAACAACACTATGGACGTGTTAAGTGACTAATAAGCAACATCTCACACGAGAAAACCTGGACGTGGCTAAGAAAAGGAAACCTTAAAAGAGAAACTGAATTTCTTCTAATAGCAGCACAAAGCAAAGACCAATCATATCAAAGCAAGAATAGATAAGAGGCAACAAAACAACAAATGTAGGTTATGTAGTGATAGAGACGAAACCATCAATTACATAATAAGCAAATGCAGCAAATTTGCACAGAAAGAATATAAAACAAGATACAACTGGGTGGGAAAGGTGATCCTCTGGGAATTGAGCAAGAAATTTAAATTTGACCATTCGAACAAATAGTATATGCACAACCCAGCCGCTGTCCTGAAGAATGAGACACATAAACTCCTCCGGGATTTTGAGATACAAACGGATCATCTAACTCGGCCAGACGACCAGACCTTATAATAATAATCAAAAAGAAGAGAACTTGCCGAATTGTAGACTTTGCTGTCCTGGATGACCATAGAGTAGAATTGAAACATAATTGGGGGAAAGGACAAATACTTTGATCTTACTTGGGAATTGAAAAAACTGTTGGAACATGAAAGTGCTGGAGATAAAAATTGTAATTGGTGCTCTTGGTTCAGTTATCGAAGGATTATTAAAGGGACTGGAGGACTTGGAAGTTGGCGGACGAGTAGAGACTAATCAAATTACTACATTATTGAGATCGGCCAGAATACTGAGAAGAGTCCCGGAGACTTGAAGAGACTTGTTGTCACTCAATCTCCAGTGAAAGACCATCAGCTAACACTGATGTGAAAAACTCTCAAGGAGTAAATAATAATAATAATAATAATAATAATAATAATAATAATAATAAAAGAGAAGCTGCCGAATAGTGTACTTTGCCGTTCCAGCTGACCACAGGGTAAAACAAAGAATGCGAAGAGAGAGAGATAAGAATTAACTATGACAAAGCAAGAGTATGTAAGACGCAACAAGACGGCTGATGTAGATTGTGTGGGGATAGAAATGAAACGATCAATCACATGAAAGTGAATGCAGCAAATTAGCACAAAAGAGTATAAGACTACACACAACTGGGTAGGCAAGGTGATCCACTGGGAATTGTGCAAGAAGTTTAAATTCAGCCATACGAACAAATGGTATATACACAACCCAGCAGCTGTCCTGGAGAATAAGACGCACAAAGTTCTCTCGGATTTTGAGAAACAAACGGATCACCTAATCTCGGCCAGACGAGCAGACCTAGTGATAGTCAAAAAAAATCTGCCGAATTGTGAACTTTGCCGTTCCGGAGGACCACAGAACAAAACGAAGAAAGCAAAAAGAGAGATAAGTACCCAGACCTTGCTAGGGTACAGAAAAACTTTAGAACATGAAGTGATGGTGATATCAATTGTAACTGGTGCTCTCTGTACAGTCACCAAAAGATTTGATACAGGGACTGGAGGACTCGAAAATAAGAGGACAAGAGAAGACCATCCAAACTACAACATTAAGGTCGGCCAGAATACTGAGAAGAGTCAGGGTGACTTGAGGAGACTTGCTGTCACCCAGACTCCAATGAGAAACCATCAGCTAACACGGATGGGAAAAACTCTCAAAAGAGTAAAACAATAACAACCGCGGACTATATCCTGAAGAATAAAATGAGATCGCAAAGGAACTAGAGGCACAAATAACTTAATATCATCATCATCATCATGTAGTGCCGGTAGCACGGATATCCCTGACCCTCTCTCGCCCCTTCTCCCAATCGTTCATCGCCTCTGGCAGGTCTTCAGGGCTACATCCCGTATCCTCATATAGCTGCTGAATGTATGTTCGAGCTGGTTGTCCAGCTTTTGCCCGGCCATATGTGGGTGTCCATTGGAGTACATCACTTATGAGCTCGTCCTTGCTTTTCCAGCATTGTCCTGCATGTCTGGTTTGTCTAACTTGGATAGTTTTCGTGATGGGAGGAAGGTGGCCGTATAGTTGGTGTCTTGTGGGGTGTTGCCACCAGGACTTGTTCAATATAGCTCGCAACATTATTGTGTAATTGCTGTCTAGCTTCTTCTCCAGCTATTTTGTTATATTCTAAAACAGGTAAAGACAACGAAAATAAGTGTAGCTATGACAGAGTTTTAATCTTTTTTTCTCGAGAAACTGTTAAAGAGAAAAACAAAAAAAATTTTGGCAGGACATTTTTTACAAAGCCAAATTTGGGGTTGAAAATTTGTTATAAAGATAGTTTGACACAATGAAAGAAAGAGTATCCAACTGTAAATAATAAGACAACTTATTTTAATTTCGAAATTCAACAACCAATTTAAATAAATTGATTTGATCCAGCAGCCAAACATACTATATATATATAGTTTACCAGACATTTCATAGGGTACAGGAACACTGGACAGCTGCTTCGACCTTATTAAGTCTCATCAGCAGTGCATACCGTATTCGCCACCACTGGAGATCGAACCAGCGACCACAGATTGCAGTGCTGAAACACTACAACTGAACCACCCGTTCATATCACGCACAAGTGACGCCAAATCAACAAGTCATGGTAATTGCGCGGCCAAATAACCTAAATGTGGTAATTTACTAAGCTTTTTGCTTAGATGTGGCACAAGGCCATATGAAGGGGCACCCAATGAGACTCGAACTCACTCGTGTAGGTTTGCTAGTCGAGCTTGCTAACCATTACACCACCAAAGGCGCCTCAAATAACCTAAATGTGTGTTGCAAGTTACATCCGTACTCTTTCCAGAGGACACAGTCACCCACCAGGGCTATGTCTTCCCAAAAAGCTTAGAAATACGCATCCGCGTAATTATTATGACCTCAAGGGCAAGGGAATAGATATACACTGCTGATGAGACCTAATAAGGTCGAAACAGCTGTCCAATGTTCCCGGATGTCATGCTTAGGTGTTCGGTGGATTTTCTAGTCATGGTAATTCAATTCACAATATTAATTCCTCTACTTAAAAAATAAAAATATGTACACATTTCATGGGGTTTCATAATCATCAACCAACGAAGTTACTAGTATTAGCACCATGTATAACTTCGTTGGTTGATGATTACTGCATATCACCTCGACCGTGGAAAATTGGATCATAGAAGAGTGGCACTATGTCACCTGGTTACACAAGTCAGGTGATCAGCTCTTTCAGGCAAATGGTAGACTTCATGTGTAGACAAGATCACATGAGAAACCTGTTAGTCAATCGATTAGTCAAGCCCTTGCACCTGTATATTCATCCCAACTGTACTTTTAAATCTGTACTTGCAGCAAGTTCACAACCTTTATATTAGAAGTGCTAGAAGGTGGTGGCTGAGGGTCAATTGCTTTGAGAGAATAGGAATTTAACCAGTGCTGAGAACCTGAAATTGCCAACGGCTCGGAAATCTACCCCCAGCTCGCGTATACTGGTTGCGTATCCCCGTCTCAACTAAGGCGAATGGATTTCCTCCTTGGTTCATTTCATTTTGTTTACATTTTGGCCTTCCTTTGTTAAAACGTTATGTTCTTTCTTAAACTTTTCAATTTGTCTTACATTTCCGCTCAAAGAGTTTAGTTAACTTAACAGCTAACTGAAAAGTTCGTGTCCTAACCAAACCAGGTAATAAAATAGTTAACCATCACGGCAACTGTGCCACACTCATCCCTTCCATAAAATCAATCTTTTTCTAAGATAAAAATTTATACGACGATATCTAATTATTTTTCCTTTTTTTCTGTACCTTTTCTCTTTCCAAATTTGTGAAACACAAGAGGAATGTATCCTTTATGGAAGCAAGGAAAATTGTAGGAACCTACATGGGAGAAAACAGTTACACTTTTGTTATACGGAGGGTGGATGCAACCAATGAAGACAATAAATATATAACACTTGTGGAGAAATTAATCCAGTTGGAAGTAAATGATTGCCCAAAGTTTCAGGAGCTCCTGAAAAAACTACACTCGGCCGAATTTTACCAAGCACCAACTCAGCAACAGGTTGGGAATGAGGAGGGATCCAATGTTGTAGTCAAAACAAAAACATGTACGATCTACCACTCCAACGCAAACTACCCCTAAAAGTGCAAAATCTTCAACAAAACAGCCGTCACCAATCCGTCCACCAAAAAGCATTAAAGACAGACTAAAAAAACTTGTCTCCCATAAAACATGAACAACTTAAATAAAAATTACATACTCCCATTAGCCAAGCTGGGAAAATAAAGATGAAAACCAAAGTGAACAATGAAAGAGCAGGTAGCACATTTAAAATGTACTCAAGAACAAAGTCGCCTATAAGAATAAAACAGTGCAATTCTCAAGAATCGACAAAACCCCTACAAAGAACCTATAGTATGGAAAGTATCAATAGTGACACAGACTACGTAATTTTCAACCTTGATCTTGAAGAAATAATAAATAACTCCAATTCTTGAAACCATTTAAATGTGGGCAAACTTATAAGCTCACTCACCTTTTTAAATGTTAAACTCTTACATATCATATGTATCTATTTAAATGTGCTAACAAATGGCTGATGTTAAATTGTTACTGTTACTTAGCGATTCAAGAATTCATTTAACTGTGTGCAAACAAATGAGGAAAAGTAAATGGAATGATAAGTATTGGACGGAAATACTTGAAATCATTTAACTGTAAAGGAAAATGAGCTCAGGTTTGTTTAAAAATTCTATTAGAAAAATGTTCACAAAACATGTGTATTTAATATATAAATCTAAACAGGATTTTTCATTGAACAATTTGCAATGCTTGATATGACATAAAACCAAACAGGCTTACGAAGAACTGTTTTTGACACTTGAACTGCGTATTTATGTTAACTAAATTGTTTGAAATAGAACAGTTTTTACATTCTACTGAGTGTAAACAAAAATTGTAACCATGCTAAACTGTACTGTTTAAAATAGAACTGTTTATATGTATAAAAGTTGATTTGGCATTAAATAACCTAAAATGGTTGATATGTCATAAAACCAAACCAAACCAAACCAAACCAAACCAATCATTGTATTTTGTTCCAAGTAAACTAACTTCCAAGTAATTCAACTCACATTTAGTATTACTGATTAATTAGATAAATTAGAATTACATAGATGGTTTGGTTGTTTAATGGCATATCAACCTTTGTAGGTTATTTAATGTCAATGCTATTCTTCTAGAAGAACAGTAGTGGTACTATTTAACCCATAGCTGGGAGGATAACGGGGTTCATACCTTTCACAAGGGTATTTGCCCGAAAGTGAACGTAATTGGTTGTTTTTTATGGGATTATTTTTGGTTGTTTTTTAAGGAAGAGAAATATTGTTCCCCCCACATATGCAATGTTGGTTTTTTGCCTTCCAGAAAGTAATTGTGACGTACTTTTCAGGATTTCGCACCGAGAAGTGTTTACTGCGAATCTATCCGATAATCTAAAAGGCGCCTATACCGTCAATTGGCTAAACACTTGTCCTTCCCAATGCATCTTATGCTAAATGTTACCTGTATTGTCATTCTGCTTCGCCTCCATCGAAACAACCAATGCGTATCTTGATAATACTCTTCAGCCATTGTGTCATGCTTTTCTTCTGATCACGACGGTGAAACAAGATGCTTGAGCGCCGCTCTCTTTGTATGTGTTAATACAAGTTGATCCTTGACAGGTTTTCCGAGTCAAGTTGAGCGTGAACAATTTCGTTTGGCAAATATAAAAATAGAGGCTAGACAAGAAAGGTCGAATTATTGTTGGAAAATCCAAGTCCAAGTGTTTGCCACTTTCTTTCCGTTTTGACCTCTCGTCTCGCACAAATATTTTAAATGTCGCTGATGTCTTGCGTGATGTAATAGTTATTGGCGAGCAATTCTAGCAAATCATAATAAGTCAGTTCGATTATCACCGATTGCAAACTGACTTCAATTAAATAACAGGGATAACGTAATTATTCTTGTATAACACGTACTCGTGTATAACACGCAGCCTTAAATCAAGGCCACAAAATTCTAGAAATGTGATGCACACAGACTTTTTAAAATTTGTGACGACTAAATTTAACATTTGTTCAACGTTTTATCCGGTTCGTCGAGACTAAAAATGAAAATTTACACACTTTACTTACGTTTTGAAAAAATATTTATTCAATATTTTGATTTCTTTGTTTAATGGTATATCAACCTTTGTAGGTTATTTAATACCAAAT
The DNA here is from genome assembly GCA_963585895.1 of Sepioteuthis lessoniana. NCBI lineage: Eukaryota > Metazoa > Mollusca > Cephalopoda > Myopsida > Loliginidae > Sepioteuthis > Sepioteuthis lessoniana. The sequence goes on from OY757922.1 coordinate 20,501,346, forward strand.
CCATTCTCCTAGAAGAACAGTAGTGGTACTATTTTACCCATAGCTGGGATGATAAGGGGGTTCATACGTTTCCCAAGTGTATTTGCCCGAAAGAGAACGTAATAGGGCGACTGGAGTTTGAACTCGCTTATTACGATTCAGCAGTCGATCGCTTTAACCATTACCCCACAAGGACACCATCTCAATATTTTGAGTAAACACACGGACATATTTCAACAAAACTGAAATAAGCTTATTGCAAAATTATGCTCAAACTAGTGCAGGGCACGGAAGCAAAATTAGGGATATTCTAGAATAATAATAAACGACTCAATCAAGATTAGTTTTAATTTTAAAAAAATAAACAACAAAATTAGGAGATAGACACAACACAGTGAATTTACTCAATATTGCCGCCATTTTTTTTTTTTTTTCAATTATTGTATCAACACACTATCAAAACGATTTGCATACCTTCAAAATAAATTCTTTAGACATTTTATTCCATTTCTCCTCAATAGTAGTCAAGTGAATCGGCATGATTTAATCATATATATATATATATATATATACATGTTTGTGTGTGTGTGTGTACGTGTGTGTGTGTGAGAGAGAGAGAGAGAGAGAGAGAGAGGGAGTCATTCTACTATATGGATGCAAACCAATATTTGGATGGGAAGTTGTATTTTTTTTTTTTGTTTTCTAAAAGACCCCATATAACGTAGTCAAAGGGGTTAAGGCCTGGGGTTGATGGGGGTCATAAAGAAATTCCAATTATTTCGGAAATTTTTTTTTTGTTGGTTCCGGCGTGTTGCAAATCATAGATTATTTATTATTTCTTTTCTTGTTCACTTATACTGGGTTGAATATTAAGGAAAAAGTGCTTGAATAATATTGATAATCATAAAAATTTAGATTCATCGTGTTTTTTTCAAAAATTGGACAAGTCAGACAAAAAAGACATTTAAAAAATTATTCCATATTTTGCTTCTGCACCTCATAGAAACAAAATCATAAACGAACACACATTCCAGTGGCGATATCTCTGTAGCGGCATAAAACAGAAGTGCGTGTACACATTGGTAAGTTCGGATCATATAAATCACTCCACCATCATCGAGTTGTGATGATGGCATAGAGTTCCATGACACGCACACACCCACCCACACCCACACACTCTCTCTCTCTCTCTCTCTCTCTCTCTCTCTCTCTCTCTCTCTCTCTCTCTCTGTAATGTGATATGGTAGGTCCTAATTATGCAGAGAACTCGAGGCTAATTTTGGGGGAAGGAGAAAGAAAAGAAAAATAAGACGAAAAAGCAAACGGTAAATCTACAAAAACAGCTAGCTGACCTCTGTGTGACTTACGCCAAGGCCCTGGATGTTGGTCAGCCAGTCAAGAGGGGATGACTACGTTTATTAAAAATGACAATAAAACCGGTCCCAAATCTTCTGTGTGGAACCAGCGGTTTGAAAGTGAGTTGGCTGTGAGATGTGACGAGGTAAAGAAGTCAGTTGATCACTAGTCACGAAGATGTAAGGACAGACGAAAATTTACGAGCCCCATTTAGGGGGTGGGCTCCAAAAAGAGCCTCACACTATAAGCGAACCTGTAAAGACAAAACCAACGAACAATCACGTTAGAACTTCAAAAAATACAGAAAGAAAATCTAAGGTATGTCTGCTTTCTCTTTTTCCTCATGACATATTGTTTTCTTTGTCCAGCCAACGTGATCGACTCAGCTTTCATACTCTCTTTCTTTTTCCCGACGACTACTCAAAGATTGTAGTAGCGAATAAACTTTAGTGTTTGTAAACTAAGAAAGAGTTTTATCCATTCGTCAACTTTTTCCACGGTATGGTTAGAACAGGGTCTGATTACTACTTAAGACGTTGTAACACAGTCATTAACATGTTAGAATACGTGGGGGCAACAACTGTACATTTGGTGTGTAACGTTACAACGTACTATTTGGTATAGTAACATTACAACGTCTATTTGGTACCGTTATGTCATCTCTCTCTCTCTCTCTCTCTCTCTCTCTCTGGGTGATTTATCTTCCTTCTTTTTTCTTATCTCTGCGTCTTCCTCTTTATTCTCTCTCTCTCTCTCTCTCTCTCTTTCTTTCTTTCCCAATCCTCGCTCTTTTTCTCTTCATTTGACTTTTTAGCTTTCTCTCTCTCTCTCTCTCTCTCTCTCTCTCTCTCTCTCCCTCTTTCTCTCTCTCTCTCTCTCTCTCGTCCATCTGGCTGGTCCTCTAGACGACATCCAAAGTTCGCACAGACCTGATGACAGTAAGTCCCCAAGAATGCTACGAACTGTTTTGAACAAATTCTGGAAGCAGCACTCTACAAAACAGCTGTAGTACAGCCACTTGACTCCCGTCTCACAAACTATCCAATTAAGATGAACAAACATGCTGAGCACTGCTGGTGAAGTATGAATGAACGAAGAAATGACCTTCTTCGGTGGACTCCTACACACGGACACACCAGAAATGCCCGACCAGAAAAAACGCACATTCATCAGCTCTGCACGAATACTTGATACTATCAAGAGAACTTGCTGAGAGTGATAGCCGATATGGACGGATAGTAAAAGAGTCAAGGGAATCAGCTATGTCGGCATGATTTAATCATATATATATATATATATATGTGTGTGTGTGTGTGTGTGTGTGTGTGTGTGTGTGTGTGTGTGTGTTTTGTGTGTGTGTGTGAGAGAGAGAGAGAGAGAGAAAGAGTCACTCTACTATATGCACAATATGGAAGCTGACTAAGCATATAGAGAAAAAGCTGTAGAGCCACCTACCTTTCATCTCGAAAACCATCCAAATAAGACAAACAATACATGTTGGACGAACAAGTCATGTGAGACACTGCTGGAGATATAAGGACGGACTCATAAGCGACGTTCTCCAATATACCCCTTTCCATGGACATGTAAGTGTTGATAGACCAACAAGAACATATCTACAACCATATTTACCAACCCTTCGCTCGGTTAGGATTTGACACGAGGTCAATTTTTAAGCGGAGTTTAACATGTTTTGAATTCTGAGTTTTCCTTCTCTTAGACTAGTTGCCAAACCAAGGCTGAAGAACCTGGTTTATCCAAGTATTTACCCATAGCAGGAGGGAGAATAATTGGATTCATACCTTTCCCAAGGGTATTAGTGCTATGTGAAATGCAATCAGTCTCGTCCAGGATTTGAACTCGTGTCGCCGTGTCCATTTCCTACGACGATAACCATTACACCACGGGCACCTTCATTATCTACATATCTACAACAACTTGTCTAGAAGACCCGCCGGAAGCGATTGATAATATAGACGAATGGAGCGAGAGAGTCAGAGAAATCTAGGCTAGCTGTGTGATATGATATATATATATATATATATATATATATATATATATATATTTATATATATAAATCACATCTACCAGCATGTCCAGCGCTCTTAGTTCATCCCAACATTTTCTTGGATTACATAAGTCTGTGCATAAGTTGAGGCTTATACTCGTGTTTTGGGATTTTCCGAGGCACATACATTAATATAAAAAAAACTCAACAACAACAAAAAAAACAAACACACTTACAGGATTTGAACTTCGTCGTAAACAAGGAATGATTCAAAATCTCTAGATGAACGAATGGAACGTGGATTCTGAACAATGTTCCTTATAGGTCAGGTGACGTATTTTAAAGAAACGAACTCTGATTCATTGATCAAACGGCCAAATTTTTCTTGTCATAAACAGCCAACTTTTTCATGTCATACATCTTTTCCAAAGTTTTTATACACTTTATATACATCCATCGTTATCTTAACATCAGTAATATAACCTCTATAGTGTCGACTTTGTTTCTCAATAGATCTATCCTTCTACTTGAATTACAATGTTAGCAATTTTTCTTTACAAACTTTCGGATTACAATCCATTATTTTCTTCCATATATATATATTGTCATTCACAGACAGACCTGTTTCGTTCTATTAGAACACTTCAGGGTGGCTAGATTCCCGAAGCGGCATACGTTCCCGGACCCACATTTGGGTTCGTGAAACTGCTTGCCTCATCAGGCTCACATTGCAGTAAGTGAGCCGATGAGCAGCACTGACAAGCAGGGTTCGAGTCTCGATTCGTTCCCGACCTCCCCTCCCCTTTATCCCCATTTTAATCGGCCTTCGGGCTTTTGACCTTGTGTCAAGTCGTGTCTGGTGGGAGGCAGCGACAAATAATTGGCTAGATTCCCGAAGCTGGGATCGAAACCTGGTTGACTCAAACGCCAATCCAAGATTCTACCACTCAGCCATGAGGAAACTAGCGCAAGCGAAGGAAATTTAAATGCTTATGTATCACAATTGTTTTTGCTTACATATATTCGCTTAACAGCTACCGAGAGCTCGATTCATATGAAGAGCATTGCATTACGCTAGTGGCAAACCATTTACTTCCCTCGCGAGAGAGCTCAACCCTACAGGGGTAGGGAAGCATATATATTGTCATCCACAGACAGGCCTGTTTCGTTCTATCAGAACTCTTCAGTGTGGCTAGACAGGCTAGATTCCCGAAGCTGGAACCGAAAACCGGTTGACTCAAACGCCAATATATATATATATATATATATATATATATAGATAGATAGATAGATAGATAGATAACTCAAATTTATTCTCCTTTCACACCTTCGTTTCTCTTCGTTTATGGAAATTATATAAATTAAAAGATAAAAAAAATAACAGTTAAGAATATGTAATTATTTCCTGAACCAAAAATGTCTATATGAACCCGAAAGTACTTGGTCCAATTGTCCGCCGTCAGTTAAGTTCAAGGCAGTGTCGAGTTCGACTTGCGAGGTGATCGTTACAATCTTCTCAGTAAATGGTTGCTTTCATTGCAGCAATAGTAGAGGGGTTACCTTGGTGAATGTTAAAATTTCCTTCTGTATCTTGCTTGAACAATCTTGAAAGATTTCCGTTCGTAATATGTCTTCACACAAGAGATCTTCTGCTCCATTATCCAAGACATGATTTCGCTATATTTAGTTAAATATATCAGGATGTTAACTATTTCCTTGCAACTCTCTTAAAAATAAAAGAGAAAAATAGAGTAAAGTCAACAGGGAAGATATCAGTGGCCACTGTTTTTTTTTCAACGATTGTAAAACACTATATATATATATATATATATAGGGTATGAAAAAATGTAAACAAAGGCTGCTGCTGCTGTTTGCTAAAATATAAAAATATACCTAAAAATTCCCGTAGCCAACGTAGTCCGCTGCTGTCCGAGTGGTCTGAAGCTTAGTCTGTCGTAAAGTTGGACGGTTTTCGATTCCGGCTTCAAGCGTCCTGCGTGTCTAGCCACACTGAAAAGTTCTGATTGAACGGAACAGTCTGTCTGTGCATGACTATATATAATAATCGCTATTTCTTTGTTTCTGTCCCCTGTATATTTGCCACAATGGTATCTTTCCAATCTTCCCTTCTTTTTATCTCTGCAAGGTCAATTGACAAGAGTGTTCGCCAATGATCCGGGAGACCAGGGTTCAATCCCAGGTCGAGTCATACCAAAGACAAAAAATGGTACTTGATGCTACCTCGCTTAACATTCAGCATTATAAGGTAAGGATCAAGGGTAAAGTGGAGCAATCCAGGAGATGGAGTAGCGCCTTCCCATACACCTCGGTGTCGTAGCTATTGAAAAGGGAGCCTACGGGTTACCCTCGACTATGGTCACCCACTTACTTACCGTACTTATATATATATGTATATATATGTGTGTGTATGTGTGTGTGTGTTCAGATATCACAAATTTCTATGCGTTTGATCGCTTATAAATATCACCATCATCATATCGCGCTGGTAGCACGGATATCCCTGACCCTCTCTCGCCACTCCTCCCTATCGTTCATCGCCCTAGGTAGGTCTTCAGGACAACATCCCGTATCCTCACATAGCTGCTGAATGTATGTTCGTGCTGGTCGTCCTGCTTTTGCACGGCCATGTGTGGGGGTCCATAAGAGTACATCACTTATGAGTTCGTCCCTGCTTCTCCAGCAGTGTCCTGCATGTCTGGCTCGTCTAACTTGAATAGTTTTCGTGTTCGACATTGTAGCAGGAGTACTACAAGGGGACATGCTGGCTCCGTACCTCTTTATCATTCGTCTAGACTACATACTTAGAACATCGATTGACAAAATCAAAGAGAATGGCTTCGAACTGACGAAGAAAAGAAGCAGAAGGTACCCCGCAACAACAATTACCGACGCCGACTACGCCGATGACATAGCGATACTGGCAAATACACCTGACCAAGCCGAAACACTACTACATAGTTTGGAACGAGCAGCAGCAAACATAGGCCTCTATGTTAATGCACACAAAACGGAATATATGTGCTATAATCAAACGGGGACATCTCCACTCTAGAAGGAACCCCTCTTAAACTAGGAGACAAATTCACTTACCTAGGAAGCAGCGTCGAATCAACCGAAAAGGACATCAAAACGAGGTTAACGAAAGCATGGACAGCTATCAATAGGCTATCGATTATATGGAAATCAGACCTAACCGATAAAATGAAACGCAGTTTCTTCCAGGCAGCGGTCACATCGATACTGCTATATGGCTGCACTACATGGACGCTAACAAAACGGCTGGAGAAGAAGCTAGACGGCAATTACACAAGAATGCTACGTTCAATCTTAAACAAGTCCTGGCGGCAACACCCCACAAGACACCAACTGTACGGCCACCTGCCCCCTATTATAAATATATATGTGTGTTAGTGTGTATGTTATGAATATATATGCAAGTAATCAACATTTGATATGTATATATGCAAAAGCAAGACTAGATTATACATATCTATCTATCTATCTGATTTTGTGGGGGGGGTCAGATATCACAAATATCTCTGTGTTTCAATGCGTATAAATGCATGTATGTTTTTATGTGTATGTGTGTGAATATATATATGTGCAAGTACTCGACATTTGATATGTAAATATACAATAGAAAGATTAGATACCATATCTATCTATCTATCTATCTATCTATCTATCTATCTACTTCTCTGATTTTGCGCGTGTGTGTGTGCATGCGCACGCGCGTGTGCGCACGCAGCTCAGTTTTATTGCGAGGTATGCTGGCAACTGAAGAGGAATTGCGTGTTGATTCTGTTTACTTCCACGCATTCTCTAGGTATTTCTTCGCGGGCGTGATGTGATTTTTGATTGCTTGAGTATCACGTGACGATACTGTATTTATATATAACCAATCAACTGGTTGGAGTATTGATCTCGGCTCATCTTCGTTCATGAGACTTAAAAGCGAACGGGAAAGAACAAACAAAAATAGATGAAAGAAAGGAATATAAAAAGAAAAAAGAATGAAAAATTACATGAAGAAAGTGTTAAAAATAGAAGGTACCTAGATAAAGGTGAAGAAAGAAAGAAAGAAAGAAAGAAAGAAACGGTGCCAAACAATAAGAAAGAAAGAAAGAAAGAAAGAAAGAAAGAAAGAAACGGTGCCAAAAAATAAGAAAGAAAGAAAGAAAGAAAGAAAGAAACGGTGCCAAACAATAAGAAAGAAAGAAAGAAAGAAAGAAAGAAAGAAAGAAAGAAAGAAAGAAACTTTGCCAAACTATAAGAAAGAAAGAAAGAAAGAAAGAAAGAAAGAAAGAAAGAAATGTTACCCAACTAAAAGAAAGAAAGAAAGAAAGAAAGAAAGAAAGGCGGGTAAACCGACCAATAGGTAAAAGAAAGAAAAAAGAAAGTATTATATCTGGAACTGTAGAAAATTTAGGAAATGAACGAAAAAAATAAAAAGCAAATAAAGAAAGATGAAAGTAAATAATCAAAGAATGAACAGTTTAAAATGAAGGAAAGAAAAATGTGAATGAGTAATAGATGAAATATGAAACGCAGAAAAGGAAGGAAGAAAAGGAGGTAAGAAAGAAAAAAGAAAGATGAAAATAAAAGTGCATAGATGACAAAAAGAGAAGATTTATAAAAAAATTGATGAAGAAGAAGTTTAAGTAATTCCAATTATTAGTTGTCTAAATTTCTGAGACGAAGCTTGATGATTTTTATCGTTAAGAGTTTTCCGACTATTGTCGTCATCTTATTTCCACAACTCAGAAACTTGAAAACACCTGAAAAAGGCCGAAGGACATATCGGCCGAAACATAGTGGAAATAACAATAAAGATGAAGACAATAGTCCAAAAACCCTTAATGATAAAAATTCCAATTATGAAATGACAAAAACATAGGAGAAATAATTTTTTTTATTTTTTCGTATGAACCGAATGAAGGAAAATGAGTGAAAAGTGAAGAAGAGGTGTAAGAATGAATAAGAGATGGAAAGATAGAATGAAAAATGAATGAATGAGGGTAAGAAAGAAAGAAAGAAAGAAAGAAAGAAAGAAAGAATATCTGAAAATATAAAAAGAAACAATGATCTAAAATGAAGTAAACAAAAACAGACAAATCAGATAAAATAGAAAGAAAGAAAGAAAGAAAGAAAGAAAGAAAGGAAAGAAGAAAGAAAGAAAGAGAAAATCTTTGTTTAAATATTTGCCAGGTGTAAACGTACACATTATTATACGCTCCAGCTGTTTGTTTTACGCCTTGATCGAAGCAGGCATGCGCACATGACGACAAGATGAGCACGTCCCAGTCTCAGAATAAATAAATAAATAAATAAATGACACCTCACTATTTGCGGCTCGGTTATGCGAAAGCTGTTTTAAAAAAGGTTTTTTTTAAATAAATAAATACTGAAAATGTTTGTTCATTATTTTTGTAAAAACAGAATGAAATAAAAAGAAATTTGTTTATAAAATGAAAGGAAGAGATAACCGTACAAGATAGATAGATAGATAGATAGATAGATAGATAGATAGACTCTGACAGATAGATAGATAGATAGATAGATATGAATAGCAAGAATAGAATCAGACGGAAAATAACCTGAGATTGATAGATAGATATGAAACGTCATATATATATATATATATATATATATATATATATATATATATATATGTGTGTGTGTGTGTGTGTGTATATATATATATATATATATATATATATATATATATATATATATATACGTGTGTGTGTTTATGTTTGTGTGTGTTAGGTTTGGTTTTGTTTGGTTTTTTGCCATATCAACCATTGTAGGCTATTTAATGCCAAATCCTATTTATACATATATATTAGATATATATGATTTGTAAACACATTTTGTAAATAACATTCTTAAACAAGCCTGACCTCTTTTTTGTTAAATGGTTTCAAGTTTTGCTCTAAAACAGTCATAATTTAAAATCAGTCATTTGTATGCACACAGTTTGTTATATTTAACTCATAGATAGGACCCTATTAGGTGCAAACAATCAGGATCAGAGTGGACCTGGTAGTAATGGCAATGAACTGGTACTCCACATTCCCCAAACCTCAAAGGCTGAAGCCTTGCCATCATATGGTTTAATGTCACATTCAGGACACTTGTTGGGGAGAGAGTCTTACCTCTCTGCAGAGATGCAGTCGGTGTATTCTACAGCTCCAATTAAATGGGCTGCTGTGTGTGTGTGTGTGTGTGTGTGTGTGTGTGTGTGTGTGTGTGTGTGTGTGTTTGTGTGTGTGTGTGAGAGAGAGAGAGAGAGAGAGAGAGAGAGAGAGAGAGACTCTACTCTCTATCTCAACGTATAAGGATCAAACAGTTTGATTAAAGATATGAAATGTTGGACTACCAACACAGGTGATTTGTTTATAGTGGTGAAGGTTTGTACAGAACCAGCTACACTTTTTGGATAAGCTGATAATAAAAGGAGATTCTCCTGAACAACATTCCTCAAATTCTCTTTCTCCTAGATTAGTCGCCCTACCAAAGCTAGAGTGTCCAATCTGCCCTGCTATTTTGCTCATACCTGGTGATTTGATGTCTAGCTATCCCCACCGAATGACGAGGACTATTTTTAGGTTACATTTCTAGACCCCCCTCACCTCATGGGAAAAGAAGTGCTCTCCCTTGAAAGGGTTGCTTTTGCTGTAAAATAAGGACATGAAGAGGAGAATTACACGCAATTGTTCTGTCAGAGGGCGTCTATTTCTCGGAGGATTAGGGGGATTTTGAAAAAGTCAGTTGAGTTGAGTCTTGCCTCGGGAGAAGACGGTTGACTTTCCCTTGCTCACGGAGGCCTTGCGACGGGTGCACACGAGATGGGGGGGGATATGAAAAAGCCAGAATAGAAAGAATGTGTATCTCTCTTCCTTATTTCGTTACGTGTTTTTCGAGTTTCGGGATTCCTATATGCTATGTATATATGTTATGAACATTCTATGTACATTTCACATATCCGTATCATGGGTATGGTACAGTAATAGCAAGGGGTACTTAACAATCCCCAAAACTCTGGGACTGAAGACTCATCATCGGATAGTCTAGAGTCATAACAGGACACTCGTTACCGAGGGAGGTCATACCTCTCTGCAGAGATCATCATCATCATCATCATCATGTCGTGCCACCAGCACGGATATCCCTGACCCTCTCTCGCCACTTCTCCCTATCATTCATCGCCTCTGGCAGGTCTTCAGGGCTACATCCCGTATCCCCACATAGCTGCTGTATATATGTTCGAGCTGGTCGTCCTGCTTTTGCTTGGCCATATGTGGGGGTCCATAGGAGTACATCACTTATGAGCTCGTCCTTGCTTCTAGCCCAAGCTAACTGGAATATATATATATATATATATATATATATATATATATATATATATGTATATATATATATATATATATATATATACATGTATATATATATATATATATATATATATATATATATATATATAGTGACTCAAAATAGATGCAACCCATTAATATGATAATGATTTATTACTGGAACAAGAAACTCCGTGTCAGCTGGTGTGAGTTTATACTTTATCTGGATTCTTTATGGGTATAGATTATTTGAAACGATGCATATGAAAGACCAAGTTCTTGGGAATGTCTTCAGAGGGAATTTTTTTGGACCCCTTCAGAAAGAATCTCACCGCATCCACATTGTCAGGATATCTGGCTGTCAACTTCCTGCCAGATCTGGAATTTTCTATCATCTAGTTAAGGTTGTTTACTGACCCTGTAGCTTGAAATTTATGTACCCAACGATAAATTAGGCTTTTCTGGGGATAAACTTCCTGCGAAATTTTGCTTGCACAGTTTTGAATGATTTGTCTTCAAACAAGTAGTGACAAAAAATGTTTTTCCTCTCTTGTCCAAGGCATTGTCATCGAGGATTAATAGTTGTTAAAGTTTACTATTTTCAAATCTGAAACAAAAAAGAACGCATTATTATTAGTTGAGTTATCATCAGTCACATGGGTCCCATATATATTAAGACACACATACACACACATATATATATATATATATATATATATATATATATATATATATATATATATATATATATATATATATATATACCTAAAATTACAAATTCAAATCCATTTGCGGACCACTTTATTTTAAAATATTTACATTTCTTTCGTTGGACTAAAAAACAAATCACACACACACATATGTATATATATATATATTTGTGTATGTGTGTGTGTGTGTGTGTGTGTGTGTGTGGAGAAAATAGAAAAAAAGTAATCCAATAGTGATGAATTTATTATAATAATAAACATTCGATTTGGACACCAATCAACGATGGATGTTTTGATAATTTTTTTTAGTAAATAATATTATAATTAAGTAATTTTATTTACTTGCCAAACTATAAGATGAAATAATATTGATACATGATGCTACAATTAACCAATTAATACTTCACTGCCCATTCATATGTTTTTGTGTCAGAATAAATCCTCTACTTACCTGTTTCGTGGCTAAATTAATTATGTACATTTAAGCAGCGTCGGGTTTTAGGTTACAGAATTATAAGACAGATAAGCTCTTTTCACTTTTAATCTGATGCAACACAATCTTCTGTCAAGAATTTCTGTATAACACATTGTGCCCGTGGTGTAATGGTTATCGTCGTAGGAAATGGGCACGGCGACACGAGTTCAAATCCTGGACGAGGCTGATTGTATTTCACATAGCACTAATACCCTTGGGAAAGGTATGAATCCAATTATTCTCCCTCCAGCTATGGATAAATAGTAGGACAGACTGGGTTCTTCAGCCTTGGTTAGGCAACTAGTCTAGGAGAAGGAACTCTCTGAATTCAAACATGTTAAACTCCGCTTAAAAATTGACCTTGTGTCATATCCTGCCCGAGCGGAGGGATTGGGTAAATATGTATAACACATTGTGCTGAGCTAAGTCACGTTTAGTGCAAGAGTGTGCAATTGTGTGAATAATTATAATGAATTCGACCCTCACTAGGTGCCGAATATTTGTGTCATTGTACCAGACACGAATAAGATGAGTAAACGGTGATAAGTATCTTGAAATGGGCCTCTCAACCCTACTCTTTATCTGAATTTAATACTGCAACCATCTCGCAAGACAGACGTGCAACCGATTTAACCACCAATGAACACCATATCAGGTGTCTCAAAAGTATTTTCGTTTTTTAATCGCCAGAAAATTCCTGGGGAACTTTTCCAGACCATCTATATTACTCATGTAATGCTTTTCAAAAGGTGATATTTGTCTTCTGTCTTACCATCCGGACGAATGCGGCTCAAGGTCTTTTTTTAAGTTGAGTCCAGGCGCAGGGCCGTGGCCCAGATATGCTCGGCGTCTCTAAAAATTCCTCTGTCCTCGTCGGCATTCCCCTAAAAAGGGGTGCCTCCGGCACCAGGTAATAAACCTAACCCCTCCGAGGAGGGTTAAAACCTTGAGGGCGGCCCCTTGATGCTCGAGTATGCCGGTCAAGGCGAACTTCGACCGACAGAAGCTTCTGCGAGTTAGTTAACCGTCCGGCACGAATGCCAAACGGTGCAACTCAAGTGCGACGCAATGCTCTTCAAAAAGTATTTCTCAGGGATCCTAGTCCAAAAAGTTTTGAAATTTACTTTACATAGGGTATATTTCGATAAATAGCTCAGTCAGTTAAGGCTGCAGAATACACCAGCTGAATCTCGGCAGAGGTGCAAGACACCCCAACCACAATGAGTGTCTTGAATATGGCACAAAATCATCTGATGGTGAAGCTCCAGTCCTGGAACATTGGAGAATTTGAAGTACCTCTTCATATTACCATTACTCCCAGCTCCTCCTGACCCAGAGTTGTAGTACCTGTTTGGGTCCTATCTATGGGTCAATGTTATGTTTTGACCTTTTGACGTGGCCAAAAAAGCCACTCCAGGTGATGCACCGGAAGGAAGTGACACATTCTAATGGCAATTATGAGAGGAAATCGCGTGGGTAGAAATTGGCTGATGAAATGGGACGAGGTAAAAAAAAATCCTATTATTCTCTCATAGATTGACGCACCGGAAGAGAGTGACCTCTAAACTGCATGACAGTTATTTCCGCTTGATGACGATTAAACATTCGATTTCAAAGATCGCGAGGGTGATCAAGTGGGCGTTGAACTATTATATAGCTCAGTCAAGACAGAAGTCAAGGAGTAGAGTTGGAGAGGGGATAGACGAGTTGTGGTAGGGGAAGCCAGCACCCAGCAGAGTGGACTCCAGGGCTCTGGTTGAGCAGCTCTGGAGAACGAGAAAGACACAACGCTGACGGCCATAACTTATGGGTCAAAATATTTCAGTTATGTTCGGTCTCCAGCTCCCTCTCACAGTAAAACCCCACACAACCTTTTCGAACCCTTGCAATAAAACGAGAGGTAAAAATATTTTGTTAAAGATGTCTTCCTGCGTCTGATTAATTTATTGCGTCAGTATGTATCCTGCATGAACATGTATATGTGTATATAAGCATATTTATTATGTGAGTATATAACATCAACTGTTTGACCATTTAACTGTGTACAAGCAAATAACTGATATTCATTAGAATGGTTATATTATAAACAAACATTTAAAACCTTTTTACTGTGTGCAAATAAACCTATAATGTTAAATAGAATTATTAGTGATTGATAGAAATACTTGAAACCCTTTAATTGTGCGCGAATAAATGAGCTCTGGCCCGTTTAAAATGTTATCTACGTACTCTGCGTTTACGAATCATATTTACTATATATATATATATATATATGTCAGTGTGTGTGTGTGTGTGTGTGTGTGTGTGTGTGTGTGTGTGCCTACTGTCAGACCACAGAGTAAAAAAAAAGAAAGCGAAAGAGGGGATGAATTTTAATTGGTGCACTTAGAACAATTTCCAAAGGATTGGTAAAAGAACTAGAAGACTTAGAAATGAGATCATCAAAATACAGCATTATTAAGAACGGTCAGAATATTGAGAAGCGTCCTGGAGATTTGAGGAGACTTGCTGTCACTCAAACTCCATTGAAAAACTATTATCTACTGATGGTGGTGTGAAAAATTCAAGAATATAATAATAATAATAATAATAATAATAATAATAATAATAATAAGAAGAAGAAGAAGAAGAAGAAGAAGAAGAAGAAGAAGAGAAGGAGGTGGAGTCCCCAGTATTGAGGATTACGTACATGTATCTATTCAAGGAATCGAAAAATAGACTAAAATAGTAAAGAAATACTAATTACAGGAGCCAGTAACTGCAACGGCAACATGTATGGATATTTCAAGTGACAAACTGGCGAAATTACACACGAGAAAACCTGGACCTAGCTAAAACAGACACTGTATATCTTTTAATAGCTGCACAAAATAATGTTATAAGAATAATTACATTGAAATTAAAATTGCTAGAAAGTGTAGGTTACGTGCAGACAAACATGTAATGATGAATCACAAAATAAGCGAATGCAGTAAACTTGCACAGAAAAAGTACAAATCTAACTGGATGGAGAAGTTGATCAACTGGGAAAAAAATTGAATTTTGAACTTACTGCCAAAGTATTATTTGTCTCAGAAAATAAGACGCATAAAACTCTCTTTGGTTTAAAAATATAAACAGATCATCTCATCACAGCTAGAAGACTATGTGTAGTGCTGATTAAACAAACAAACAAAAAGAACAAGTGGGTTTTGCCGTTCCAGCGGACCACAAACTGAAAATATAAGGAAGCGAAAAGATAGACTAATACTTACGTAATATGATTTAGGTAATGATATTTTTTTTGCATCAATCATTTTTCGTTAATTATATTTCATTATTTAGTTTGGTAAGGCTTTGAACTACTCGGATCTCTTAGTCCAGGTGCATAGTCAAATGGTGCAGTCTTACGTCCACGCGTAAAGGATATGTCAATCATCATCTGTTATAATAAACTCCCAGACAGGAAATGGGCTGGAGTGTAGATGACATCATGCCCAGGAAAGATGGTCCTGAGAATTTGTGGATTTTGAATAGAGAGTTGAATTTTCTGCCTTTGAGTTTTTCGGATCCCGAATAGCAGAGATGAATTGAGATCTTAAACACCACAAGATGCGCGGCACGTTAGGAGTGAGGTCAGCATTGTATGTTTAGCATAGACTTTTAAGAATTGTGTCTCTCCCCTCGTGTCGAAGGACCGAAGTCTGAATTTAATAAACCCGTTCGCATGTGAAACGACAGAGTACCGCCTCATTTGCCTTGTGGGTAGAGTGTTCGCCAATGGTCCGGGAGACCGGGGTTCAACTCCAGGTCGCATCATACAAAAGATTTTTAAAATGGTACTTGATACCTCCTTGCTTAACACTCAGCATTAAAAGGTAGGTATCAAGGGTAAAGTGGAGCAATTCAGGGAAAGGAGTTGCGCCCTCTACACCTCAGTGTAGTATTTATTGAAAAGGGAGCCTTCAGGTCGCCCTCGACTAAAGGGAGACAACTTTACTATTACTACATGTATCTGTATTGTTATCATTGATATCATTATGAGTATACAACACTTAGACCTTTCTAGAGAACTAAAGAAACGGAACATGAGCCCGATTGTAATGTCAGTTGCAGTTGGTGTGTCTGGAACGGTCCCCAAATGCTTGGAAAAGAGATAGGAACAATTGAAAATCAGAGGAAGAAACCATCCAGATAACGGAATTACTTAGATCGGCTAGAATACTGAAAAGAATCCAGGAGACTTGAGGAGACTTGCTGTCTCTAAGACTCCAGTGAAAGACCATTAACTAATACTGGTGTGAAAATCTCGCGAGGAGTAACAATTGTAATTCACAAACATGATAATTTTATCTAATTTTAATCATTCGTTTGTAAGCAGTTATGTGGTTTCACGAATTCTTCTTGAATACAAATATTTTCAAATAAATCTATTGGTTCTATTTATGGGATCTCTACAGGGTAAAAATGGACCTGAGAATAATGGCAATGAAGAGGTATTCCATACTAATCAGATCTCCAGAACTAGAGCTTTACAATTACAAGCAGTTTAGTGTCATACTCACAAGTTGGCTGGGGCTATAGAATAGACCGACTGAAACTCTGCAGAGAGGTAAGACCCCCACCAACGAGGATCCTGGATATGGCAATAAACAATCTGATGTCGAGGCTCCAACCTCGGAGATTTAGGAAATGTGGAGTACCCTTTCATTGCCATTGCTCCCAGGTCCACTCTGACCTGGAGTGGTAGCACCTGAACTATCTATGGCTCAAAGAGAACAAACTATGTGTGCAAACAAATGACTGATGTTAAATTGTGACAGCTATAAAGCAATACTTGAAACCATTTAACTGTGTGCAAAAAGATCTCAGGCTCGTTTAAGAATATCATCTACAAAATGTGTTTACAAATCAATATATATATATATATATATATATATATATATATAAACAGGATTTTGCATAAAATAACCTACTATGTTTGATATGCCATAAAACCAAACCAAATCAATCAGGATACACACCCTTTTTGGAGGGTGGGGTCCTTACCTCTCATCAGAAGATACAAAGACCGTATTCTTAGCTCCAACAGAATAAAAGTAACCGAACTCTAAACTTCTCCTTGAACATCTCAAAACCCGAATACATACTTATTGCAGATAATTTAGCTGAGTGCTTTGGTACATATGTGTTATAAACATAATTTCCCAGGTTGTGTCTTGTGGATGATACTGGTAGCAAGTTTGTATATATTTCCTGTAGTCGGTTTTCAAGCCTAGCCAACACTGTGTTTACCATACTGGATTTCAGTGAAGGCATGTTCTGCAATACCCCTGGGAAATCAATGTTGTATCTAATTTTGAAAAAAAGAATATTGGAATATTGGCTTTTTTTGACAGCTCTTCCTTGAAAAAGTAAATAATGCTACAACTCCATCGAATAAAACCTAAAAGTTTTCTTGTTCCATTTAACATTTAAGCATGTTTTCCTTTTTATAGATTTTATTAAACTTGATCATGTAACGTCATTTCCATCAATATGTATGTAGTTACCAACCCAGCCGTAGAGGCAGAAAATGACACAAGGGCATTTTTTTAAGTGGAGTCTAACTGGTTTGAATTCAGAATTTTCCTTCTCTTGGACTGATTGCAATATCAAATACCAAAAGCTCAGAGTGTCCAACAAAGACGATTTATTCCTTTTTTTTCAGTAGGCGGCAGAACTAAAGATTAGTTCTAATCCCTCTGAGACGTAATTTTTTATTTTGATTTGTTGTATTTTATGGCATGTCAACTCTTGTAGATTATATAATGCCAAATCCTGTTCACACGCACACACACACACACACACACACACACACACACACACACATATATATATATATATATATATGTTTGTGTGTGTGTGTGTGTCTGTGTGTGTGTGTGTGTCTGTGTGTGTGTCTGTGTGTGTTTGTGATACATAAGGGAATAATTCGTTGGTAACGTTATTTTTAAACGAACCAGAGCTCATTTGTTTCCGCACAGCAAAATAGTTTCATTTATTCCCATTTAATATTAGCATATCTATTCATCAAGAATTCCAATCTAATCTTATATCAATCCTTTGTTTGCACACAGTTAAATGGTTT
The DNA here is from genome assembly GCA_963585895.1 of Sepioteuthis lessoniana. Classification (NCBI taxonomy): domain Eukaryota; kingdom Metazoa; phylum Mollusca; class Cephalopoda; order Myopsida; family Loliginidae; genus Sepioteuthis; species Sepioteuthis lessoniana. The sequence continues at coordinate 20,519,359 of OY757922.1, forward strand.
CAAGTATTCCTATCTAACCCTAAAAATTCTATTTGTTATTAATCATTTATTTCCACACAGTAAAATGTTTTCAAGTATTCCTATCAAACACTGACAACTCTATTTCATATCAATCATTTGTTTCCACACAATTAAATGGCTTCAAGTATTCCTATCTAACACTAATAATTCTATTTGATATAAATCATTTGTTTGCAAACAGTTAAATGGTTTCAAGGAGGTGCCCGTGGTGTAATGGTCATCGTCGTAGGAAATGAACACGGCGACACAAGTTCAAATCCTGTAGGAGACAAATTGCATTTCACATAGCACTTTCCATCTCTTGGACTGGTTGCAATATCAAATTGGGAAAGGTATGAATCCAATTATTCTCCCTCCAGCTATGGGTAAATAGTAGGACAGACTAGGTTCTTCAGCCTTGGTGAGGCAACTAGTCTGGGAGAAGGAAAACTCTGAATTCAAACCAGTTAAACTCCGCTTAAAAATTGACCTTTTGTCATATCCTGCCCGAGCGGAGGGGTTAGTAAATATGGTTAAATGGTTTCAAGTATTGCGAATCAATAATATTAATTCTATTTATCCAGTTTTCTTATGTAATACTAACAACTTCCATACAGCTGCATGATTTCAAATAACTAATAATAATCCTTAGCAAAAAAATTGAACGGTTATAATTGACCCATACATGGGACCCTAACAGGTGCAACCACTCCCGTTCAAAGTGGACCTGATAGTTACAGAAATGAAGGAGTAGTTCATATTCCATAAACTGCAAGACTTAAGCCTCACCATCAGTGGCATACTCAGGAGAAATTAATTTTTCAACGAACCTCATGACACACAACACAACACACCGTTCAACAAAAAGCACATAGTTTCGAACCAAACCAAATAAGGTTTTTTTTCCGAGTCAGTACTTCTATTTATTACAACATAAGTCCACATAATACTTTCATTTGCGTCTTGTTTCTCCTCCCATTCACACGCACATACGTACTTTGAAAGACCTTTTCTACACACACTCATTTTCTTTCTTTTTTTGTGCATCTTCTTTCCTGTTTAATTAATATCTCAATAAAAAGTTAAGTTACACATAAAATTGTCTTCCTCAATTTGTGCCAATAGCTGCAGGAAGAATAATTTCATCAATATATATATATAGATAGATAGATAGATAGATAGAGAGAGAGAGAGAGAGAGAGAGAGTGAATATGTATGTATCTATATTACGACGACGTGGCGTAGAAAGTGCTTTGATCCAAAAGTTCTCTGAAGCCAATTATGTCTTAGTTTTTGCAATATATGGCAATTCTTCATCGAATTAATACTCTCAGAGAAAATGTATTTCTCATATATATATATATATATATATATATATATATATATATATATATATATATATATATATATATATATTACGTGGTGGGGTCTGTGGCCCTGTATCTTTCAGTCGATAATCTTTTACTTTCTTTCTTTCTTTCTACAGAAAGAAAAGCTTACCAAATAAAGGAACGATAAAAAAGAGTACGCATGAAGAAAGAAAGAAAGAAAGAAAGAAAGAAAGAAAGAAAGAAAGAAAGAAAGAAAGAAAGAAACTAGATGACCAGACTAAAATAGATAGATAGATCGATAGATCAGACTAAGAAAGATAAAAACAAACAGAAATATGTATCAACAGAAAGAAAGAAAGAAAGAAAGAAAGAAAGAAAGAAAGAAAGATTCCCTACTGAAAGAAAAACACAAAGTAAAATAAAACTGATGAAGAAAGAAAGAAAGAAAGAAAGTTTACCGACTGAAAGAAAGATACATAGTAAAAGAGAAAGAAAGAAAGAAAGAAAGAAAGAAAGAAAGAAAGAAAGAAAGAAAGATTACCGACTGAAAGAAAAATGCAAAGTAAAATAGAACCGATGAAGAAAGAAAGAAAGAAAGAAAGAAAGAAAGAAAGAAAGAAAGAAAGAAAGAAAGACAGAAAATTTTACCAACTGAGAGAAACATACAAAGTAAAAAAGAAAGAAAGAAAGAAAGAAAGTAAAAAAGAAAGAAAGAAAGAAAGAAAGAAACGTTATAATAAAAAAAATAGATAACGAATTATCAAGCAAAAATGAATTACCTAGAACTAGAAAAAGAAACGGAAAACCAAAAATTCCCTGAAAAATATCGGACAAAAATAAATGAATTGATATATAAATAAATTACGTAAAAAAAGAAAAAAATAACAATATGAGATCATAAAAAATTGGGATAAAAAATAATAATAATAATAATAATAATAATAAAGATAAAAGACTTAAATCTTAAAATAAAAGCCCTCCCCCCTGCACTCCTTACAGATTATTTCTACTCTGCCAAATGAGAGGAAGTCTGTATTGACTCAAAAATATTTCTCAGTTCTTTGTAACCGATCAAAAATAAATTTTAAAAAATAACACACAGTGAAAGAGAGAAAAGCTTGTAACCGTTCGACATCTCAATATAATTTTAAGTGTCCATTTTCCCCCCCGCAATACTGACTTTAATTTCTCTTTTTCCCGGAGGCTACTTTTTAGAACTTAAACAGAAACGACAATAAATGTTCATTCCGGAAAAAATAAAAGAAACTTTTTAAAAGACGTAGAAAATCTAATGCGCATCACTTCTAACTCAAATTGGTAATGACTCCTTTATTTTCGCTCTCAAAAAAAGGGAGGCAATCAATTTAAGATAGTAATCTTCAAATGTCACCACATTGAAATCTTTAAAAACTAAGATAGAACAAAAAGACAAAGTAATTTTTTTTTAAATCTATAAAGATTGAAACAAGAGAAATAACTGTGGCTCAAACAGGAATGACGTTGATACCTGAAATCAGTAAAAATAATTCCCCTCGCTGAGAAGAAAGAAAGAAAGAAAGAAAGAAAGGTTAAAAAAAACTTGAAAGAAAGAAAGAAAAAAAAAAAGAAAGATTACCGATGGAAAAAAAGTAGAAAAAAGAACGAAAGAAATGGAAAGAACGGTAACCTATAGAAAGAAAGTTTAAAAAAAAAAACTTGAAAGAAAAAAAGAAAGAAAGAAAGCTTAAAAACTTGAAAGCAAAAAGAAAGAAACAAAACTTAAAAACTTGAAAGAAAGAAAGAAAGAAAGAAAGAAAGAAAGAAAGAAAGAAAGAAAGAAGGCTTAAAAAACTTGAAAGAAAGAAAGAAAGAAAGAAAGAAAGAAAGAAAGAAAGAAAGCTAAAAAACTTGAAAGAAAGAAAGTAAGAAGGAAAGAAATAAAGCTTAAAAACTTGAAAGAAAGAAAGAAAGAAAGAAACCTTAAAAACTAGAAAGAAAGAAAGAAAGCTTTAAAATACTTGAAAGAAAAGAAGATTACTGAAAGAAAGAAAGAAAGAAAGAAAGAAAGAAAGAAAGAAAGCTTAAAAACTTGAAAGAAGGAAAGAAAAAAAGAAATCTTTAAAAAAACTTAAAAGAAAACAAGATTACAGAAAGAAAGAAAGAAAGAAAGCTAAAAAACTTGAAAGAAAGAAAGAAAGAAAGAATAGCTATTAATGGTTCGAAAGAACTATGGTTCAAACTTGAATGATGTTAATACTAGAAATGAATAGAAATGATCCAGATTATCGTGATAAGATTTAACTTTATCATTCCATTTACATTAATAATTCTAACAAACTCTAAAATGTAGATCATTAAACAAGTTATAAACTCGTTCGCAAAGTTCGCTTTTTGGAATTTAAATGAAGAAATTATCGACGATTAAAAATACTTAAGAGATAGTGGGTTTAATTGGCTGGTTGGTTGGCATGTCAACCCTTATTGGAGATACATAACCAACCCCCATCTTTTTGGAACGTGTTGGAATTAAGATCAATCAAATATAGAGTTCCTCGCAGGAAGCAAGCCTCTCGAGTGACGATGCAAAAATAACATTCCGCTTAAGAGGTGCCTCAGACACTAGGTAATAAACCAAGCCTCTACCCTTTTTGACGATGGGGCAGGTCCTGCTTGGGATGAGGGCAGAGGGGGTCAAAATCGAACACCTAATATTTTGACCTCCTTTGCGTGAATTTAAATTTTTGTTGTTTTTTTTTTTGTTGTTGTTTTTTACATATGAACTGTAATTCCACATTTGCTGTTCTGCAACTTCGAGTAAAGCATGTATGTAAATAGTCATCTGACGAGACGGAGAGTATTGTAATATTCTCCACCGAAATAAATTTATTATGACAACTTAACCAGGTTTGAGTTTCCATCCGATTACACTATATACGCTTTGAATGTGAATTTTGTTATATCCCTGCGAAGGAATAAGGGATTAACAATAGCCATACATCTAGCACTCACATAGATTTATATGATATTCCTCATATATTCCATAAAAGAAAAATCCACACCCACTGTCTTCGGACGCTGACTGGATATATATATATATATATATATATATATATATATATATATCCCTCCACCCCACGTGTCTATTCTGTTTTATTTATCCATTGGATCTGAAGAAGTCCTATTATATTTTTCTTCGTGTTTTTGGTTTACACCAGAAACTGAAAAACAGGATGGAAATAAATTTATAATCCTGAATTAACGGGTATTTGGTTTTTTCTTAAAGAAATATTGCTCTGTAAAAAAATTACATTGAGCTCTCCACCAGGAAAATTTAAATGTTCCAGCTCCTGAATGATTTTCTTGTCCTGAAGGAATTACTCCCAACTCTGGTTTAACTGGAACGAATAATACTATATATATATATATATATATATAGCCACTTTGATTAGACAGTATTTTTCATTATATCGATAGATATGTAACACATTCTACATATTTTACATCGCTTTTCACAGAGCATATCAACTCCTTAAAATATCTTTTTTGAATTATTAAAAACTTTCTATAAAAAGTTTTCTTTTTTCCACAAAAACTTTCTTTCCTGCTTAAAATTACTTAACAGTGTGCAAAAAAATGAGCCATGGTTCGTTTAAAAATGTTATCAACAAACTCTGCGTTGACAGGAAGTGCCCATGGTTATCGTCGTAGGAAATGAACACGGCGACACGAGTTCAAATCCTGCACCTGACTGATTGCATTTCACATAGCACTAATACCCTTGGGAAAGGTATGAATCCAATTATTCTCCCTGCAGCTATGGGTAAAATAGTAGGACAGACTAGGTTCTTCAGCCTTGGTGAGGCAACTAGTCTAGGAGAAGGAAAACTCTGAATTTAAACCTGTTAAACTCCGCGTAAAAATTGACCTTGTGTCATATCCTACCTGAACGGAGGGGTTGGGTAAATATAATAAACAGTATTAGGCGTTAAAAAACCCTCAAGGGTTGATATGCCATAAAAACTCGACCAACCTACAACCTATATATATACAACCTGTATATATTTTTGTGCCATTATATATATATATATATATATATATAATTATTAATGTGAATGAAAGTGTTGTCGTAATAAATCTTTCCCATGATATCACAAATTGTATCTCTTATTAATTATTAGCTTATGATCAAAAATATAGGATGAATATCTTTTTTTATTCTTTTCAAGACATGACCATGATCAAGATTCTAACATAGATAATTTTAGCCAAGTCGGCTGGTGCTGTGGAATACACCAACTGCATCTCGGAGGAGGAGTAAGACCCCACCAACGTGAGTCCTGGATATGACATTAAACCTACTGAGCCCCTGGAGCTTTGGGGAAGGCAGTGTGACCCTTCATTGCCATCACTACCAGATTTTCTGACCAGGACTGGTAGCACCTGATAGAGTCTTATCTATGGGTAAAATAAAACCGTTTGACATTCAAACTGTGCGCAAACAAATGACTTATGCTAAATTGAACTTTTTGAAACAGAACTGCTTAATCATTTATCTGTGTGTAAACAAATGACTAATGTTTAATAGAATTGTTAATGATACATAGAAATACTTGGAATCATCTAACTTTGTTGACTTCTGCTGAATCGAATTGTTTGAAAAAGAACTGTTTGACCATTTAACTGAGTGTATCTTCAAAATGTGTTAACAAATAATATAATAAATATATAAAAACAGGATTTGGCATTAAATAACCAACAACGGTTGATATGTCATAAAAACCAAACCAAATGATTGATAACTTAAAGTAGCTCATTTATTAATTCTTTCATCCACAAACTGTTTCCCGCCATTTTTCACATATATTTTACTTAAAATTTTACATATATTCTACTTATGATGATGAAAGAAAATAAGATCTTCCTTCAATCATTTTTCACTATGACATAACACGATTTTATTTTTACAGTCAGAAATTGACACCTGATGCAACATGGTAGAATAAAAAATACAATTCCTCTACGAAAAAAAAAATCCGCCGATGATTTTTGTACTTTACACAAGCGTGAAACGCTTAAGCTGTCCCTACTAAAGCAACAACATTGATGCCTCCATGATCGCTGTATACACCGCCATGTTTTGTCTTCATTTTTTCTTATTCTTTTTTTGTTTATATAGTTTCGAGCGGTGAGTAGCTCAAACATTCCGCCTTCATAGCCGACAATGAGGGAGTTGGCATTTGAGAGATCACAGCCGAAATCGATTGAATCACTTAAATCGATTTTGAAGAAGAAATTGGAATTATTGATTTTAAACGATAAGCATTAAGTAAGGAGTAAACATATTCTCTAGAATTAATATTTTGATGTACACTGCTTCTACCCCCCCTCTCTCTCTCACTCTCTCTAAATATATATATATATATATATATAGATATATATATATATATATATATATATATATATATATATATATATATATATATATATATATATATAGTAAGAGAGGGTGCAGAAGGAGAAAAGGAGAATGAGGGACGGAAAGATATTAAGATAACGATAGATAGATAGATAGATAGATAGATATGAACAGACTGTAATAGATAGATAGATAGATAGATAGATAGATACATACATACATACATACATACATACATAAACATAGATAGATAGATAGATAGATAGATAGATAGATAGATAGATATGAACAGACTGTAATAGATAGATAGATAGATAGATAGATAGATACATACATACATACATACATACATACATACATAAACATAGATAGATAGATAGATAGATAGATAGAATTAGACTGAAATAGATAGATAGATAGATAGATAGATAGATAGATAGATAGATAGATAGATAGATAGATAGATATGAACAGACTGAAATAGATAGATAGATAGATAGATAGATAGATACATACATACATAAACATAGATAGATAGATAGATAGATAGATAGATAGATAGATAGAATTAGACTGAAATAGATAGATAGATAGATAGATAGATAGATAGATTGATAGATAGATTACATCGAGCAATTCATCAGAAAGTGTAGTTCATTAGAAATAGAATTATTTTCCAAATGATATTTTCCTCGATTACTCTTAGATGAAATAACAAAGATTATTTTGCGTTGGCGTAACAAGTTAATTGAACTCCTCAATTAAAAACGTAACTGATTAAATACTTAATTAAAAGATCATAAGTTACGATAAATCGAATTTGTGCTTCAAGCAAAGATGGACGAAAATGATTTCTTTTGATGACCATTCAATCTTTCTCATTTTCTAATTATAGCAAAATTAGGTTCATTTCTAATTTACCATAAAGTTAAGATTTTGTCCTATTTTTACTTTTAGCACCCCACGCAGTAATTGAGACTTTCTGGGTTAAATATAAAAGTATATTAAAAAATTATAACTTTCAAAACTATTATCTAATTTGTATCCTATATATGGATATGAATAGATTGGGTTAGTTTGGTTTCTTTGTTTAATGGCATATCAAATTTCGTGGGTTAGTTTAATGCCAAGGCCATCCTTGTAGAAAAGCAATAGCGATACTACTCAACCCATAGCTGGGAGGATAAGGAGGTTCATGCCTTTCCCGAAAATAAACGTAATAAAGTGACGGGAGTTCGTACTCGCTTACTCGAAGGCTGTAGCCCAACACTTTAGCCATTACGCCACATGGATTCTGATAGATAGATAGATAGATAGATAGATAGATAGATAGATAGATAGATAGGTTGGTTGGTGTTTTTTTGTTTTACGGCGTATCAGCCCTTTTTGGATCATTTAACGCCTAATTAAGTCATTTTGGTAAAAGTTCAAACAATTAAGTTTAGTATAATTATAGATGTTTGCTTACACACAGTTAAATATCAAAACAATTCTATTTCAATCAATTCAATTTAGCATAAGTATGCAGTTTAAATTCTAAAACAGTTCAAGTACACAGTTTCAGCGTCAAAACAGTTCTATTTCAAGCAATTCAGTTTACAATAAGTATGCAGTTTAGTTCTATTCGACCCAGAGAATAGACACTATCAGATGCAACCACTCCGAGCCAGAGTGAACCTGGGAACAATTGCAATGAAGGGGTACTCCGAATTGCCCAAAGCTCCAGCAATACTAGAACTTCATCATCAGATTGCTTAGTGGTATATCCAGGACAATCGTTGGGGGAATCTGACCCCTCTGCAGAAAAGCAGTTCTATACCCCCAGCCGACTGGGCTAGATAGATAGATACATATGAAAAAACTGAGACCGTCAGATAGATAGATAGATATGAACCGACCGCAGATAGATAGATAAATAGATAGATATGAACCGACTGATAGATAGATAGATAGATAGATAGATAGATAGATAGATAGATATACCGGTTGTAATATATATACGCTGGTGGAGTAGAAATGGTCCTCGTCTAATGACAAAGTCGTGGTGAAAACAACTCTTCCAGAAGTTAACTACAAAATAAAAACTGCAGAAGGAAGTTCCAATATTCAACCTCTGTTGACTTTGACAGGAAGAGTCTAAGATAATCTAAAAAAGGTCTAAGAGTAAATATTCTGAAAAAAAAACCCTACTGTTTATATAGTTGTCTGGTAATACTTGTCACTAAGTTGTGGCTACGTCGACAAAGAGTGTGTCATAAGTGTCGTAAAGTATATGTCCCTATAAGTGTCGTAAAGTATATGTCACTATAATCCGGTGATGTACAGATTTCTTACTATCTTATCCTCTTATATATCTTGAATATTTTTCACAAGTTCAATTAGTTATTATTCTGAATGTTTTAGTTGTAATTTGGGTGGTAAAGACAGTTAACATCAATTAAGATGAGTTAGTCAAAGTCATCAGTAGAGCTTAGCTCTGATTGGCTGTTGCAAAATTATATATAGAGCCTTTTCTGTGGTCATTTTTTTTTCTCCTTGTGTGGATGCGCAGGTTAGCTGCCGGGATGGCAGTTGGAGTTAGATCGATGCCAACTGGGTCATTTTGATTAGGGGGTCTGATGTTGAAAGCCCCCCCCCCAAATGAACCCAAAGGAAACATCCCTGACGACCCATCCAGAAGCATCAAAAAAGATGTATGGTATATATATATATATATATATATATGCTTGGTTTGGTTTGGGTTTATCGCATATCAACCATTGTAGGTTATTTAAAGCCAAATCCTTTTTCTATATATTTATCAAAAATATAATTTCTAAGCTCATCTCGTAGATAACATTTATAAACGAGCCTGAATTAATTTATTTGCACACAGTTAAATGGCTTCACTTATTACTATCAAACACGAAGAATTCTATTTACTATTAATCACCCGTTTGCACACAGTAAAATTTTTCAAGTTTTGCAAAATGACTGCTGTTTAATTGAATTGTTAGCGTTACTAACAATTCAATTATAGAGCAGTCATTTGTTTACACACAATTAAATCATCAAAGTTTTATTTCAAACAATTTAGTATTGCATAAGTCATTTGTTTGCCCTAAGTTTAAATGCCAAACAGTTTTATTTGATTCATAGATCAGGTATCAGGTGCTACCACACCCGGCCAGAGTGGACCTGGGAGTAATGGCAATGAAAGGGTTCTTCTCATTCCCTAAAGCTCCAGCATTACTGGACCCTCACCATCAGATTCTTTAATGTCATATCCTGGGCACTCGTGGTGTAATGGTTATCGTCGTAGGAAATGGACACGGCGACACGAGTTCAAATCCTGGACGAGACTCATTGCATTTCACATAGCACTAATACCCTTGGGAATTGTATGAATACAATTATTCTTCCTCCAGCTATGGGTAAATAGTTGGGTCGACTGGGTTCTTCAGCCTTGGTGAGGTATCTAGTCTAGGAGAAGGAAAACTCAGAATTCAGACCTTTTAAACTCCGCTTAAAAATTGATCTTGTGTCATATCTTGCCCGAGCGGAGGGGTTGGTAAATATGATATCCAGGGCACTCGTTAGGGGAGTCTTACCCCTCTGCAGAGATGTACTCAGTGTATTCTACAGCCCCAGCCGACACGGCCATATATATGATTGTAAAATATATACATGGTGTGTACTCAAAGTGTAAGCTTACTTTTTAATAACAGCTTATAAATGTAATTTTTATGATTTAAAGTTTGGTTAGAAACTTGTTGATCAAAGAATAAAGACTATTAAAACGATGTAGTCTCTTAAATAAACCAATAATTCTGTTCGTCATTGAAAAAATCTGCCAACAAAAATTTATTGAAAAGTCTCATGATACTTTTTTTCTGAACATTAAAAAAAGACTTAATGAAGAGTCTTGTGTTTGATATGAAACTGAATCTGATCCTTAGGCTCTGGAGATCTTAAAGATGCAAAGTACCTCTTCATTGCCATAATTACCAGGTCCACTCTGATTCGCAGTTCCTGTTAGTTTCCCATCTGTTTTAAATTAGTTGTACAAGGAATACTTGATGAATCTTCCTGTTGCCTTCGGGAAGACCGCCTAGCATTCGTGACGAGTGGTTAGAATAGTCCATTGAATACTTTGTCTCGGGAGCCATCCCCTTAAATTTTACACGCGTTCCTGGATTGAATTGATTACTTGGCGTCTGACGCACGCATAGGAGAATACCGACGAGGACAAGTATTTTTTACACCTACCACGCATGACTCTCGATTCGTGCGTGGCCTTGTACCACATTCTGGCTTGGTAGGATGTCGGATACATACAGGAATACTTGATGCTATGTAGCTATGTGTAAATTGCTTGTAGTAAAAATAGTTCCTTGTTGCTAGAATTGTTTACAAAGAGTATTATTAGGTACATGAAAACACGCAATTATGTGCCAATAAATAAACATCATTGAATAAAGTTGTGACTTGAGATAATATAATTGTGTATTAAGTATCTGCATAAGATTGGAGTTGTAGATTATTTGTATTACATGAGAATACTTGATACCATAACTGTGTACAAAAAAAAACCTTTTTAGAAACTACGTACAATGTACAAGACTCCTTAACAATTAGGAATAAAATAATCCCAGACGGGTCAGAATCAATCAATTAATCAATCCCCAATCAATAAGTACAGTCTAACGTTTTTTTTTAATGAAATGCTAATTTTCTTCTAAACGAAACATAGAAGGATTTTATTTCTAGTTGAATGTATTTACCCAACCCCTCCGCCACGAGCAGGATTTGACACAAGGTCCATTTCAAAGAGGAGTTTGAATTCAAAATTTCTCTTCACGTAGACCAATTGCCATACCAAGAGTCCAGTCTGCCCAACTATTTATCCATAACTGAAGAGAGAATAATTAGATTCACAACTTTCCTCTCGGTATCACTGCTCTGTGAAATGCAAACAGCCTAGTCTAGGATTTGAACTAGGATAGCTATGTCCACTTCCAACAACGTTAATCATCACACCACGAGCGCCCCCAATTATTCTTTATAGAACATTATTCAAAGAAAACGGATATCCTTTGGTATTATTCATTACAGAACTGTAGAACGTTGTAAACAAAAATAGAATTGCATAGATATATACGAAAGGTTTATTCATTTTTGTAACCCCACATTTTCATATGTTTTGTTACAAAGTTTAATTCCTGTAGAGTTTGGTAATAAATTGTACATAATAATATCCGTTTATTATAGAAAATCTTTGCAGCTTTTACTTTAATGAAAATTTAATCTATATAAAAATGCTAAGGTAACCAAACTTATTCATGAGAAGCCCTGTGGGTGGGGGTTAGAATATACTGACTGTGTCCCTTGGAAAGGGATAAGACCCAACCCCCTAAAGAAAAGGAGATATCTTATGCATGACACAAAACTGCATCTGGTGTTGAAGCTCTAGTTCAATGGGGAGTGTGAGGTACAGCCATTACTCCCAGGTCCACTCTGATTTGGAGTGGTAGTACCTGTTAAAGTCCCATCTATAGGTCAGAGTGATCTTTAAAAAATTATTCGTATTGGATAAGAATACTTGAAACTATATAACTGTTTGTAAACAAGTGGTTATAATAAGATAGAATACTCTTGCTTACTACCTATTTATTTGAAATTTGTTATTAGATAAATTCTATGAATAAGGTTTGATATTATGTTTGTGGGACAGTAGAATACTCCGGCTGCATCTCTGCAAAGGGGTAAGACCTCCCTCCAACGAGTATCGTGGATATGACACTAAACCATCTCAGCCCAGTCGGCTGGGGCTGTAGAATACTCCGACTGCATCTCTGCCAAGGGGTAAGACCTCCCTCCAACGAATGTCGTGGATATGACACTAAACCATCTCAGCCCAGTCGGCTGGGGCTGTAGAATACTCCGACTGCATCTCTGCAAAGAGGTAAGACCTCCCTCCAACGAGTGTCCTGATATGACACTAAACCATCTCAGCCCAGTCGGCTGGGGCTGTAGAATACATCGACTGAAACTTTGCAGAGGGAAAAGGCCCCCAGCGAGTGGCCAGGATAGGCAATCTGATGGTGAGTTTCCAGTAATGCTGGAGCTTTGGGGAATGCGGAGTACTCCTTCATTGCCATTGATCCCAGGTCCACTCTGGTTCGGAGTGGTAACACTTGATAGGGTCCTAACTATGGGTTAAATAGAACTAAACTGCGTACTTATGCTAAACTGAATTACTTGAAATAGAACTGTTTTGATATCTAAACTGCGTACTTATGCTAAACTAAACTGCTTGAAATAGAACTGTTTTAACATGTAAACAGCGTACTTTTGCTAAAGTGAATTGTCTGAAATAGAACTGTTTTTGACACGGGAACTGTACTTACGTTAAACTGAATTTTATGAAATAGAACTGTTTTGACATTGTATAAAAATGGATTTGGCATTAAATAAGCTACAAAGTTTGAATTGCCATAAAACCCAACCAGCCAACCAACCAATTTATGTTTGAGAAAGCGTCCTTTTATCAAATATTTAACGTAACACGGATTTATTTAGCATAGGACTACCCAGGATATAAGGAGATATTTTTACAGCTCTTCCTAACAAATGTATGCTTGTAAAATCGGCATTGGAACTCCTTGTTTTTAATCAAGCTCCAAAAGAGATTACTTGAACCAGAGAGAAATGGTTGATTGGTTTCTTTGCTTAATTGCATATCAACCTTCGTGGGTTATTTAATGCTAAATTCCACCTTGTAGAAGAACAGTAGGGGTACCATTTAAGCTATGGCTTGGGGGATAAGAGGGCTCATATTTTTCCCCCGGTCGAATAAAAGTGAACGTAATACCGCCACTTGGATTTGAACTCTCTTACTACGATGTCACAGTCGAACACCCTAGCCACTACGCCATGAGGGGAACAACCAGGGTGCAAGGCTTAATATATCAGAGGTTCTTAAACGGGAGAAAATTGGTCTCAGAGTAGGAATTTGAAATCTATGGGAAGAAATTTAACTTTAAATTTAAATTAAATTAGATTGTTATAATCGATTGAGAAAAGTATGATTTTATAATAAAAAAGTTTGATTAATATTAATAATTTCACGACTGACATTTTTCTTGGGCATTCATCGATTTATGTTAGTGCTATTTTTTTGAAAACAAGACGTTAGCACAGTTCTTCAGATTTACTTACGATAGATTCTGATGATACAGTATCGACAATTAACGATGCAGCAGAGAAAGCTCTCTTGATGCTTTTTATTTCTTTTGGGAATAATTTAGCCCCCAGAGTAGTTCGCCCCCTTCATAATTTTTTCTTTAAGGGCTTCTGTAAGAGAAGAATTGAAATACATTGTATATTTTCTAGATTTTGAAAGTGATTCTGGCTAGTCTTTCTGGAAAGTGTTAATGAATCTGCTTGATTTCCCTAAGGGCAGAATGTGACCAGGGACTAAGAGAAAAACTAAAATGCATTGTATATATTCTAGATTTTGAGAGGAAGGCCCCGAAACGGTGCACATTCTCCCCTGATGACCCCAAAACAAGCATGGAGTTAAAACTGCTCGGTGGAAATAAGAATGGCTAAAGGAGCGTTTTCTATCCGCTCACTTTTTGCTGAGTTTCTGTTACTTGGTAAGTAACTTCCTTCTTCCTAGATTTTGAAAGTGGTTCTGGCTTGTCCTCTGGAAAGTGTTAATGATTTCAGAATTTTAATGAGGTAAAATTTTAATGGTCTAAAAGTTTCATGCGGTAAAAGTTTAATGGGGTAAAATACTGGATAATAATTCAAAATGGAAACAGAAATAAAAACAACCTAAAAAGGAGATTCCAAAGGGGAGAAATGGATCAAGGACCCAGGGAAACAATGAAAAATATCGTATCCGTTCTAGGTTTTGAAGATAAGGTATATATATATATATATATATATACCCCTCTGCTCCACTACAAGTTCAATTATTAATCGGAGTGTTGCTGGTTTGAATTCAAAATTTTCTTTTTGTAGACTGGTTGCCTAACCAAGGCACTCTCTCCCCCACTTCCCCCTTTCTCTCTCATTTGCTCTCTCTCTCTCTCTCTCTTTCTCTCTCTTTCTCTCGCCATTCATCCCGATCATCCATCTGGGCCGGTCTTCTAGGCTGCATCCAGTGTCCGCACAAAGGTGGTGTAAGTAAGTTATTGTTGGTCGACCAACACTGGCATGTCCATGAGTAGGAATCCATAAGACAACGCCGTAAAGCTGATGAATCCAAATTTGGATCAACGGTGCGCTTCACCAGATGTTGGGCAGAAGAACCTCAAAGTTCTACGACCACAATCAAATAGTTTAGCAAGGAATCTACTGATTATCATCTCTAAAGGTGACGTCTGTTGCTGAGAGAAAACAACCAAAGAAAGTATTCCATGTCTAAAAATTATATATATATATATATATATATACAGTGTCGTCACTAAATTAATTTGCAAAAGTAATGCTGGCAACGGTAGTCGAGAGCGACCCGAAGGCTCCTTTTTCAATCTCTGCAACACTGAGGTGTTGGGGAGGGCGCTACTCCTTTCCATGGACTGTTCCACTTTACCCTTGATACATAGCTTATACTGCTGAGTGTTAAGTAAGTCTTTGGTATGACTCACAGGCCATTAGTGAACACTCTACCCACTAGTCAAATAATATACACGCCCAGTCGACTGGGCTCTCCATTTTGGAGAATAACATGATGATGATGATGATGATGATATTGACGACGATGATGATGATGATGATGGTGACGATGATGATGATGGGGACGATGATGATGATGGTGACGATGATGATATAAGTTGTAACTAATGCTCTTGAAATAATTGCTTAAAACTGGGAAAGGAGATAAGAGGAAATGGTTTGGTTTATTATTTGATTTAATCGCACATCAACCATTGTGGGTTATTCGAGATCAAATCCTGTTTACAGGGTACCATGACAAAAAGTATATATATATATATATATATATATATATATATATATATATATATACTACAATCGGGTGAATGACGTCGAGTGTGGTCCACACAGTGAATCAAGTCATCACCAACTTTATTTAAAGTCCAGTGAATCATACTACTACTGTGATCCTACTCTTTCTGTTCAGCTGAGGGGCAGAATATACAGTAGCGTCCAAAACTAAGGGACAAAATTTTAAAACCTAATATTTGTTAGAAATAACAACTGTGAAAAGCTGAAATTTTGACAACTGATAGTCGTTATCATCCATAATAACATACTAAAATTTGAATCATTTACAAAGGATAGAAAAAGAATTATAAGATTTATTTATTTTCAAAATAGGATCGTCCAAAAGTAAGGGACAAAATTGAGAAAAACAATGTAAACAGTATGCTATATTCAAATTTTTTGATTTCCTCTAAAGAATTAGTCTTACTTAGTCATTTGTAAACGTTGCATCAGCCGGCACCATGGCGAAACGCCAAAAACTTGATTACTCTGTGAGACAAGCTATTGTGAAGCTACACAAGGAAAAGCACACCATTAGAAAGATGTCAGAGAAAGTGAAACGTTCCAAGAGTGTTGTAGGCAGGGTTGTTTAATCCTACAATGATAGTGGCAAAATAGTGCTTTTAAAACCGGCGGACCCCGCAAAACTTCGGCAAGAGAAGATCGAATAATGCAGCGTATGTCATTAAAGGACCGTTTTAAGTCTTGCACAGAAATTAAAAGGGTTATGAATAGTACCTCATGTGTTAATGTGTCAAGACAGACTGTTTCTAGACGACTGCAAGAAATAGGGCTGTTTAATCGAACCCCAAGGAAGAAACCACTTGTTAATTCGAAGAATAAGAAGGGATTAGAGTTTGCAAACAGGTATGTAATTTGGACGTATGTGTATACGTTTGTTTAATCACGTTTACATAATTGTATATATATATATATATATATATATATACCATACATTCAGCAACTATGTGAGGATACGGGATGTTGTCCAGAAGACCTGCCTGACGCGATGAACGATAGGGAAAAGTGGCGAGAGAGGGTCAGGGATATCCATGCTACCAGCACGACATGATGATGATGATGATATATATATATACATACGCAGATAGATAGATAGATAGATAATGAGTGCATACTGAAACTTACAGCCAGTATTTTGTATGTTATATATATATAAATATATATATATATATATATCCTCATCATTAAATCCTGCTGATAGCACGGGTTTTCTAAAATCTCTCTCTCTCTCTCTCTCTCTCTCTCTCTACTCTCGTCACTAATCGCCATCAGTCCAGGTAGGGGCTCAAGACTGTATCTAGGATGTGCGCAAAGCTGATTGTAAGTCTTTGAACAGAGATACCACTGCTTGAAACCATTTAACTGTGTGCAAACAAATGATTTATATTAAATATTTTGGTGTTAGACGGCAATACTGGTAACTGCTTAATGGTATGCAAACAAATGATGAACATTAGATATAATTATTAGTTTTAAATAGCAATACTTGAAACCATTTATCTGTGCTGGCAAATGATTGATATTAAATAGAATTATTAGTGTTAGATAGCAATACTTGAAACTATTTTACTGTGTGCAAACAAATTAACTCTAACTTGTTAAAAAATAAAATTACCAACAACTTTTTCTTATACAAATAAGAACACACACGCACGCATACACACACACACACACACACACATATATATATATATATATATATATACATGTCAACACTTTTTAGATTATCTTATACTGAAATTAGTTTAACAATTACGGTCTCCAATTATATATGATAAAAAAATAAACCTATATAAATATGTAACAGATGTAATTGGTTTAAGTGGTCCGAATTTCTAAGATTAAACAGTTTTTATTATTAACCAGAGTACAAGAATATTATAAATATATTACATAATTATTTAATATCGAAATTTTTTTATTACCTCATTTGTATCTCTTCGTCAAAACTTCTTAGATTGCCATTTTTATTCCTTTTATTTATCATTTTTCTTTTTTCTTTGATTTTTTTTTATTTCCCGTTAAGTTTGAAATGTGGTAGACGCAATAGTCTAAAGTTTTGATTGGGTTTCTTTGTTTAATAGTATATCAGCCTTCGTAGGTTATTTAATGTCAAAATTATCTTTGTAGAATAACAATAGTGCCATGATTTAACCTATCGCTGCGGGGTAAGCGATTTCATACCTTTTCCCAAGGATATTAGTCCGAAAGTTAACGTTATAATGTGATTAAAGTTCGAACTCACTACGAAGTGATAATCTAGGACACTAACTACTACACCACGAGGTGTCCCACTACATAAGTTTTCCAAACTACTCAGGAAGTACAGGGTGGAACGATAAAATTGTCCCCCAAGAAAAGACGACAGGATTCCATTTCCGTTTAATGAAAACCGGTTTTTTTTTTGGGTTTTTTTTTGTTGTTGCAGATCATCTACTAGTTGGCCAGTTGTGTACAAATCCCAAGAGCGATAAAAGCCTTCTATCATGTCTGAAAGGGACACAATGTTCAACGAGCGAGATCGGAGATGCGCCGCTGTACAACTCATGGTCTCTACTGATCCAAGTTATGACAACAGAACCATTGCCAGCACCCTCAAAATGCAAATCCAGACGGTTCAACGTGCCTAGGGTGATAAAAACCAAGTTTCCGGCTACGGTTATAGTCTTTGGTGTAGTTTCAAGTGAGGGCCACATCATGCCACCTCACATCTTCGAAGTCGGCTTGAAAGTCAATACCAAAGTTTACCTGGATGTGCCGAAGAGTGTGGTGATCCTCTGGTGCAATCAGGTGGCCGGTGGCAGACCCTGGGTGCTGCAGCAGGACACGGCGCCGGCCCACAAGTCCAAAGAGACCCAGGCTTGGCTTTAGAAGGAGTGCCACGACTTTGAAACTTTCTCTCACTGGCTCCCCTCCTCCCCCAACCTGAACCTGCTGGACTACTTTGTTTGGTCATACATCGAGAACATCACCAACATGACCTCCCACAACACCAAAGCCAGCCTGATCGACACCATCCGCTGAGTATTCACCGAGCTCCCGCCGGCGCTTGTGTAAAAGGCATGCTCCCAGTTCTGGATCCGTATCGAGGCGGGGATTGAGGCTGAAGGCGGCTACATTGAATAGATGTCAGCTCTACTACATAATCAAGTTACCTGAATTGATTTTTTCAATAAAAGTTTTAAAATAAAGGTGTTGGGTTGTTTTCTTTAGGACGACAATTTTATCGTTTCAGCTTGTAATCTATGGAATCAGATAGTTGAAATATGTTTATAAGGGATAACATCTGTTGAGTTTTACTTGATATTAATAATATAAATACTCTGCAGGTAAGTTTTTTAATATATGTTTTTATATATTAATAGCCATACATTGATCACTCTGTTAGAATATATAGATAATTATATATTCTATTTGAGATTGTTCCTTATAAGTCTATTTTTGGACTTAGTTTATATATACATATATATATGAAGTCGACGTTAACGTTTCGGTTATAATAACCATCGTCAGGACTTGGATATAAAATAGTTCACAATATAGATGGGTGATTGCTGTGATGACAGGAGCAAATGAGAAATATACAACGAAAAGATAGATAAACATGCACATAGCGTTAACGTCGACTTCACATCATGATATATTCACCTATTTAGATTATATTTTTTCCTGCTACCCTCATACTGTCGGATTTTATCCATATTTACTTTCATATATATATATATATATATATATATATATATATATATATATATATATAGCCATCAGCTGACTGATGTCGGGTGTTATTCATACAGGGAATCAAGTCATTACCAACGTTATTTAAAGTCCATCAAATCCCAATACTTCTGTGATGTTATATCCAACTATTTCTGTTCAGCTGAGGGGCAAACAATATATATATATATATATATATATATATATATATATATAGATAGATAGATAGATGTATGTATGTATGTATATATATACAGATTTAGATATATATATACATATATATAGATGTATATATATATATATATTTATAGATGTATATATATATATATTTACATCTATATGTATGTATATATGTATGCAGGACATTGCTGGAGAAGCAGAGATGAACTCATAAGAGATGTACTCTTATGGATCCCCACACACGGCCGCGCAAAAGCAGGACGACCAGCACGAACGTACATTCAGCAGCTATGTGAGGATACAGGTTGTTGTCCTGAAGACCTGCCTAGGGCGATGAACGATAGGGAGGAGTGGCGAGAGAGGGTCAGGGATATCCGTGCTGCCAGCACGATATGATGATGATGATGATGATATATAAATAGATAGATGTGTATATATATAGATGCATGTATATATAGATGTGTGCATATATAGATGTGTATATATATATATATATATATATCATTAGAATTACGTCGAGTATGGTACTTTTCGTGAATCTGATCGAAATCGCAAGTAATGCATAAAAAAGCTACAATCCTATTGATTATTGTCTACAGTATCAGAAGTATTTGGCACTTAGTGAGAATCGGACTCACTCACAGTGGTCTTTTAGTCTAGCTTGCTAATTGGATACAAATACACTTATAAAATACCGAGACCGTTCAAGAGAAATCCCAAAATTTTCAAATCGGCCCTAAGTCACGTGTCGACATATCTGTGGTTGGAGAGCACAAAAGACATAGGGCCGACGGACTAATTGTGGTTACTTGAAGACTTGAGGACTGAGTTTTAACTGCTTATTTTAAAAATGAAAGAAATGGCTGGAACTTTCTTTAAATTATTGGTGAATATGAATATTAAATTTCTCTATGATTTATAATATACTACAGCAGAATTAACGGAAATATTAACGAATTGTCAATTTTATACAAGCACAAATTTTTTAGAATTTGAAGTGAGTGAAACTTTATCGATTTTAAATATTTTCCTGTTTGTAATGATTTTTAGTCCTAACTAATCAATAATCCAATAAAATTATTTTACATCTCCAGCAAAGAGGCCTATCGATAAATCTAATTAGTAATGTTTAATTAGATTTGAATAATTATTTTAGTAAAACAATTTGATTTTTTTTTTTTTTTGCAGACTGAAAGTATAAATTCTATACAATTAGTTGTCTTCCAAAAACATGGCTTCGCATTGATTATTGTTTATTGTAAAAGACACCATTTAGAAAAGATTCACTCTTTCCTTCTGAGGAAGACACATACGTTTTAGTTAAGATATTCTTCTATATCCAATAAGGGTTCATACAACAATTGAAAGTCCTGTATCAAACTGTTTGGTTGTCTCAAGGAACATTATTATCATTATCAAGTCATGCTGACAGCGCGAATTACCTTGACTATCTCTCGCCATCCACATCCATTGTCCATCACTTGCCAGGTCCTCCAGACTGCATCCAGTGTCCGCACACAGCTGATATAGGTAAGTCTTTGCCGGTCGGCTAACACTAGTGTATCAATGTGTAGGAGTCCAAAAAACCTTACTTTTGACTTCGTACTTTCTTCTCCAGCATTGCCTAGCTTATATTGTTAATTTTACTTGGATGTTTTGTTTGATAGGAGGCAAGTGACCGTATAGCTGCCTTTTGTGGTGTGTGACTTCCAGGATTAAAAAAAAATACTTTCTCTGTTATATACAGTACTATCCATAAGTATTTGAACAAATATAGAATTTGATTCTAATTTTGGTTTTGAGAGTAAATAATAGGAACATTTCGCAAGAAGACGAACATTCTATTGCAATCAGTAAGGTATTTACTCATGTTTCATGATTCTGAATTCTAAATTTCTGGAAAATCATTTTAATTAAAATCAATTGTCGAATAAAGATAATTGACAAATTTGCTTGTTTGTTTGTTTTTGCTATTTTTTTTTTTTTTTTTCAGAATATTATTCAGAATCGATTGAGAAGAGGAAGGAAGTTACTTACCAAGTAACAGAAACTCACCAAAAAGTGAGCGAATAGAAAACGCTGCTTCAGCCATTTTTATTTCCACCGAGCAGTTTTAACTCCATGCTTGTTTTGGGATCATCAGGAGAGAATGTGCAAAAGGCGAACTGATATGATTTGACAAACTTGTAAGTTTATTTGGATCCCTCATTTATAAAGTTCTTAATGAATGTCCATTGCAATTTTATGCAATAATTTAATATCCACTGCAATTTTATGCAATAACTAAACGTCCACTACAATTTTATGCAATAACTAAATATCCACTGCAATTTTATGCAATAACTAAATATCCAATGCAATTTTATGCAATAACTAGACGTCCACTGCCATTTTATGCTATAACTAAATATCCAATGCAATTTTATGCAATAACTAAACGTCCACTCCAATTTTATGCAATAACTAAATATCCACTGCAATTTTATGCAATAACTAATATCCACTGCAATTTTATGCAATAACTAAATATCCACAGCAATTTTATGCAATAACTAAATATCCACTGCAATTTTATGCAATAATCAAATATTCACTGCAATTTTATGCAATAACTAAATATCCACTGCAAGTTTATGCAATAAATTACAGTTATCTTCTTGCTTGTTTAAATACTTATGATCAGCAATTTTTATAGACTAGCACTCATCATAGTTACAAAATTATTGTTTCCAGTCACGCTATTACATTCACTTTTTGATTAATACACTTGGGAAAGGCATGAACCCACTTCTCCCTCCCAGTAGTACCATTGCTGTTCTTCAGCAAGAATTGCTTTGGCATTAAATGACCCACGAAGATTGATATGCCATTAAACAAAGAAACCAATCCAAATAAACCTTTGAGAAAAATAAAAAGGAACTTACTTTTTTTTATTAATATATTCCAAATATTTGATTTTCACAACCACAAAACACACCTAAATAACTGCTGTGTATGTTAGTAAGCTGAGCTTATCTTAAAGAAAGGGCTGCATAGTGGTACGAAGAGACAAGAGCGAAGAGGTGAAACAGTGCATCTACTTTAGGACTTTTGGTGAATATGTGCCAAGACATGGGTGCAGAAATCTCACCGAGAATAAGATCAGAGTGGAAGGCATTCACCACAATAAAAGATGTGGTCAAGCGAAGCTGAACAAGACCCTTAATCCTATTTACCAACCCCTCCGCTCGGGCAGGATATGACACAAGGTCAATTTTTCAGCGGAGTTTATCAGGTTTTAATTCAGAGTTTTCCTTCTCCTAGACTAGTTGCCTAACCAAGGCTGAAGAACCTAGTCGGTCCTACTATTTACCCATAGCTGGTGGGAGAATAATTGGATTCATACCTGTCCCAAGGGTATTAGTGCTATGTGAAATGCAATCAGTCTCGTCCAGGATTTGAACTCGTGTCGCCGTGTTCATTTCCGACGACGATAACCATTACACCACGGGCACCCTTAATACCAATCTTTTCAATCATTCACAACCCGACAATCATCATCAAGGCATGCCGACTGCACGATTCCCGTTCTTGTTTTGTTGGGTGCTGCTTCCAGGATTTGTTCAAAACAGTGCACTGCATTCTCGTGTAATTCCCATTTATTTTTTCCAAGCGTTTCGTTACAGTAGTGCAGCTATATAGTAGTTCTAACACGGCTACAGCTTCGAATTATTTACGTTTTATTTTACCAGAAAGGTAGGATTTCCAAATGGAAATAGCAGTCTATACTTTACCTATGCGTGTGTTGATATCATTTTTATTTGATTGGTTTGGTTTCTTTGTTTAATGGGATATCAACTCTTTTTAGGTTATTTAATGCCAAAGCCATTCTCCTAGAAGAACAGTAGTGGTACTATTACACCCATAGCTGGGAGGATAAGGGGGTTCATACCTTTCCCAAGGGTATTTGCCCGAAAGTGAACGTAATAGCACGTACTACGATTCCGCAGTCCATCGCTTTAACCATTACACCACGAGGGCACCCTCATTTTTATTTGATGAGATATTGCTACCGAGGTAGATGAACTGGCCTGCTAAGTTCATTTGATGAGGAGATAGCACGATCTTGATGAAAACTCAAAAGCTCTGTTTTATCTGAGTTTACGAAGAGACTGATGCCTTCTGCTGCCAATTCCAGGTTATGTAGCAGTTTTGGCTCACGCACATGTATTTCAAAAAAGCATATCCGAAGCGAAGCAGTGGAGAGTAGAGGACGTGATCGCTAAGTACCGAAAGCAGAAGTTCCGCTCGACCAGACACGTCACAAGGTTCACATACAACAGGCGGACCTATGAAGTTGTCGAGTGATATCCGAAAGACTGAAAATTTCTGTTTGGAACATTTCCTCGAAGATGGCAAAATTAAATCGTCAATCGATTCATATCAATATGGAGAAGAACAAAACTATGAACTAAATGGAAGCGATGTAAAAAAAATCTGACAACCAAACCAATAAAGATATATATATATATATATATATATATATAATAATTTTTTCATTTCTATTTTAATGCGTATTCTTTAATTTTGACGGTGTGAAAAAACTCAGATGATATATGTATATATATATAATCTTTATCTTATACCTACTTCTATAACATTAGCAGCATGAAAAAAAACAGATGATACAATTTGTAAATAAAAAGATATCACACAAACTGATATCAGGGGAAAAATTCAATAAAAAAAGAAAAGACTAAAAGCATTCGTACTGTTTGAATATTATCAATCACTACCACAATGCCTAGTCAAAAGAAAAAACACCGACAGAATACATTGAGACTCAGAATTATCCCAATGAAACCTAGGTGAAACCTTGGTAGATTACTTCTGGCTCTGTAGGTATATTTATATATATATATATATATATATATATATATATATATATATATATATATATATATCTAGTACTTTGGATATATACAATTATGGAAAATACATCAATCAATTCCGACCGAATACGATAAAAGCAACACGGCAATATGAACGGATCAACAAGAAAATATGTAGACAGAAAATGTCTATTATGTTCAACGACATTAGTATTAAGGAAGAAATGCTGCCAATATATATATATATATATATATATATATATATATATTATGAAAGCGTACCGAAAGTGAATTCTTTGATATGTTTCTATCGGCTATCTGAATTGGTAAGTCCTCAAAATGAAAACCAGTGTTTGCACAAAGGAAATAAAGTTTTGGCAGGTTAGCCCTCACTTGTGTCCATGTGTAGGAATCCATTGGAGATCGCCTCAAATGCGTTCGTCTTTCCTTCTCCATGCCTAAAAAAGTCTTCCTTGCATTTCTTGGATAGCTTGCGAGATGGGAGATAAGAGGCCATACTGATGCTGTTTTGAGGGTGCTGCTTTCAGGATTAGTTCCAGGGCAGCATGCAGAAGTCTATAATGTTGTAATCACAGGAAACAACCTTAATCTTAGAGAACTCGTTTCCTCAAGAATCATCAACGACGGTCGAAAGTGCATGTACTCATATAATAAAATTAGAGACTTCAGACAATTTTTTAGATTCCATCATCCACAGTTGCGACATCTCACTCGCAGACACGAAAAGCTAATAAAAAAACTGAACACCATGTCCGTCTCATTTGAAAAAATATGCGGCTTAATTACAAGCTGTATATATCTTGTATATGAGGCCTATATATATATATATATATATATTGTATCGTATTGAGACACATACTTTCTTACACACACACACAGAAATATATATATATATATATCGTATTGAATTGAGACAATACTTTCTCACACACACACAGATATATATACATTGTATTGAGACATAGACTTTCTTACACACACATACACACACACACTGATATATATATATATATATATATATATAAGGGTCATTCAATGAATAAGGGGAAGTTTTTTGAAAAAAACAGAATAATTTTTTTTCAGAATTTTTTTCCATAAGTGTAAACTCTGCTTTGTTTAAAATTGGTTTAAGCAAAAATAATTTTAGTCCCTCAAAAATATTTGTTTTGAAATTATTCTAAATAATAGCAAATCAAACAAAGTGCTCCAGGATTGCACAGAGTTCCATCGGCAAATTTTTGCTAGCCAAGAAGTGCAAAACATGTTAAATTCATAAAAGAATGTGTGATGTGTACAGAGAAGCACATTTTAACAAACAAGTGTTTACAAATGGGATAAATAAGGGTTTGCTACTGCTCGCAAGAGTCAAAAAATGTCCTTGAAGTCTACACTAACTCTCAGGTTGATAAAAGTTCCTGGCGCAGCTTTCACTAAAGAAGGTGATGGTCACTGAGTTTTAAGACATGAAAGGAACCATTACTATTGATTTCCCTGAAAAAGATGCAACACTTACCAGTTCTTCCTATTGCCATCTCGTAAGGGAAAATTCACCTTATTTATAGAATGACGCTTTCATATATATATATATAATAACTTATTGAATAATAGCACTTTCGGTAAGGGAAAAAAACGCAAGTAATTCGAAAATAAAAATATACAATGAATCACTGTGTAGGGGAAAAATATATTTTGGGAAAAAAAGAAAAGACCAACCTAGTCATACAAATTCAAAAAAATCAACAGATACGCAATTGATTGGTCAAAAGAAAAAAACACTGTAATTGCTGCTAAGCTACAAGTGTAAAAGAGTGCTCAATACTAAGTAGAGCAAAATTGTGACAAAAATTATTTCGTAAGTCAGGAACTAAACTACCACAGTTTCGCCCAAACGGCTCATCATGGTACCTAATCCCGACATAGGTACCCTGATGAGCCGCTTAGGCGAAACTGTAGTAGGTTAGTTCCTGACTCACGAAATAATTTTTGCCACGATATATATACATATATATGACCCTTTCATATATATATATATATATATATATATATTATAAGAAGTAGTAAAAATAGATGCTGTTACTATTTCACATGATTTTACTGACAATCATTAACGTTTATATTACACAAAATAAGCAAAATGACACGCGTAGGAATACAAACAAGTTGGAATTTTAATGAAGTTTTTATTCATTTTATCCTAAAATTCAGTACATTTTGACTACGGGTAACGCATAGAATTTAGACTGTAGGTGTGGAGACCATAAATTCAGATACGATCCAAAGTAGTTTTTCTTTTTTCTGTTCTGTTCTTCTTTCTTTTAAAGAGAGACAAGAGGGAGGCAGGAAAAAGCAATCCTTGAAATCAAATGTTAGGGAAAAAACGGCGGTTAGTGGTTGTTCAACAACAAAAAAGACATTCACGGTGTCATGAATGTGAGAATAGAATGCATGTGACGTCAGGGTGGTGAGTTACAGCCAATAGAGGAAAAGACTGACTCCCCACCATCAAAGATCCTTTGGGGATTCGTTGGCTGGCTCAACAACCTTCTGTTTTGAGGGCGGTGACAGGTTAGGTTAGGAATCGGGCCTGAAAAGAGAGAATAGAGGAAAATTCGTGTTATTTTAGATTAGTTGCCTTGAAAATATAGAAAATCAGAACAAAATTGATTTTAAAATTTCCTTCAATATCCGAACGTTATTGGTCTATAGTTGCTTGGGAGGTTTCCTTTTAGCGGGTCCCTCTGAATCAGGGTTGTTTTGCCTTTTGCCCTCTATCCAGTTGTTCCTGTTTTTTTGCAGATATGTATTTACAGGCTGATATAATCTATTATGGATGGATAAGAATTTTTTGAATCCGAATAATAATCATTATTATTAGCAAATTCACAGCGCATAACGCAGCTTTATGTAAAATCCTGAAGATGGCTTGGTCACTTCACAATAGGTCAGCTACGTTCACACATTTGGCCACTTTGCGAAGTACCTAAATTAAAAATTTCCGAATTTGGGTTCCGGCAATGATCTCTTTTTTTTTCACCAAGGTCTCTAAATAGCATTTTATATATCTAATTAATCAATTTATTTATTTATTTTGATAGCTTCCCTAACTGATATTCTCAAGAATTCAGTACGCAAAAATTCTAATTTATCCAAAGCTTAATAAAATAGATCAAATCTTTGAAGGCTCGGTATTTTAGAATGAACTAGTTAGATTTGGAAAGCAAGGCTCGGTCAAAAAGAAAAAAAAATTCAAATTTGGATTTTGAGCAAGTTTCTTAGATAGCCTTTTTTTATTTTTATAATAGTTCCCCTAACTGATTTCCTCAAGAATTCAGTACGCAAAAATTCTATTTTATCCAAAGTTTAATAAAATAGTAAGCGAGTTCGAACTCCGGTCGCGCTATTACGCTCACTTTCAGACAAATACCCTTGGGAAAGGCATGAACCCCCTTATCCTCCCAGCTATGGGTTAAATAGTACCTCTACTGTTCTTCTAGGAGAATGGCTTTGGCATTATATAACCGACAAAGGTTGATATGCTATTAAACAAAGAAAGAAAGAAACCTAGTTAGATTTGGAAAGCAAGACTCGGTCAAAAAGAAAAAAATCAAATTTGGATTTTGGTCAAGTTTCTTAGATAGCCTTTTTTATTTTTATAAAAATTCCCCAAATTAATTTACTCAAGAATTCAGTGCACAAAAATTGTAATTCCTCCAACATTTATTATGATTAATAAAAACTTTGTCCGTTGGGGCTGCAGAATACACTGACTGCATCTCTGCAGAGAAGTAAAACCCCACTAAATAATCTGATTGTGAGGTTCCAGTAATACTAGAGCTTTAGGGAATGCGGAGTCTTCCTTCATTGCCATCACTCCAAGGTCCACTTTATTTACGAGAGGAACACCTAATAGGGTCCTATCCATGGGACAAATAGCACTAAATTCTGTAATTATGCCAAACTGAATTATTTGAAATGGAACTATTTGAATGATAAACTGAATTGTTTGAAATAGAACTCTTTTGACATGTAACTGAGTGTAAACACGAAACTATATTTATACTTAACTAAATTGTTTGAAATAGAACTATTTACATGTTTAAAAACAGATTTGGCATTAAGTAACCAACAATGGTTGATATGTCATCAAACCATACTAAACCAAACCAAACCAAATCAGGGAGTAGAATAGAAAAGACGTCATCGCAAACACCGAGATGATCAGAGCCACCAGAAGCAGGTGAATGGTTTAAGCGGATAATTTGACAACCTAAAATGACGATAATTCAAACACAAAGCAAAATAATGTATCTTAATAACGAGTGCCTCGCATTCAACTTTTCTTTTTCAACAAAATCTAAAAGAAATGCTCAGAGAATCATCAACGAGTTTGTTTTTTTGGAGGTGCCCGTGGTGTAATGGTTATCGTCGTAGGAAATGGAAACGGCGACACGTTTTCAAATCCTGGACGAGGCTGATTGCATTTCACATAGCACTAATACCCTTGGGAAAGTTATGAATCCAATTATTCTCCCTCCAGCTATTGGTAAATAGTAGGACAGACAAGGTTCTTCAGCCTTGGTTAGGCGACTAGTATAAGAGAAGTAAAACGCTGAATTCAAACCTGTTAAACTCTGCTTAGAAATTGACCTTGTGTCATATCCTGCCCGAGCGGAGGGGTCGGTAAATAGGACCAACGAGTTTGTTCTGTTTAAGAAAGTTTTTATGTTATTAATTCGCCTCCCAACCACAGACGATCATTCCCGACTGTCTGTTTATTTCCAAGACCGCAAGAGGGTAATCTATCTTTAATCAATCGTCAACCCTATAATAATCAGTGGTCTCTACGGCACCAACATTATATTATTGATATTGTAATCAGACGTTCCATCGATTACACTGCATATTTATCTACCTTACTTTCAGATTATGACCTATTTTTTAAAAAAGGAAGTATTTCTTACCTGGTACACTTGTAGGCGTTCTTAACCCCGACTGGAATGCAGAGAAGGTTTTCGAAGTGAACAGGTTTGTTGGCCACACCGTAGGGTAATAAATCTTCTCTTTTCTCGTTTTCAGCTGCAAACGAAATAAAATAAAAACGACCATTTTATCTATCTGAGGATCCGATAAAGAAGATAATCATTTTGCAGCATTCATAAATTTACAAATTCTACCTCATTATATAATTTTCATTAAACACACACACACACACACACACACACACACACACACATATATATATATATATACACACACACAAGTAAGAATCCATTGAAAGAATATTTTTATAATTTTTTTTCTCTCCATTATGCGATGGCTTTCCGAAGAGGTTGGTTTCTCGTAGGGAGTGGTCAGCTGAAAAAATTATGATTGGCAAATGACGTTTTGTCGAGTTTTTCCCAGTTATATATATATATATTTTTTTTCATCATACAACGTGTGAAAGCACGTGCGATACCCTAGCCTCATCAGCCGCCAACCAGGGTGATAACACAGTTTCGGTAGCTCAAGGCGGTACAGCGACTCCTGGCGCTACCGAGCAGCTTTTGCCAGCGGATAGGGTATTTAAAAGAAATATATATCTATGTATACACAAGATCAACTAAAAGCGGACATTACATTAGACGTTCGTTCATCTTCATTTTGGTGCAGTTTGTGATTTAAAAAAGCTTTTACTTACGGCCGTTAGATGTCATAGCAACCGTTTCTTGATTTTGCGTAATTACACGAGAATGGTGGTTACACGTGTATAACATTCGTGTTGAAATCTTTTCTATATCCGTTATCTATTCGACTCGTTTTCTTTCATTTATGCGTTACTGCCCAAAAGCACTCGAGACAAACGTTATATATAATTCCGCTAAAAGATTTTATTTGTTGATCAATGGGCCCTCAAAATGGGTGGTGAGTAAAAAAGAAAGCTCCTGGTCTAAGTTAGTCCTGGTAGCTATCTGATTACCCTTGGGCCACTAAATTCTTGGCTTGCAAAAAATGTCTCCAGGACGCTGATGGTCAGCAATGGGCTCGTGAATACTGTGGGGGTAAACCTGACTCATAGGCCCATCAATCGATTTACATTCTCTGGCAGGAGAATTACGTTCTTCGCACCAGCGCGCCTTGTGGATTCGTGTTCCTCGCAAGCTGTTGAATTTTCTGCCGCAATTACACGTTGTAGCCGGGTACATATCCAGATCGTTACCGTAGGAGCAAGTAAGATGGGTGATATATTCTCCCTCCCCGCTACAGACACCCTGAGGGCATTTTTCTTTCATTTTATATATATATATATATATATATATATATATATATATATATATATATACAATGAAACATTATATATATATACATATATATATATATTCGATACTTATATATATTGATATACTCGATATTTATATATATATATATATATATATATAAGTATCGAGGCACTTCCCTTTTTAATTGTAAATCTAAATTAAATCATGCACACAGTTGAGCAACTTATATATGAAAGTGATAGTAATTAAACTGCAACGCAAAGGTGAGTAAGCATATATTCAATTTTAATGTTATCCTGCTTTCCTGGCCGGTATTGAGCTCTATTTTAATTTAGGAAAAAGAGTTTTATTACGACTTGATTATCTAACTATATATATATATATATATATATATATATGTGTGTGTGTGTGTGTGTGTGTGTGTGTGTGTGTGTGTGTGTGTGTGTGTGTGTGTGTGTATGTATGTTTACTACATACATTGAAGCATTTCTTTAGCTTCTGTAAGACAACGCTTGGAAATGGGAGATACCCCAGGCGGCACAACTGAATATTGGAAGTGTTGGCCAAGTTTATAAAGAATCATATGAAACCAGAACCAACTATTTCAACCCAGAAATTTGTTTTAGAGAGAGACAGAATATATGCTGGCTCTCAGAGAACAATCAAACATTGAGCAATAACCAGTAAAAACCTTTTTGGATCAAGGGGAGATTGGGAGGTATCTGCCGATTTACCAGGATGGCATAACAATTACCCCAAAACAATATCCAGCAAAGGTCTACGACCAAATATTGTTCTTTTGTCAAGGGCGAACCTTAAAATCATCGTGGTAGAACTATCAATACCATACGAAAGCCAGATGGATCCAAGCCACGAGTATAAAACCTGCAAATACGAAGATCTTAAAAAAGAGCTGGAAAAGGAAGAGTACAGTGTGATCGTGAAAGCTGTAGAAATAGGAGCAAGAGATTTCATTGTGGGCGTCCTGCACCAATTTCCGAATCAAATCGGAATGAAAAGGCGTATTAGAGCTAAATATATAAAACGCCTCATCGAAATAACGGAAAATAGTTCCAAGTGAATATGGAACAAAAGAAATATTCCACTGAATAATTCAAAATGAAGTTCGTTAAACTGACACTCGATCGTGAATGCGTAACGAGATTCACGTTATATTCTCATAACTCACGCAATTATTTTTCAAATAACATTTCGCTGTTACACTTCTGAGTCAACACCTAAGCTAAGCTTAGTAAATCACTAATAGGCCCTCAGTGATATATAGATTTATATTCAATGAGGTGGGTCGGTGTGCAAATATAACCGTTGAGAGGAAGGCCTAGAAACGGTGCACATTCTCTCCTGATGACCCAAATAGGATTTTTCGAAAAGAAAAGAATTAAGGTTAAAACTTTCATTTAACGAAGAATATCCCATTATGTAGAGTTACTCTGTGGAATGTCAACGGTAAGAAAAGCATCTGTCTGTCCACTCATTTTTTGGTGAGTATCAATTACTTATTAAGTAATTTCTTAATATATATATATATATATATATATATATATATATACAAATTTCGTTGAATATAATAGACATTTTCTGTCTACATATTTTCTTGTTGATCCTTTCATATTGCCGTATTGATTTTATAGTATTCGGCGGGAATTGATTGATATATTTTCCATAATTGTTTATTTCCCAAGTACTTTAAAGTGAGAATTTTTTAATATCAAGATTAAAATTTTACATTTTTTAAAATTTTATATTTAAATGATTTCGTGTGAAAGTATGAATAACTGATATGTAGATTTTAAAACGTCTAACTAAAGTCTAGAGGAGTGTAAGACATTTTTTAAAATATCATGAAGTTTGTTTTGATACATTTTGAACAGCATCTTCTGCTCAAACACAGGATTATGAAAGTGCAGCAACGCCCATACTCACTAAACCTCCTACCAGCTCTGTGAGACTTTTTCTTGTTTTCTAAATTGAAAATATAACTCGACAATAAGACCCGAGGATGTGGAGGGCATTAAAAATACAACAGCTTCACACAATAAAAAATATGTTTCAGAGATGCTTAGAGTAACAGAAAACTCATTAAAATAAGTGTGTTAAATGTCAAACGGATTATTTTGATGAAAATTAATTTTTATTCATTGTTTTTTTCTGTCTCGGGAAAGAGATTTTCACATCTCGATACTTTTTGAACACACTTTGGATGTATTTATCTATGTATGTATCCATCTCTACGTTACAGGCAGGACGTGAAATAAATTAAGTTTTTAAGCTGAGTAAAGCTGGTTTTAATTCAGATTTTCTTTTCCTAAACTAATTGTCTAACCAAAGTTACAGAACCCAATCAACTCTAATATTTACCTACAACAAAGAGAGAACAGATGGAGTCCCACTTTTGTCGCGGGCATTAGCGCTTATTGAAACGCAAATAGACGCGTCTAAGATTGGAACTCAGTTCGCTGATTTCATTTCCCTCGATGATAACCATGTTTAGGTTCGAAACCTAAAAAAAAAAACAGTGAGGTTTTTTAGAAGAGCAATATGCTTTAACTACGCTTCCGACTAAATTAAAACAATTTCCAGTCCAATTTGTAAATGAATAATGATGTTGCAGCGCTGCATTCGCGCTGAATGTCATTTTTTAATATCAAAATTCTCCACATAGTGTAGATAACTATGAAATGTTAATAAGAACCCTTCACTCCTTCCTAAACAGAAGAATAAATATCATCATGGACAGTGGACAACGATGAAATGCCTGTACGAATCCTTCATTCCTTCCTAAACAGAAGCATAAATATCATCATGGACAGTAGTCAACGAAGAAATGTTAGTAAGAATTCTTCACTACTTCCTAAATGTTGCCCACTGGTCGGGTCTCAAAATATACTGACTATATCAATTATAATTATTATTATGATAATCAATATAATTATTAGTATTAGATAAGAATAAGAAACCATACAATTGCGTGCAAATTATATGAATTGGATAGGAATACTTCGTATCATATAACTGTGCCCGTGGTGTAATGGTTATCGTCGTAGGAAATGGACACGGCGACACGAGTTCAAATCCTGGACGTGACTGATTGCATTTCACATAGCACTAATATGAGTCCAATTATTCTCCCTCCAGCTATGAGTAAAGAGTAGGACAGACTATGTTCTTCAGCCTTGGTGAGGCAACTAGTCTAGGAGAAGGAAAACTCTGAATTCAAACCTGTTAAACTTAAAAATTGATCTTGTGTCATATCCTGCCAGAGCGGAGGGGTTATAACAGTGCAAAAAACAACTAGACATAAAATATATAAATGTACAATGAACATGATGCTCTAACTTCTGGGTATAAAATAACCCTATAAGGGTTGACATGCTGTTAAAATCAAACAATCAATCTAACATACTAACAATGGTCTACTAGCCTAGTTCGCTAACCCTTACAGCAAGTGAGGTAGCCCGTTTCTAAACTTAGCTTAATTTGGTAGAAAGCACCCAGTGAGAATCGAATTCACTAATTTGCTAACCATTACAGCACGATAAGTCGTTCGAGTTATTTACTAAGCCTAAAAAGAAATCGTTCGAAAGATCCATTAAGGTTTTTAATTTATTTCTGTTCACTCGAAGGATATACCAACTTTTATAGTTAAATATTTGGTATGACATATATTTTATATTGTCTTTTTATATATTCTATGGACATTAGCGTCTCACAGGATCATTCATTTTAAATTTTTGACCCTAGGCGATAAAATCGAAATGTTATAATATCACGTGATCTGCAATATATTAAAATTTGCGGGATTTCTACAGTGGGTTTTTTTTTATTTCATATTAACTGACGCATGCATAAGCATGATTCAGATTTGATACGAAACAATGAGGAACGCACGCGCACGCACACGCACACGCACACATATACATATACATAGAGAGAGAGAGAGAGAGAGAGAGAGAGAAAGAAAGAGGGAGAGAAAAAGAGGGATACTTTCTTATTTGACTGTCTTTTGGTTTTGTTATTGTATGTAGCTATCGATATTTCAAAAATAGAACTGTAATAAAAATGATAATAATGTTATATATTGACCCTCGACTGAGCCATCAATCAAGAGATGCACCTGTGTAAATAATCGGAGGAACAGCTGAAGCAGGTGGATGTCAGACAATTATATAACCAGGTGCCACAGACGGCTTGGGTCAGTTCCAGTTCGAGTTGCAGTCAGAGTTCCAGTTGCTGTTGGAGTCAGGGGGACAAGATGCCAACGTGAGAATCAGCTAGCAGACTGAGGGCTTGCGGCCCTCAGTGACCCACGGTTGAGCAGCCCAGCCAGTATGCGTAAGAAGTGCTGCTATGGTCAGAAGAACTCTAGGTCAATGTGTAGCAGTCTGTCCCCGTCTCCAACTCACCTCTCACACACAACAGGAACATCACCCTTTCGAGAATAAATTGTGAGAGTTATATTTTTATAAAGAAGTATGTTCGTTCGTTCATTGAAGTTCGTCATTAAGGTTGATTATGTTATGAACCTCTCTGAAACTAGTAGACAAATTCACCTGCCTAGGAAGCAGCGTCTCATCAACTGAAAAGAGCATCAACACGCGGCTAACGAAGGCATGGACAGCTATCGATAGACTTTCGATCACATGGAAATCGGACCAGACTGATAAAATGAAACGCAGTTTCTTCCAGGCAGTGGTCGTATCGGTACTGCTGTATGAATGCACTACTTGGACGCTAATTAAATGGCTGGAGAAGAAGCTAGACGGCAATTACACAAGAATGCTGAGAGCAATATTGAACAAGTCCTGGCGGCAAAACCCCACAAGGCACCAGCTATACGGCCACCTACCTCCCATCACGAAAACTATCCAAGCTAGACGAACCAGACATGCAGGACACTGCTGGAGAAGCAGAGACGAGCTCATAAGTGATGTACTCCTATGGACCCCCACATATGGCCGAGCAAAAGCAGGACGACCAGCTTGAATATACATACAGCAGCTATGTGAGGATACGAGATGTAGTCCTGAGGACCTGCCAGAGGCGATGAACGATAGGGAGAAGTGGCGAGAGAGGGTCAGGGATATCCGTGCTGGCGGCACGACATGATGATATTTGTATATGTATTATGTATATGTATGCGGCTATACCACAACAATAACAATAATAATAATAATAATAATGATAATAAATAAAATAATAATAATAAAAGAAAAATCGAGACCATCAAGACCACAGTACGGTTGAAACTGATTAGAATACTTAAAAGAATGCGAGACACATGAGGAGTGAGAAACTCGCAAAGAGTATTAGTATTATCTACTCTTTGAGAGTTTTTCACCTCAGCGTTAGCTGATGGTCTTTCACTAGATTTAGAGTGACAGCAAGTCTCCTCAAGTCTTCAGGATTCTTCTCAGTATTCTGACAGTTCTCAATAAAGCTGTAGTAGTTTGGATGGTCTCCACTCGTCCTCTTATTTCTCCAAGCCCTTTATTATTCCTTTAGTGACTGTACCAAAAGCAACAATCACGATTAGTATAACTATCACTTTCACAGTTTTTTTTAATTCTCTAGCAAGGTTCTGGTACTTCTTTTTACTTTCTTTCAATTTTATTCTGTGGTCAGTCGGGACTGCAAAGTCCACAGTTTTGCAAGTTCTCTTTTTTTGTTGTTGTTGATTATTATAAGGTCTGGTCATCTGGCCGAGATTAGATGATCCGTTTGTATCTCAAAGTCCATTAGGAATTTATATTTGTCATTCTCCTGGACAGCTGCTGGGTTGTGCATATACCATTTGTTCGTATGACCAAATTTAAATTTCTTGCACAAGTCCCATTGGATCACCTTGCCCACTCAGTCGTGTCTAGTCTTATTCTCTTTCTGTGCTAATTTGCTGCATTCGTTTATTATGTGATTGATGGTTTCGTCTCTATGACCACATAACCTAAATTTGTTGTTGTGCTGCCTCTTATCTATTCTTGTTTTGATATGAGTGGTTTTGTGCTACTATTAGAAGATATTCAGTTTCTCTCTTAAGGTTTCCTTTTCTTAGCCACGTCCTGGTTTTCTCGTGCGAGACGTTGCTTATTAGAAGCTTAACACGTCCATAGTGTTGTGTTTCTTTCCATTTTTCGTTTTCTGAATATTGTTGTTCTGTTGTTCCTTGTGTTATCAGTATTATTATTTTTTTTTTTTTTACTGTAATCAGTTTTTCTCCGCGCTTTTGTATGCAGCCGTCAAGTCGTTGTAATGATGTGTCAACGCTGTCTTCAACGCTGGCAAGTCTTCTTTCTCCTTTTTTGACACATATAATCTGTCAACGTCATCTCTGGGATGTAATGCCTTATGCATGATCATTAGCTTTTTTGTTTTCTGCTTCATTTATTTAAGTTCTTCTCTGGTCCACTTCAACAATGATCCTGAATACCTTACAAAGAGGACAGCCTAGTTATTTATTCCTTTGATAAGGTTTCTGATACAAAGTTTTGTCTAGAGTAGCTTTCTGGTTCTCCTGAGATATTCTTTCTTAATTTTTTCTTTCATCTCCACTTGCATGATGGTGTAAGCTTGCAAGATACCCAAATTATCGTAATTATCGAAGGACGAGACGAAACCATCCAAACTACGGCATTATTGAGGTCGGCCAGAATACTGAGAAGAGTCCTGGAGACTTAAGGAGAATTGCTGTCACTCAGACTCCAGTGAAACATTATCAGCTAGCGCTGGTGTGTAAAACCCGAAAGGGTCACGGCTGACCACAGAATAAAACTGAAAGAATGTGAAAAGAAGGATAAGTACCTCGACCTTGATAGGGAATTGAAAAACTATGGAACATGATGGTGTCAATTATACCAATTGTAATTGGTGCGTTTGGAACGGTAACTAAAGGATTACAAAAAGGACTGGAGGACTTGGATGTTGGCAGACGTGTGGAGACCATCCAAACTACTACATTATTGAGAACGGCCAGAATACTAAGAAGAGTCCTTTAGACTTGAGGAGACTTGCTGTCTCTCAAACTCCAGTGAAAGACCATCAGCTTACGCTGATGTGAAAAACTCTAAAGGAGTAAATAATAATAATAATAAAACGGATTATTTAATCTCGGCTAGACAATACTTAGTAAAAGTCAACAAAAAACCTTCCGAATAAAGGACTTTGCCGTTCTGATTGACAACAGTTAAAACTGAAGGAATACGAAAACAGATAAATACATAGATCTTGCTAGAGCACTGAAAAAACTATTGGCGCGCTCGGTACAGTTAACAAAGGATTAATAAAAGGAGTGTGGGGGACTTGGAAATAAGAGGACGAGCGGAGACCATCCAAACTACGACATTGTTGAGTCCTGGAGACGTGAGGAGATTTGCTGTCTCTCAGACTCCAATGGAAAATCATTAGCTAACGCTGGTGTTAAAAACTCTCAAAAGAGTAAAATAATCATAATAGCAAGTAGACTTTCAGTGGAGTGTGAGTGAAAGCAAGTCTCTTCATGTCTCTAGAACTCTTCTGTGTATTCTGGATTTTCACTGGAGTGTGAGTGAAAGCAAGTCTCTTCCTGTCTCTAGATTTCTTCTGTGTATTCTGGATTTTCACTGGAGTGTGAGTGACAGCAAGTCTCTTCATGTCTCCAGAACTCTCCAGTGTATTCCGGATTTTCATTGGAGTGTGAGTGACAGCAAGTCCCTTCATGTCTCCAGTTCTCTTCTGTGTATTCTGGATTTTCATTGGAGTGTGAATGACAGCAAGTCTCTTCATATCTCCAGATTTCTTCTGTGTATTCTGGATTTTCACTGGAGTGTGAGTGACAGCAAGTCTCTTCATGTCTCCAGAACTCTTCTGTGTATTCTGGATATTCACAGGAGTGTGAGTGACAGCAAGGCTCGTCGTGTCTCCAGATTTCTTCTGTGTATTCTGGATTTTCATTGGAGTGTGAGTGACTGCAAATCTCTTCATGTCTCCAGAACTCTTCTGTGTATTCTGGATTTTCACTGGAGTGTGAGTGACAGCAAGGCTCGTCGTGTCTCCAGATTTCTTCTGTGTATTCTGGATTTTCATTGGAGTGTGAGTGACAGCAAGTCTCTTCATGTCTCCAGAACTCTCCTGTGTATTCCGGATTTTCATTGGAGTGTGAGTGACAGCAAGTCCCTTCATATCTCCAGTTCTCTTCTGTGTATTCTGGATTTTCATTGGAGTGTGAGTGACAGCAAGTCTCTTCATGTCTCCAGAACTCTTCTGTGTATTCTGGATTTTCACTGGAGTGTGAGTGAAAGCAAGGCTCTTCGTGTCTCCAGATTTCTTCTGTGTATTCTGGATTTTCATTGGAGTGTGAGTGACAGCAAATCTCTTCATGTCTCCAGAACTCTTCTGTGTATTCTGGATTTTCATTGGAGTGTGAGTGACTGCAAATCTCTTCATGTCTCCAGAACTCTTCTGTGTATTCTCGATGATCTTAACAACCCTATGATCAAGATGGTTTTGAGTCTTACTTTGATTTCCATTTCTCCCCATCCCCTTCCCGAACATTTGGGGATTGTTCCAAATGCACCAATTATAATTGGTATCACCATCACCTCATGTTCCACGAGAGTGTCCTCGTGGTGTAATGGTTAAAGCGATGGTCTGCAGAATTGTAAGAAACGAGTTCGTACTCCAGTCGCGCCATTACGTTCACTTTCGGGCAAATACCCTTGGGAAAGGTATGAACCCTCTTATCCTCCCAGCTATGAGTTAAATAGCACCACTACTATTCTTCAGGGAGAATGGCTTTGGCATTAAATAACCTACAAAGGTTGATATGCCATTAAACAAAGAAACTAAACTAAATCAAACTCATGTTCCACACTTTTTTAGTTCTCTGGCAAGGTCTAAGTATTTTTTTCTCTTTTCACTTTCTTTTATTTTCTCTTATTGGTCCACCAGAACGGAAAAATTCACTAAATGACAATTTCTCTCTTTTGCTTCTCTTTTTTCTTTTCTTTTCTTTTCTTTTCTTTTCTTTTCTAGTGTTTATTATTAAAAAAATTAAAACAAACAAACAAACAAAAAGTTTCTTTTTTTTTCATGATAATAATCACTAGGTCTGGTCTTCATTCCCCAAAGATCCTGGACTGGAGCCTCACCATCAGATGCAGTTTACTATCACTTTTTATTGATACTAAATTGCATGATATGATGAGGCTCCAGTCCTGGAGTTTTGGGGAATATGAAGTACTCCTTCATTGCCATTACACACAGGTCCACTCTGACCAGGAGTGATAGTACCCATTTGGTTTTCATCTATGTGTCAAATAGAACAGTTTAATCATTTACTAGACTTGAAACCATTTATTTTTTGTTGATTACTTGTGTTAGATAGCAATACTTGAAACTATTTAACTGTGTGCAAGCAAATGAGCACTGGTTCGTTTAAAAATTGTTACCGACAAAGTATTCATTTACATATCATATATTTATCATATATTTGTATAAAGAGAATTTGGCATTAAATAACCATAAACCACAATCAACCAATCCTTCCGATGATTCTCTTATCCCATTTTTCATATTCAGAGGGGTAAGACTCCTCCAACGAGGAGCCCAGTCGGCTGGGGCTGTAGAATACACCGACTGCACCTCTGCAGAGGGGTAAGACACCCTTAACGAGTGACACTAAACAATCTGATGGTAAGGTTCGAGTAATGCTGGAGTTTTATAGAATGTGGAGTACCCTTTATTTCCATCGATCCCAGGTCCACTCAGGGCCGGAGTGGTAGCACCTGATAGGGTCCTATCTATAGCTCAAATAGAACTAAACTGTGTACATATGCTAAACTGTACTTGAAATAGAATTGCATACGTATACTAAGCTGAATTGTTTGAATTAGAACCGTTCGACTAAACTAATTAGCTTGAAATAGAAATGCTTTTGACAATTAAACTAAACTTATGCAAAATTGAATTGTTTGAAATAAAACTGTTTATTTGTATAAAAATGGATTTGGCATTAATTGACCTACAAAGGTTGATATGCCATAAAACACAAACAAACCAAATCAAACCTACACAACATAGTTACTTATTTGATGCTTAATAACTGGTTTCGCTTTGACATAATAGTCCTTAAGGCATTATTTCGTACTGCAATTAATAGTGATTCAATTTCTCTTTTGATGTTTCCACTTCTTAGCCATGTCCAGGTCATTCCGTATGCAATTTTTTTTAGCTTATTATTGTTTACTCATTAGAGTTTTTCACATCAGCGTAAGCTGATGGTCTTTCACTGGAGATTTAGTGACTGCAAGTCTCCTCAATTCTCCAGGACTCTTCTCAGTATTATGGCCGTTTTCAATAATGCTGTTGTTTGGATGGTCTCCATGCGGCCGCCAACTTCCAAATCCTCCAGGCCCTTTAATAATCCTTCAGTTACCATGCCAAAAGCACCAATCATAATTGGTATTATTGTCACCTTCATGTTCCACAATTTTTTCAATTCTCTAGCAAGGTCGAGGTACTTAGATTATTATTATCATTATTGTTATTATCATTATTGTGGGGGCGAGGGAAAGTAGATTACGACTCCCAATGATTTTCCTACCTCAGTGGGTTTCCTTATAGAAGAGAAAGATTAAAATAGAGGTGTGTATCTTTGAAAGGAAAATAGATTTTGCAGAATTTCCAGAAGCATGTTACTTTGTTGATTTTTAAGTATTGAGTTTAATATTGCAAAGAAAGAAAGAAAGAAAGAAAGAAAGAAAGAAAGAAATAGTCAAAACATAATAAGTAGATAACGAAAAAAGGGAAAATGTCAAGCTTAACCAGTTGTCTTAATACTTACCTAACGTAAAGCTATATCATTGAGACACTAACGAATTGCTGCCTTGGGTTAGCTTGCTATCGAGATAGCACCACTACAGATACCCTGTATATATCCGAGGTGCTGTTGAAATATATATATATATATATATATATATATATTGCATGTATGCATCAACATGGAGAAACTGCCTATTGATGTAAGTGTATTGCGAATAGTCACGCTCAAACAATAGGCAGTGCTTGTCAAATTATATTACTGATCAAATACATGTCACTGCACATACAAATTCATCCAGGTTTTTAATATTAAAACTTCGCTTTTTATTACTTTCAAATGTTTGAACGCTATATTGCTTTTTTTTTTTTCATCAACCCATAGATATACGATAACGCAAACTTCCTTCACTTGTTGGCAACCCATAGATTAATGATGACAGTAATTTTCTCATTTTGGAAAAAGAATCTTCCAAATAGAGTTAATCCTGTTAGCCTTATTAATATTAAAATGTGCATGAGACACATTAATGGTATCGTTAATCTGAGTTTTGAAACTGACCGAATCTGTACCGATGGTTTCATGCCTTTCTGAAGGCATGAAACCATCTCTTCTCAACCCCCGCGCAGTTATCTGTAAAATAGTTGGCTTTCTAGCTTTGTTTGGCAACCAGTGTAGAAGAAGAACAATTCTGAGCTCAGATTCCCTGTGTTCATGGCATGGACCAATGAGGCACAGTAAATCTTAATGCTCCCCATGACCTTGTGGAAGGTTGGAGTTCAACAGTTTTATTAATTAAACCACAATAAAATCTTCATACATTTTCAATTTCTTATTCATCGTATTACTCATGTTTAAGTTAGTCTCCAGTACATATTGATTGATCCATAAATTTTAGCGACATGCCAATCCACTCAGGGTTATTTTATGACTAGCGAACTGTGTTAATTATCCAGAATCAATAATAGCCAAGTGTCTTCTAGCGTTAAAAAGTTAGAGTGTACATCAGAGACTGATCTTCTCAGATAGGGTTAGCTTCGCGAGGGAAGTATGATGCTGAAAGACCCGAAACTCCCCATTGACCCAAACAATGCATACTACTGATGGCGCCCTCCGACGACCCAAACGTAGTTACGAGTGTATATTCAAAGTACGTTCAAATATACATTTATTGTAGCTTCTGAATAAATTCTTTTTGCACATATTCCTATCAAATACGCATAATTTTCAAATAAATATTTTTGACCCACAGATGGGACCCTGACACATACTACAACTCTGGGTCAGAGTGGGCTTGGGAGTACTCAATACTCCCCAGATCTCCAACGTCTAATCATTAGATGCAGTTTAGTTTCACACCCAGGACACTCCTTTTTATCGACAAATTCTAATACCCGCCGACTGAGAGGTCTCGTGTACAGGTCGACTTTTCTTTATGGTCATTCATTGATAGAATTCATATTTGTAATCAAAATTTGGGCATCGTCCTTTCCCATTATGTCTGTGTTTCAAATTTACCAAATCATTTACCAGTTTTTATTAAAAGTTGATACCAATTTTTGACCTAAGAATTTTATAATCAAAACTAGACTTATACACAAGTACATACGGCATAAATTTAGCTTAGGTAAATGGAAAGAGAAAGAGACTGTAGCGCCAATGATTTAAGACGAAAACTCATTTGAAATCATATGATATAAAAACCTTGACTCCAGGGGGAAATTGTGGAAATGTTTTAATCATGTGAATGGTTCCTATTTTTTATTTTATTTTATATATTTATTTTTTATTTATTTATTAATTTATTTTACATCTTCAACGCTTAACTAAAAATGGTACGAAGAAAAAGATTTTCATTATTCTTTATTATTGATTTAGAAGATTTTAATTATTATTTATTATGGATTTAGACTGGTCTTGTCGGCTAGGGCTGCAGAATACACCGATTGCTTCTCTACAGAGGGCTATATATGTATAAAAAGGATTTTGCATTAAATAACCAACAATATGCTATAAAACCCAACAAAACCAAACCAAGTCTTGATTTAGACGGGTCATCGTTATGCGATGATATAACAAAATATTTACTATTTCTGCTTTCCTTTTGGTTGATTGTTAAATCGATATTGATCGAATATTTGATCCTAAATAGTATTAAGTAAAGTTGGCGACCGTAGTCGAGGGCGACAAGAGGTTCCCTTTTCAATAGCTACTACACCGAAGTCTACAGGAAGGCACTACTCCTTTCCCTAGATTGCTCCACTTTACCCTTGACACGTACCTTATATTGCTGAGTGTTAAGCAAGGAAGTATCAAGTACCATTTTTAAAGTCTTTGGTATGATGCGATCTGGGATTGAACCCAGGTCTCCCGGACCAGTGGCAAACACTCTACTAAATACTCGAGTCTATTTTGGCCCAGTCGACTGGGACTGCAGAATACACCGACTGCCGAGGGGAAAGATTCCCCCAAGAAAGTTTAAGCAGATTTGTCTCATTATATATATATATGTGTGTGTGTGTGTATTGGACCC
Source organism: Sepioteuthis lessoniana (assembly GCA_963585895.1). Taxonomy (NCBI): domain Eukaryota; kingdom Metazoa; phylum Mollusca; class Cephalopoda; order Myopsida; family Loliginidae; genus Sepioteuthis; species Sepioteuthis lessoniana. The sequence continues at coordinate 20,563,495 of OY757922.1, forward strand.
TAATACGTACGGATCAAAATAGACCTGAGAATCTTAGCCCGCTGCAGAGATGCAATCGGTGTATTCTGTAGCCCAAGCCGATTGGGCCATATTTGTATTTGAAAAGAATACTTAATCCATGAAGCTGTGAGCAAAGATATGTTTATTATTAAGCAGAGTTAATTAAAACCATAAAATTGCGTATAAATCATTAAAATTAGACAGGAATACTTAAAACCATATATATTTTTGTATAAATTATTAGTGTTAGATGGCAATACTTAAAACCATATATGTTTACGTATAAATTATCAGTATTAGATGGCAATACTTAAAACCATATATATTTATGTATAAATTATTATTAATAGATGGCATAACTTAAGACCATATATATCTCTATATAAACTATTAGTGTTAGGTGGCAATACTTAAAAGCATATATATTTATGAATAAATTATTAGTATTAGATAGCAATACTTAAACCCATATATTAGGGTGTATAGTTTATTTATTAGATAGGAACACTTGAAAGTAAAAGTAAAGTTGGCGACCGTAGTCGAGGGCGACCAGAAGGTTCCTTTTTCAATAGCTACTACACCGAAGTGCAGGAGAGGACGCTACTCCTTTCCTTGGATTGCTCCACTTTACCCTTGATACGTACCTTATAATGTTGAGTGTTAAGCAAGGAGGTATCAAGTACCATTTTTAAAGTCTTTGGTATGACGCGACCTGGGATTGAACCCAGGTCTCCCGGACCATATTAAATTTAGATAGGAATACTTGAAACCATATATTGTGTGCATTTTATTTATTTATTTATTCATTTTAGATATGAATACTTGAAACTATATATGATTATTTATAAACTATTAGTATTAAATATAAATTCTTGCAACGATACATAGTTCTGTATGAATTATTAATATTAGATACGAATACTTGAAACCATATATAATTGTATATAAATTATTAGTATTGGACAGGAATACTTGAAATCATATCTAATTGTGTATAATGTATTAGTCTTAAATAGGAATACTTGTAACCATATATAACTGTGTGTGAATTATTAGTATTAGATAGGACTACTTGAAACCAGAAATAATTGTTTATAAAGTATTTCTATTTGATAGATCTTCTTGAAATCATATAACTGCGTGCAAATTATTTATATTAACCATACAATTATATATAAATTATCTAGGAATACTTGAAACCATATATAATTGTATATAAGTAACTAGTGTTTGATAGGAATACTTGAAATCCCATAATTATGTATAAATAAATGATCATTGAATAGGAATAGGAAATTTAAACTATATAATTACATATGAGTCATTAGTAATAGATCAGAATACTTGAAATTATAACAAGTCCTGGTGGCAACACCCCACAAAGCACCAACTATACGGCCACCTACCTCCCATCACGAAAACTGTCCAAGTTAGACGAATCAAACATGCAGGACACTGCTGGAGAAGCAGGGACGAGCTCATAAGTGATGTACTCCTATGGACCCCCACATATGGCCGGACAAAAGCAGGACGACCTGTTTGAACATACATTCAGCAGCTATGTGAGGATACGGGATGTAGCCCTGAAGAACTACCAGAGGCGATGAACGATAGGGAGAAGTGGCGAGAGAGGGTCAGGGATATTCGTGCTAGCGGTACGATATGAGGATGATGATGAGATATAAATAATTGGAACCATATAAAATTGTATATAAATTATTAGTGTTAAATAGGAATACTCGAAACCATAAAAAACAGTACGAATGATTTCTATTTGATAAGAATACCTGATACCATATAACTGCGCAAATAAAAGATTATCGATAAATAAGTACAATCGCTGACCATAGTCGGAGACACAAAGGCTCTCTTTTCAATAGCTACAACATCGAGGTGTAGGGGAGAACGCAACTCTTCCTTGGATCGCTCCACTTACACTTGATCTATACCTTATAATGCCGAGTGTTAAGAAAGAATGCATCAAATACTATTTTTTGAGTCTTTGGTATGGTTCGACCTAGGATTGAACCCGGGTCTCCAAGACCATTGGCGAACACTATTACCATTATGCCAGTGGGCCGGTTAGATAAATAACTTTCAGACATGCAATTTATTAAATAAAATATAATGAAAAATTGAAAATATAGTTATGATTGTAACCAAACATTTAGAAGTTAATCAAATTTTTGCATTAAATAACCAACACGGAGATGATATGCCGTTAAACAAACGAAAAACAAAAGCAGAACATGTCGACCACTACAACATGGCTAAGTAGTAAAATCTTGTGCCAAACTACGCCTGAAGCTGAGTAAATACATTTAATGTGTATTATTTGCTGATTAAATTCACCGTGTCGTTAACAGTTTGGCTACCCAACCCACTTCTCCAAACGTGACATTTACCCTACGGTAAATCTGAATGGACTTGAATCTGGAAGCCCGGAATCGATCCGAGTGTTTTGATAATTCGATATGCTTCTTAATTAGCAAGAGAGATGTTTATTATGTTAGTTACACTTCATGGGTTGCGCTTTGGTGACTGGTGGCTATTGAAAGGTCACTGGTATCAATCAGATTTGTCTTTTTTTATTTTAAAATTGTCTCAATGGATTCCACTCAGTCTTTTCCTTTGTTTTTGTTTTTATTCGATTTTGCATCTTTGTTGTTATCGCTGTATTTCTTTCAATCTTTTTCTCTTCAATATCCACATATTTTTAGCGGATGTTTTTCATGTTTGTTCATAACGCAGAAGACTAGAGGTTCCGAAGACGCAGGCTCATCTTTCGTTCGTTTAAATCAGTAGTTCTCAAACTTTTTTTATGGTACAAGACCAGATGTATAAAGTTGTCGATGAGAGTAAAAGTAATGTTAGCGACCGTAGTCGAGGACGACCGGAAGGCTCCCTTTTCAATAGCTACTACACCGAAGTCTTGAGGAGGGCACTACTCCTTTCCCTGGATTGCTCCACTTTACCCTTGATACATACCTTATATTGCTGAGCGTTAAGCAATGATGTATCAAGTACCATTTTTAAAGTCTTTGGTATGACGGATTGAACCCAGGTCTCCCGGACCATTGCCGAACACTCTGAGAAACAAACCGCTTATAATGTTGGAAAAACATGGCAAATAACAATATGAATTCTACTTCGTGCGTTTACTTTAACTTATTAAAGGAATAACCATCATCATGTCGTGCCGCTAGCACGGATATCCCTGACCCTCTCTCGCCACTTCTCCCAATCGTTCATCGCCTCTGGCAGGTCTTTTGGGCTACATCCCGTATCTTCACATAGCTGCTGTATGTATGTTCGAGCTGGTCGTCCTGCTTTTGCTTGGCCATATGCGGGGGTCCATAGGATTACATCACTTATGAGCACGTCTTTGCTTCTCCAGTAGTGTCCTGCATGTCTGGTTCGTCTAGCTTGGATAGTTATGGTGATGGGAGGCAGGTGGCGGTATAGTTGGTGCCTTGTGGTGTGTTGCTACCAGGACTTGTTCAATATTGCTCGCAACATTTTTGTGTAATTGCCGTCTAGCTTCTTCTCCAGCTGTTTAGTTAGCGTTCAAGTAGTGCATCCATATAGCAGTATCGACACGACCGCTGCCTGGAAGAAACTGCGTTTCATTTTATCGGTCAGGTCTGATTTCCATATGATCGAAAGCCTATCGATAGCTGTCCATGCCTTCTCTTAGAACCTGTAGCTGGGGCTGTAGAATACGCCAACTGCATCTCTTTAGCTTGGTAAAACCATCACCCCAACGAGTATTCCAGATATGAGACTCAACTGCATCTGATTGTGTGGTTCCAGTTCAGGAGCTTTGAGGAATGTCATTACTCCTAAGTCTACTCTAACCTGGAGGGACAGTACGTCTTAGGGACTCATCTATGGGTCAAATAAACATTGTTTAAACCGGCTCATTGACCAATTGGGTAGAGTGTTCGTCAATGGTCCTTATTATAACCAGCTACGTCTTCTTTGGTGACTGTACCAAGAGTACCAATTATAATTGGTATTACCTGCACTTTCATGTTTCACAGTTTTTTTCATTTCCCTAACCCTGCCCTGGTATTTATCCTTCTTTTTACTTTCTTTCAATTTTACTCTGTGGTCAGCCGAGACAGCAAAGTATACAACTCACGAATTCTCTTCTTCTTTTTTCTTTATTGACTATTATTAAGTCTGGTTGTCTAGTCGGGATTAAGTGATCTGTCTGTATTTCAAAATTTCTGCGGAGTTTGTGCGTCTCATTTTCCAGGATGGGTTCTTGGTTGTGCATATACCATTTGTTCGTATGGTCAAATTTAAACTTCTTGCACAATTCCCAATAAATCACCTTACCCACCCAGTCGTGTCTAGTCTTATACTCTTTCTGTACTAGTTTGCTGCGTTCACTTATTATGTGCTTGATGTATTCGTCTCTATCACCACATAACCTACATTTGCTATTTTGTTGCGTCTAATCTATTATTTCTTTAATCTAATTGGTCCTTATGGCGTTGTTTTGTGCTGCAATTAGATAAACTTCAGTTTCTCTCTTAAAGTTTTCTTTTCTTAGGCACGTCCATGTTTTCTCGTGCGAGATGTTGCTCGTTGGTCTCTTCAAATCTCCATTCACTTTAATTCTGTTTTTATTATTATTATTTACTCATTAGAGCTTTTCACATCACCGTTAGCCGATGGTTTTGCTCTGGAGTCTGAGTGACAGCAAGTCGCCTCAAGTCTCCAGGACTCTTCTCAGTATTCTGGCCGTTCTCAATAATGCTGTCGTTTGGACGGTCTCCACCCGTCCACCAACTTCTAAGTCCTCTAGTCCCTTTAGCAATCCTTTAGTTACTGTTCCAAACGCACCAATTACAATTGGTATAATTGTCACCTGCATGTTCCACATTTTTTTCAATTCCCTAACAAGGTCGAGGTACTTATCCTTTTTTTCACATTCTTTCAGTTTTATTCTGTGGTCAGCTGGGACAGCAAAGTCGACTATTTTGCAAGTTCTCTTCTTTTTTTTTTTTTTTTTTTGTTAATTATTATTAAGTCTGGTCTTCTGGCCGGGATTAGGTGATCCGTTTGTATGTTAAAGTCCCATTGGAGTTTATGCGTGGCATTTTCTAGGACAGGTGCTGGGTTGTGTATATACCATTTGTGAGTATGGTCGAATTTAAATTATTATTATTATTATTATTAGAAGAAGAAGAAGAAGAAGAAGAAGAAGAAGAAGAAGAAGAAGAAGAAGAAGAAGAATGAGGAGGAGGAGGATGAAAAGGGAAAATAGAGATAGAGTGGGGCTATTTAGGATGTAAGCATAAAGACAAAAAGCCTTTTGTAAGGTATCTGGAGGAATTTAAGCTAAAATAATCAAGCAATTATGACAAATATGAAGTTTTGGTTTTTAATAACATATCAATCTTCGTGGATTGTTTAATGCCAAAGCCATCCTTGCAGAAGGGTGGAAGTGGCACTATTTAACCCATGTCTAAGGGAGATAAAGGGTTTTATGCCTTTCCCATGGGTTTTAGTCCGAAAGTAAACGTTATAGCACACGATTGGAGTTTGAATTCATTTACTATAATGTCGTTGACCAGAACGTTATTTACTACACCAAATATGAGAATAATGAATTGTTTTAGTTTGTTTTGTTTTGCCTTATTGTTTTTTGTTTTGTTTTGTTTTTATTTTTGCTTTTTTTTAATATTAATTCTTTGTCCATAGAACGATCAGATTTGTTTTCCTGAGGCAAAAATCATAACAATTATAGGAGTCCTTTCCTCTCGATCTTTGTTCACAGAAGATAAACAGCAGAACGTTTTTCTATTATATATCACGTTTCAAAAATTTCCTTATTATAACCAGCTAGGTCTTCCCACCTCGGGCGGGATTTTCAACTGATTCCGGCGGAAGACCAAAACGAAGCCTTTGGCTCCAATTAGAGATTATGGATTTGAACAATGCTTTTATTAAATCATAATTTTTTAAAAATCATCACCAATACAAACTAAAAGTTTTGACTTGGTTTTTCTTTGTTTTATGGCATATCAACATTTGTGAGTTATTTAATACCAAAGTCATCCTTATAGAAGATCATTAATGGTACTATTTACCCTGTTGTTGACAGAATAAGAAGGTTCATACCTTTCCAAAAGGATTAGTCCGAATATGAACTGTAGTTCGAATTCGTTTACTTCGAAGCCGCAAGTCCAACACTTTAGCCATTGTATCAAAATATTTGTCGGTTATGTATATATTCATTGTTGTTAACATAAATGTCGGTGTTTTCATGTAATTTTATTCTATGCTTTGCAAATCTTTTACGAATGTTTATTTAAGAAGTTCTCTTTTATTTTATAACTAGTTTTACCCTTTTTTATCCTTGCTGATTTTATTACAGCACTCACGTTTATATCGATCATTTTTACAAGTATTTTATCATTATTTACTTTTTATCCCGATACTTTTAACTGATACTAGCTTCATTATAATTTATGCTTTATTGCTAGTTTGTCTTAGTTTGGTTTTATGGCATATCAACTGTTGTAGGTTATTTAATGCCAAATCCGTTTTTATACAAAGTAACAGTTCTATTTCAAACAAATCGGTTTGGCATCAGTACACAATTTCAATATAAAAAAAAAACAAATCTATTTCAAACAATCCAGTTTAGCATACAAAAACAGTTCTATTTCAAACAATTCAGTTTGGTATAAGTACACAATTTCAATATCAAAAACAGATCTATTTCAAACAATCAAATTTAGCATCCAAAAACAGTTCTATTTCAAACAATTCAGTTAGCATAAGTATACAGTTGTATAATCAAAAACAGATCTATTTCAAATAATTCAGTTTAGCACACAAAAACAGTTCTATTTCAAACAATTCTGTTTAGCATAAGTACTCAGTTTAGTTCTATTTGACCCATAGATAAGACTCTATCAAATGCTACCACGCCGGGTCAGAGTGGAGCTGGGAGTGATGGCAATAAAGAGTACTCTGCATTCTCCAAAGCTCCAGCATTATTGGAAAATTGTTTAGTATCATATCTAGGACACTTGTTGGGGTGGTCTTACCCACTGCAGAGATACAGTCGGTGTATTTTACTGCCTCGGCTGACTGGGGAATTGTTTTTCTTTACTTTAACACTGTCTTGTCGGCTGGAACTCTGCAGAGGAGTATGACCCCCGCCAAAAGCGAGGCTTCAGGTTTCCTGCAGGTTTTTGTGCATTCTAGCTGCTCTCAATAATGCTGGGGTCTGTTTGATTTCTTTTCTTCCTTTGATTTCCACCTCCTTCAGTCTCCTCTTCAAACCGTTGCGTACCGTTCCGAGTACACTAACTAAAATTGGCATCACCGTCATTCTCTAGTTCCACAGTTTTTTCAACTCTCTGGCAAGATCCAAGTATTTTTTCTTTTCGCTTACTTTCCTTATCACTTTGTGGTCTACTAGAAACGTAAAATCCACAAGGTAACAAGTTTTTTTCTTTCTTTCTTTCTTTCTTTCTTTCTTTCTTTTTCTCTGTCAACTCTTATTCTGGTCTTCGGACCGGAATTGGTTGATCTGTTTTTACCTTAAAATCCCAGAGAATTTTATGGGACTCTTTTTCATGACATATTCAAATTTTAGCATGTACTATTTGTCTATATTGTCAAAGGTTTGGTTTGGTTTCTTTGTTTAATGGCATATCAACCTTTGTAGGTTATTTAATGCCTAGGCTATTCTCCTAGAAGAATAGTAGTGGTGCTATTTAACCCATAGCTGGGAGGATAAGGGGGTTAATACCTTTCCCAAGGTTATTTGCCCAAAAGTGAACGTTATAGCGCGACTGGAGTATGAACTGGCTTACTACGATTCCGCAGTCCATCGCTTTAACCATTACACCACGAGAACATCCCCTATATTTCCAAAGTTTAGTCATTTGCATAATTCCCAGTAAATCACCTCCAACTAGCTGTGCTTGATCTTTTACTAGTCCTGGATCAGTTTGCTGTATTGTTTTTTCACCTCTTTCTCTCTCTCTCTCTCTCTCTCTCTCTATATATATATATATATATATATATATATATATATATACTATTTTTTAGCTTTACCAATTCTAGGTTTTACATAACCGATGGAATTGTTGTTATCATTTTACTTCTAGAGAATTTTTCACACAAGTTTGAGCAGTAGGTCTTTCGTCAGAGTCTGAGTAACTGCAAGTCTCCTCGGGTCTCGAGAAATTTTTGGAGTATTCGAGCCGATCTTAACAACGTCTGTATAGTTTTGATTCTTCAAATCTCTCCATTCTCTTTTCTATATTCTACTGAGTTATTACACGAGACCTAAAGCGAAGTAAGTTATATAGGTATTCTGTTTGTAAAAATTCTGTGCAACTCAAATGCACATTGCCCAGTCGGCCGGAGCCGTAGAATACACCGACTGCACCGCTGCAGAGGATTAAGACCCCCCAACGAGAGTCCTGGAAATGACACTCAAACAATCTGATGGTGAGGTTCCAGTAATGCTGGAGCTTTGGGGAATGCAGAGTACCCCTTTATTGCCATCGCTCCCATGTCCACTCTGGCCCGGAATGGTAGCACCTGATAAGGGTCCTATCTATGGGTTAAATAGAACTCAACCGTGCTTCCTTCACAGTACTGATTTTTGCATTTAAACTGCGTATTATCCTAAATTTAATTGTTTAAAATAGAACTGTTTTAACATTTAAACTGCGTACTTATGCTAAAATGAATTATCTGAAATAAAACTGACATTTAACTCTGTATTGCCCAGTTGGCAGGTGCTGTAGAATACACTGATTGCACCACTAGAGGGGTAAGACCCCCCCAATGAGTGTCCTGGTATGACACTAAAAAATCTGATGGTGAGGTTCTAGTAATGCTGGGGCTTTGGGGAATACGGAGCACCCCTTCATTGCCATTGCTCCCAGGTCCACTCTGGCCCGGCGTGATAGGGCCCTATTATGGGTTAGATAGAACTAACGGCATACTTATGCTAAATTGAATTGTTTGATTAAACTGAATAGCTTGAAATAGAAATGTTATTGACAATTAAACCGTACTTACATTTAAACTGCGTGCTTATGGTGAACTGAATTATTTGAAATAGAACTGTTTTTTATATTGAAACTGTATTTACACTAAACTGAATTGTTTAACATAGAACTGTTTTGACATGTAACTGTGTGTAAACAAAATCTGTACTTATACTAAACTGAATTAGCTGATTTAGAACTGTTTGAATAAGCTGAATAGTTAGAAATGGAAATGTTTTAACAATTAAACAGTGTACTCGTGCTGAACTAAATTGTCTGAAATAGAACTGATTATTCACATAAAAATGGATTTGGCGTTAAATAACCTACAAAGGTTGAATTGCCATAAAACCCAACCAACCAACCATGCACATTGCTTATATTTTCTTTTCGTTGATAAAACTTGCATGGATAGAAAAACAATTCCACATTATTCATTTTTTAAATCTTTTGTAAGCAGAAATATTCTGTATGTAAGGCATTGCATTAAAAAAAACTTTTAAATACAGATGCTTTCGACAAGTTCATTATGATTCAAAAACGGAATATACCAGGTGCATACGATAAGTTTCCTGACATTTTTGTACAGGCATTTAAAATTGTCGTAGACTCTTGAAAATTCAGTACCTTATTGCTATACATATTATGAGATGACTGACCAATTTTTATGATTTCAGGTTCCAATGAATAGCTACAGCAGCAATTGGAATACACCCTACGAAAGCCTGATTGTCACAGCTGGTGAATTTCAAAAATGCAATCTGACACTTTAGAAGAACGATATGCAATAAAATTGTGTTTTAAACTTGAAAAAAATGCCACAGAAACGTATGGAATGCTTCAGACTGCTTTTCGACCATCTGGCATGAGTCGAGCATCGGTTTTTGAGTGGCATAAGAGATTCAAGGAAAGCAGGGAGTCTGCGAGGGATGATGAGAGGTATGGGCGGAGTAAGGAAGTAAATACACCAGAGTTGATTGGCCAAAGGGTTAGGATTAGGGTTACTTTGTTGAAGTTTTCAGGGAGTTCAGAAAAAGATTCAGTCGGAAGAGGCCAGAACTCTTCAAATCGGGTCAATGGCATTTCCACCTGGACAATACACCAGTCCACAACTTCATCTTTGTCACAGGATATTTGATCAAGATGGGTATCAAAACAGTTGCTGAGCATCCCTATAGTCCAGACCTTGCTCCCCAGTGACTTTTGTTTTTCCCTAAGCTCAGAGGCTGTCGTTATGAGACAATTGAGGAGATGAAAGTGGCTGTGACGAAGGCCATTGACACGCTCACACCAGAGGACTTCCATGGGGCCTTCCAGAAGTTGTTGGAACAGTACAAGTGTATTGCAGCCGGAGGAGATTACTTCGAAGGGGACTAGAGTTTCATGTGTGTACTATCAATAAAAGTGCCCATACAAAAAAAAAAAGTCTGGAAACTTATCGTATGCACCTCGTATCTTTTATACATGTGTACAGTAAAGAGTCATTAAAAAAACTTTAAGCCTCACACAGTAAGAAAAGCCAAAGCTGAACATATTTTGTAGCAACACACTACCATTTCTTATAAAACTAGAAAAACTAAATCATTTTTCTGTCTTAATTTCTGTACAGGTGAGGATCATACAAAAGCGAGAGGTGTGACAAAATCTGGATAAGGTTAAATGTTGCATATTGACCTTTGACAGGTCGTGTTAGTTCGTAGATTTCAAATCAGAATATATACATGGGTCTTAATGTAAACAAAAGACAGCGGAAACTGCCATGTGAATTGCGTAGTTTGGATGCCCGAACGAAGATTGCGTAGGTGTCCGAAAAATATATAATGATTGAAGTTTTCAACCCCAAAACACAGAGTGTGAACACAAAGTAGAGAGCAGAGTAGAGGAGACGCTACACGTCACGCCAGACGGTCCTGGGTTGAGTAGAGAAAAGTCTAAATGTACAAGACTCGTTAATGTCGAAAGTGAGTATAGTCCAAGAACGAAGAAGAAACGAAGATGATTAAATGTTTTAAGTCGGCCCTTGTGAGACTCGTGGAAGTAGAGCGAAGAAGTGAATATATCATATCTCAACCCGGTGTAAATCTTAGCAGTCCCCACCTCTTTCTCTTTCTCTCATACAACCATTTCCTACATTTAGTAATAAAAAAAGAAATGAATATTTTTATAAATAAGTGTTGTTACGCGTACTTTCTCTTCTGGTATACAACATGAGAACTTTTTTGAATAACCCTTGTATATGGTCATTCATTCAACTCCTCCCCACACAATCGTACATCAAAACAAATAAAGGCAAATTCACTCCCGAAGCGATTTACTTCTTTGTGAACGGATCATCTTGTGATTATAAGGCTCCACTAGTCGCGAACGCTGACCTAAAGAAAGAAAAAAAGAAATCATTCCGCCACATAGGCATACAATTGTTAGACTTCGTTTCACCATATCCCCAAGAGGGTAGTGTACTGGTGAGAACTATTGATTGAAAAATAAAAGGTGAGTAATAAGCTGTAGTTGTAAAGCGAACGCGTTTCTCGTTGAGCTCGTATGAGCGAATGGAGAGCTATCATGTTCAAATGGATATTCAAACAAGCGTTTCTTTGCAGGAAAATTGCGACGTGCTCTTATGCATTATAATGACAAATGATAGTTACTCTTATTACGTACGGGCTGTAAGGTGGTCATAATTTAAAAAGATAAAATGTAAAGTGTCCTTTGTTTAAGTTTATCCGCACTACTGATTGATTCACGTTTTGAGGCTACGTCATTGAGTTGACGGCGCTCGTATATCACAAGCAGTTAGCACAGTTCGACAATATATACGTCATTGACAATATCTCTTCTCCGCAAGTGGATAGGAAACATATGGTGTTTTTAGTGATCCTATCGGGTTTTTTTTTAACGCAGTTTCTTCCAGGCAGCGGTCACTTCGATACTGCTATATGGCTGCACTACATGGACGCTAACAAAACGGCTCGAGAAGAAGCTAGACGGCAATTACACAAGAATGCTACTTGCAATCTTAAACAAGTCCTGGCGGCAACACCCCACAAGACACCAACTGTACGGCCAACTGCCCCCTATCACGAAAACTATTCAAGTTAGACGAACCAGACATGCAGGTCACTGCTGGAGAAGCAGGGACGAACTCATAAGTGATGTACTCTTATGGACCCCCACACATGGCCGTGCAAAAGCAGGACAACCAACACGAACATACATTCAGCAGCTATGTGAGGATACGGGATGCTGTCCTGAAGACCTACCTAGGGCGATGAACGCTAGGGAGGAGTGGCGAGAGAGGGTCAGGGATATCCGTGCTACTAGCGCGATATGATGATGATGATGATGAGTGATCTTAGCCGTGGCTGGAATGGTAATCTGGACTACACGGCTGAAGTCTTTTTCTCATCACGATCTGATTGGATGTTTTAGGCATCAGTTGGAATAGGAAAAGGTGAATCTCATAACATTAGAAAAAGAAGGTGTATACAGCAAAACTAATAACGAGGATCAGGGCTAGTTTTGAGTTAACTTTCTCTCCACCAATTCATGACACAAGCCAGCCGATCTTATTCGAGGACCCTACTCTGGGTAAATAGATCCAAAAGTTCTACTTACTCATCCCCGTTGTATTCAATCAGAGAGATCAGATTTCCATATGGTCAATAACCTATCGATAGCAGTCCATACTTTACCTATGAGCATGTTGGCATCGCTTTCAGTGGATGAGATATTGCTACCGAGGTAGATGTATAAGTACAACAGAATGGCTGCACTACGTAGACTATAACGAAACGATTGAGGCAAAAGATAGATAGGAACTACACAAGGATGCTACGAGTTGTTTTAAACAAATCCTGGGAGTAGCACACTACAAAACAGCGGTTATACGGCCACTTACCTCCCATCACACAAATCATCCAAGTACGATGGGGGGCACTGCTGGGAAAGGGTGAACTCATAAACCTTGTTTTTTTATGAACTCCTACACACGGATAAACCTGTGTTAGCCGATTAGAGAAAGTTCACATTCACCAGCTCTGTACAAACACTGAGTGCCGTCTAGAGAACCTACCAAGAATTATTGCTGATAGGGAGAGATGGCGAGAGAGAGAGAGGGAGAGATAGATAGATAGAGAGAGAGAGAGAGAGAGAGAGAGAAAGTCAAAGGAACCCAGGTTGTTGATATGTCTTGATGATGATGATGATAACCTACCCATATTACATATAAATCATTATTAAAAAATAAAGGACGTAGAGCCGCTTTTATTAAAGTTTACTAGCGGTTGAAGTTGGCGACTGTTGTCGAGGGCGACCTGAAGGCTCCCTTTTCAATTGCTACAACACCGACGTCTAGAGAAGGGCACTACTCCTTTCCCTGGATTGCTCCACTTTACCCATGACCCATACCTTATAATGCTGAGTGTTAAGCAAGACAGCATTAAGTAGCAATTTTTGAGTCTTTGGTGTGACTCGACCTGATACGGGCACAGTCCAACATAGGCAGAATTAAGGCCGTAAGGCTCCCCGGTTTCGGCCGAGCCACCTTCGGGTGGGCGAGCCGCATCACAGTCCAGCAGGGTTCGAGCCTCGGCTTGTGCCCGACCTTCCCCTCCCCTAAACCCCATTATAATCGACCCTCAGATGATTGATCTTGTGTCAAGTCCTATCTGGTGGGAAGCAGTAACAAATAGATTGACCTGGGATCGAACCTCGGTCTCCCAGGCCATTGGCGAACACTCTACCCGCTAGTAGGGTCATTATCAAAAATAAGAATTATAAATGAGTCGCTTTTATTAAATTTTATTGTAATTATTCGTATTTAAATTTGTTTCTTCGTATTGTTTATTTAGTATGGGTCACTGCCTTGTTTGTACCATGCTTTGCGTAAGGAAAATGGCCTTGGGTTCATTCGGAAATGACACCTTTGACAACACAAAAAAATCAATGAGTATTTCGAATAAGTATTTTTCAGGACCGCATATTTTTTAGGACACGCCACTGATATAAATAGAACACCACCAGCATTCACATTTTTCTCTTCATTTAAAAATTCACACGCTCTGATGAAGGTTTTATGAGTTCCCATTTTAAAATCAGAGCGTTTAACGTTGGCCAAAAATGAAATCATCCAATGAAGACTGTGTTTTTTCATATCGGTACATAAATACCTTAAAAATTCCCTTAGCCAACCGTGGTACGCTTGTTGACCGAACGGTCTGAGACTTAGTCTAACGTAAAGTTGGATGGGTTTCGATCCTGGCTTTGAGTGTCCTACGTGTCTAGCCACACTGAAGAGTTCTGATAGAACGAAACAGTCTGTCTGTGGATGACAATATATATATATATATATAGAGAGAGAGAGAGAGAAAGAATGAAACAAACCAAAATAATATTTTTTCATAAATGCTTCTTAGTTTTTCTCAAATAGTTTCGACCTTAGCAAGCAAACTAAGATAAATAGATAAGTAGATAGATATATATAGCCAGAAAAGACATTACCAGTCAAAATACAATATATATCGACTGAGAAATAGATATAAAAAGGGTAAAATACACAAGAACAAGATAAAAAATATATATGTGCAGAGATAGCTGGGTAGAGTTACACACACACGCACACACACACACGCACATACATACATACATTCATACATGAATAGAGAGAGAGGGAGAGAGTGAGTGGGAGAGAAAGAGAGGTAGGAACGTACAAAAGAGGGTGTGCAAAGGTGATGAAAATTTCATTACTTACATGACAGCAGCACCCACAAAGGATCATCGTTTAGCTCGCTGACTCGCTTGCCAAACCGGCCCTGGGGTCGCCATTTGGGAGCTGGAGAGCCGTCCCCTATCGTGAGGGCAATCAGCAGTACAGCTGTGATGGAGATGATTAGCTCTGATGTCTTCATTATCTGCAAAAATAATATTAAAAAACATATTGTCATTTGAATGATATCAGTTGTTCAAATCGACAAAAATTTACGACCACCCTGTCAGCGGGACATAGAATACGCTGACTGTATAAGTTTTTAAGTGAAGTAGAACTGGTTTGAATTCAAAGATTTTTCTTCTCCTCCACTGGTTGTCACTACACGTTTAAACAACCCAGTAGGACTTTTCTGTTTGCCTATAGCTGAGGTCAGGGAGAACAGTTAGATTCATATCTTTGCCCAAGGTATTAGCGCTATACGAATTTCACACAGCCTTTTCCAGGATTTGAATTCGGATCACAGGTTCCATTTAATACAACTATAACCATTATACTACGAGCGCCTCCTCCATGTGATTTCCTTTGAATTGCTCTCGTCATCAATCGATAACTAGTAATTTACAGAAGAGATTATGTATAACTGAAAAGTTCTCGGGTTGTCTTTTATCCATTTTCCCGTAATGATTGCTCTGCCGCTGGAGCAACAAGATCATCCCAGCTGGCAGATCAAATATAAGTTTTAAGTTTCTATTCATTTTCATCAATCGCCTACAATGGGTTGGTTTGATCTATCTTTTTAATGGCATATGAACCTTTGTGGGTCATTTAATGCCAAGTCATCCTCGGAGAAGAACAGTAGTGATTCTATTTAACCCATCATCATCATCATCTCGCGCCGCCATCACGGATCTCCCTGATCCTCTTCCGCCACCCGTCTCTATCGTCCATCGCTCCCGGTACGCATTCAAGGCTACATCCTGTATCAGCACAGAGCTGTTGTATATAGGTTCTAGCTGTTCGTCCTGCCTTTGCTCGTCTATGTGAAGGAGTCCACAGGAGTATATCGGTTATGAGTTCGTCCCTACTTCTCCAACAGTGTCCCGCATGTCTGGTTCGTCTAACATGGATAGTTTTCGTGATGGGTGGTTAGTGGACGTATACCTGCTGCTTTGTGGAGTGCTGTCTCCAGGACTTGTTCAATATTTAATCCATAGCTGGTGGAAATGAGGGGGTTTATACCTTTCCCAAAGGCGTGAGCCCGAAAGTAAACGCAGTAGAACGACTGGAGTTCGAACTCGCTCACTATGATGTCAAACTCCAGCACGTTGACTACTACACCATAGGGAAGTCGCTGCTCTGTATTTGACGTAATTCTTTACGTACATTACTACTACAACTACTACAACAAGTAGTATCGTGAATTTTTTTAGATAAAGTATTGCCAAATATTCATCTTTTTTATTGGCCCAGTCGGCTGGGACTGCAGAATACACTGACTGCATCTCTGCAGAGGGGTTAGACCCCCTCCCAATAAGTGTCCTGAATAAGACACTAAACCATCTCATGGTGAAGCTTCAGTAATGCTGGAGCATTGGGGAATGCTGAGTGCTCTTCATTGCCATCGCTCCCAGGTCCCCTCTGGCACCTGATAAGATCCTATCTATGGGTCAAATAGAACTATTTAACATTTAAACTGTGTACTTATACTAAACTGAATTGTTCCAAGGACACATGGCACAGTGGATAAAGGCGTTGATTAGATCCAAAGAGTTTGAGTTCAATATCCGGTGAAGACCGTGGAGAAATTAATAGAAGATAACTGATAAGTGACATTCATAAAACATGGCTCGTGGAACTAGAACAGTCTACCCCGGTAAGCGAAATAAAGGGTCAAGTTCGACATTCCAACCACCTGAAGAAGGCCAGTGCATACAACGGAACGAAACGTTGTGAGAAACATGGTGACAAAGATTAGGACAATAGTCTGAAAAATGTAAATAATGTACATAATACCTCATCTCAGAAATATAGGCAGTAGCATTTTTGATTCATTCAAAATATGATCCTTGAAGATATACGCATTTCTGCCACCAATTTAACAAGGTTCTTTATGCCTGTACAATAAAACTCTAAATGTTTTGATACAAAGAAATCTTTTAATTTAACTTCTACTTCTCTTTTGAAACGGAATTTTTTATTTTTACGTAAAAAAGTATCCAGATGCTTGAAAAAAAAATTGTTGACAGTGAGTGAGAAATCTGGAGAATGTTGTGGATGTGAAAAAGTCCCATATCCCAAGTCAGCGAGCTTCTACAGTGTCATCTTCTGGCAATACGAGGCCGAGCATTGTCCCGAAATAAAATTATGACCAAACATCAACGCATCCAAAGAAGTAAATTCATCACTTCTTTTTTCATGTTCATGAATAGGGGTATATAACTTTGAAAACCAAATTCCAAAAGAAGATATAGAAAATTAACAAACGGGGGACATCTCCACTCTAGAAGGAACCCCTGTTAAACTAGTAGACAAATTCACGTACCTAGGAAGCAGCGTCGAATCAACCGAAAAGGACATCGAAACGAGGTTAACGAAAGCATGGACAGCTATCAATAGGCTATCGACTATATGGAAATCAGACCTAACCGATAAAATGAAACGCAGTTTCTTCCAGGCAGCGGTCACATCGATACTGCTATATGGATGCACTACATGGACGCTAACAAAACGGCTGGAGAAGAAACTAGATGGCAATTACACAAGAATGCTGCGTGCAATCCTGAACAAGTCCTGGCAGCAACACCCTACAAGACACTAACTGTACGGCCACCTTCCCCCTATCACGAAAACTATTCAAGTTAGGCGAACCAGACATGCAGGACATTGCTGGAGAAGCAGAGATGAACTCATAAGAGATGTACTCTTATGGATCCCCACACACGGCCGCGCAAAAGCAGGACGACCAGCACGAACGTACATTCAGCAGCTATGTGAGGATACAGGATGTTGTTCTGAAGACCTGCCAAGGGCGATGAACGATAGGGAGGAGTGGCGAGAGAGGGTCAGGGATATCCGTGCTGCCAGCACGATATGATGATGATGATGATGATGACACCTTAATAATTTGGAATGTGAATTTTTTATACGACTGCTATTAAAATAATATGTTAGAACAGGATTTAAACAGTTTATACAAAAATCGAACAGTATTTTCCGAACAACCTAATACCAACTGAATAAGCTAGGAAACATTTTCGTGAGAGACGTATTAGCCGAGT
Organism: Sepioteuthis lessoniana; assembly: GCA_963585895.1. Classification (NCBI taxonomy): domain Eukaryota; kingdom Metazoa; phylum Mollusca; class Cephalopoda; order Myopsida; family Loliginidae; genus Sepioteuthis; species Sepioteuthis lessoniana. Next base: position 20,581,515 of record OY757922.1, read on the forward strand.
CGAGCTAAGCGTAACTCCTCTTATTCCAAACAATCTGTGGAAAACAGGAACACTGCAAATAGCTAAGCTAGCTGGCTCAGTGAGTTTATTTCTCTTTGGATGGCTCATAATTCTGACTTTGTGCCAAACTAAAGTTAACCATAGAAAAGAACAAAAGCGTTTCGTATGGTTAATGATCCAGGCTTGCTGACCATTGTTAGTGACTTCAATTCTCATTAGGTACCCCATAGTTTTGGATATGTTTCAAAGTAAGCTAAGTTTAGTAAATGACTAAAATGGATACTCGAATGAGACTAGCGCATGGCTCAAATTGTTTCAACTGTTAATAATGAATAATACAACTGCATAAAAGTTAGATGTGCGTAAATTCTGCTCTCTTATCGTTAGTGTTACGGTCTTTATGAAACCCTCTGAACAGCTTTTCATTTTCTCATATTTATTCTTACTTGAACGCACAGCGAGTCATCGAGACAAGAAAAGTTCCTCAAGTGCTAACAAATCCATGTGAGTAAGTGTCCTCGATATTTTAACCGCTTACCCAGTTTACCGGATTCAGGAATGTCATTTTCCAAGAGTCAATGTCTTCTCAGAGGAGTTTAGAATACGCTGAGTGCATGCCCTGAGGAGGGTTAAGACCTTCCACCGCAAATAAAAGGTGTCCTCGATGTGACACAAAACTGTATCTGAGGATGAGGCTTCAGTACTGGAGTTCTGAGAATTGTGGAGTGCTCCATCATTTTAATTACTCCCAGGTCGACTTTTACCGTAAAAGGTAGTATATCTTTGGGTCCTATCTATGGGTCAAATAGATCTGTTTAAAAATTCTTATTCGATAGGACCGTAGGCAAAAAAAAAATTTCTTAAGCAACAATTGAACAAAAAATTTAAATATGAACATGCAATGAACACAATTACTCAATGAAATAACCCTAGACGGGTTGATAAGCCCTTTAAATCAATCAATCAATTAATTAGGACTGAGTGAAAAGAAGAATTTCAATATTGTAGTTTATAGAAAAATCAATAATCCAACATTTTTATCTGCAGATCTGTGGTCCCAAATTATCATCCCTGCAAATTCCCCTGAATTTGAGAACCTCTGAATTAAGGAGAAGGAAATAATTAATTGAATTAAGACAGTTCTCTTAAGCATAAAGCATGGAACCTTTTGTTTTTTCGAGTTCCTATCTATCTATCTATCTATCTATTTCAGTCTGTTCATATCACTATATATCTATCTATGTCAATCTGTTTATCACCAACTCTCTGGCAATCTCTCTCTCTCTCTCTCTCTCTCTCTCTCTCTCTCTCTCTCTCTCTCTCTCTCTCTCTCTTTATTTATCTATCTATCTCAGTTCATATCAATCTATCTAACTCAGACTGTTCATGCATATATATATATATATATATATATTAATGGATACATAGATAAGAACAGACTTATATATATATATATATATCAGTCTGTTCATATGAATATATCAATGTCAGTCTATTCATCATATCTATCTATCTATCTATCTATCTATCTATCTATCTTGGATTGTTTCTATCTCTCTATACAGCTCTGTATATAATTTCTGCATGAATCCAATTAGGCATAATATTCTCGCAACATTCCTACTTTAAATATTTCAAAATTGATCCACCATTTTTTTTCATCTTATAAATGATATGCATTAAGATACCCATAAGGTAATTTTCATATTTTTGAATCACACGATTTACATTAAAAATCAACCCACCCTTAAACTGTTCTATTGATAAAAGAATTTTCTTTTGCTTTTAGATATTCAGCATAACTTTTAATTTGGTTATTTAACTGAAAATGTAAAATTCTTATCAATGAAACCGACACCAACTCAGTAAACAAATATTTTGACTTCCCGCTGACTAGCTTTTTTTTGAAAGAGAGAAGGAAGAGAAAATTTTCTTAATTATTGATAAATATTCCCCCTCTCTCTCCCTGTCTCTCCCTTCCACTTTCTCTCTCTTTCTCTCTCTCTCTGTCTCTCATATATATTTTCAGAAGACGACTTAAAACGTCAGAAACACGCGTTGAAGAAGAAGAAATAAGCTAAAAGCAAATTTTCTTGTGGACCTATTCATTTTAAAGTATTTTTCTCTCTTTAGAGTAACGAAAAGGATATATATATATATATATATATATATATATATATATATATATATACCAACAGCGCCAGATGTAATCTACCTAAGTTTCACCTCATCGGATCATCAGGATAATTCTGATTAAAAAGGCTGGGGTCAAATTATATTTTATTGATTAAAAAAGCGCCAGAAAATATAAAAATTTAGCATGTAAAAAAAGATTGAAAAAGAAGAAAGAAAAAAGAAAAAAGATATACCAAGTAACCAAGCTTTTTATCCTCATGAATATTAAGTATCTCTGACCTTTGGTTGAGTAATTTATTAGGATTATTGTTGGAAACTATGACTAGTTTTTCCTCCATTTATAATTGGCAATATTTATTACCTGCTTTATATTTACGATTTTTTTTTACTATCTCCCATTTTAATATAGGATCTGTACCTAGATTCTTTTTAACTTCCCATACGTAACTAGATAAACGCTTATGTTTCAGTTTAAGGTTTTCTGTCAGTGTTTTTTTTTTCTTTCGTTTAGGCATTGCGATATTGATTGATTATTTTCAAGCAGTATGAATGTTTTTAGTCTTTTCTTTTTTGGGGGGATTTTTTCCTAGATATCAGTTGTGTAATTTTTTTATGTACTTATTGTATCATCTGTTTTTTTCACACCGTCAGAATTATAGAATAGGTATAAAACTAATACATACATATATATATATATATATATATATATATATATATATATATATATATATATATATATATTCCTTGGCTCACTTTAACTCGAGTGGTAGTATTTATCAGGACCCCAATTATGGGTCAAAGAAATCTGTTAAAAAATTATTCTTATTCTATTTGACTGTGTGAAAAAAAGATCTCTTAAGAAACTACAAATCAAAAAACTAAATATGAATGTACAATAAATACGATTCTCTAACCTGTCGGCATAAAAATAACCTTTGAAGGGTTAACAAGCCTTTTAATACAATCAATCAATCAATCAAGTTGAGTCAAAAGAAGAATCTTAGTATTGTTTATTGAAAAATTAATATACATAATCATATTTACATATATATGTAAACATATATCCACAAATATAGATTAGCCACGTCGGCAGGGGTTGTAAAATACATTGACTGCTTCTCTGCAGATGAATAAGACCCTCCCAATAAGTGTCCTAGATATGACACTGAACAATCTGGTGAGGCTTCAGTAATACTTTGGGGAATGCGGAGTACCCTTTCATTGCCATCACTTCCAGGTTCACTCCTTCCCGGAGTGGCTACTCCAAATACTGGTTAAATAGAAATATTTGACATTTTAACTGAGTGCAAACAAAGGACCCATGCTAAATTGAATTTTTAGAAATAGAACTGTTTGATAATTTAAACAAATGACTGATATTTAATAGAATTGTTAGTTATACATAGCAATACTTGGAAGCATTTAACTTTCTTGACTAATTCTAAACTGAATTGTGAGAAATTGAACTATATAATCATTTAACTGTGTGTATCTACAAAATGTGTTTACAAATCATATATTTGATATAAATGTAATAACAGGATTTGGCATTAAATAGCCAACAATGGTTGATATGCCATAAAAACAAAACAAACCAAACGTATATATCAACAGACAGACAGATAGGTTTGGTTTGCCTGTTTGTTTTATTTTTGGGGGTTTATCATATTTACCAACCCCTCCGCTCGGGCAGGATATGACACAAGGTCAATTTTTAAGCGGAGTTTAACAGGTTTGAATTAAGAGTTTTCTTTCTCCTAGACTAGTTGCCTCACCAAGGCCGAAGAAGCTAGTATGCCCTACTATTTATCCATAGCTGGAGGGAGAATATTTGGATTCATACCTTTCCCAAGGGTATTAGTGCTATGTGGAATGCAATCAGTCAGGTCCAGGATTTGAACTCGTGGCGCCGTGTCCATATCCTGCGATATTACACCATTACATCACGGGGGTTTTATGGCATGTCAATCTTTGTAGTTTATTTAATGTTCAGTACATTTTTATACAAATAAACTGTTTTGTTTCAAACAATTCAACTTCGCATAAGTACACAATTTAATAGTCAGAAATATTTCTATTTAAAGCTATTCAGTTTAGTCAAACAATTCTATTTCAAACAATGCAGTTTAGTATAAGTATAGTTTTTGTTTACACATAGTTAAATATCAAAACTGTTCTATTTTACACAAATCAGTTTAGCGTAAGTACATTTTAAACGTCAAAGTAGTTCTATTTCAAACAATTCATTTTATCACAAGTACACAGTTTAGTTCTATTTGATCTATAGATAGAGCACTATCATGTGCTACAACTCTGGGCCAGAGTGGATCTGGGAGCGATGGCAATGAAGGAGTATTCTGCTTTCTCCAAATCTCCAGCATTACTGGAACCTCATCATCAGATTGTTTAGTATCATAAACAGGACATTCATTGTAGGGGGGTCTTACCCCTCTGCAGAGAAGCAGTCTATGTATTCTACAGCCCCAGCCGACTGGGCAAAGGTTTGGTTTGTTTGTTGTTGTTTTTTTGTTTGTTGTTTGTTTTTTTGTTTTTTTGTCTAATGACACATTAACATTCATGGGTTTTTTAAATGCTAAAGCTATCCTTTTAAAATAAAGTATGTAATGTTGGCGACTTTAGTCGAGGGTGATCCTTTCCCTGGATTACTCCGGTTTACCCTCGATCAGTACCTTATAATGCTGAGTGTTAAGCAAAGAGGCATCAAGTACCATTTTTTGAGTCTTTGGTATGACTCGAACTGGCATGGAACCCAGCTCTCCCGGGCCATTGGCGAACACTCTAACCATCATGCCAATGTTCATAAATTGGTCAAATAGTACCCGAAAAATTTATATAGTATTCCTCTTCCAAGCACAATTTACAGTATTTTTTTTAGATAGATCACCTAACCTCAAATTCTTCCCTAGGCTTTTGGGTTTCGTTGGTTTCTTAGCTTAACCATATTTACCAACCCCTCCGCTCGGGCAGGATATGACACAAGGTCAATTTTTAAGCGGATTTTAACAGCTTTGAATTCAGAGTTTTCCTTCTCCTAGACTAGTTGCCTCACCAAGGCTGAAGAACCTTGTCTGTCCTACTATTTACCCATAGCTGGAGGGAGAATTATTGGATTCATACCTTTCCCAAGAGTATTAGTGCAATGTGAAATGCAATCAGTGTCGTCCAGGATTTGAACTTGTGTCGCCGTGTCCATTTCCTCGGATGATAACTGTTACACCACGGGCACCTGGTTTCTTAGCTTAACGGTATATCGCAAATACCCTCAAAAATTGATGTGGTGATGATAGGATTCATTAATTTTCAAAAGCCCTTATCCAAAAGTGAGCATAGTAACTCGACTAGAGTTCGAACTCGCTAACCACAATGCCATAGTCATGTACGATAACCACTACGTCATGAAGACTCTCCCCATAGATAGAGAACCAGATATCTTTCTCTGGTACTCAGTTTTCTCTCTCTCTCTCTCTCTCTCTCTCTCTCTCTCTCTCTCTCTCAGTTCTACTTTTCCCCCAACCACTCCATCCCTTTCGTCCGAATCTCTTTCTCCTTCTCCTTCGCTTTTCTTTCTCTTTCTCTCTTTTGTTCATTAACACACGCAAATTTATCAATATCAGTTTCCCTGCACCGATTTTTATCTTGTGCACACACACACAAACACACACACATGTACAGACATACACACACACAACATACACACGCTTCTTCTCTTTCCTTTCTCCTCTCTCTCTCTCTCTCTCTCTCTCTCTCTCTCTGACATACTCACAAGCCACCTTTCTCTGTCTAACGCTCTTTGTGCGATTGCTTTTATCTCTATTTTTCTTTCTTTCTTTTGCTCTCTCTTTCTTTTCACCTTTCAGTCTCTCTCTCTCTCAAACACACATCCTTCCTTTTTCTTTTCTCTCTCTCAAATACTCACAAGATGTCTTCTACCAGACCCTTTCATCCGATCACTCATCCTTCTCTCCCCTCTCTCTCTCTCTCTCTCTCTCTTACACACAAACACACACACACACACACACACACACACACACAAACACACACTTTGACGTACACATGCACAAACATTCCAGACACCAATATGCTAAACAGAACACGAAAGTATCATTATTTTGATTTCCAAATTTTCAAGACATCAAAACGATCCTCAATAGAATATTGATTATCCTATAAAATTCAGCCACTATTGAATTAATGCAAAAGGCGCTGAATTTGTTTGAAAACACGACAATAATTTCTTTTTAGTGTATTTTAAACAAAGCATGATTTAAATCCCAAAATCTCGCTGGATTCTGAAAGATAAAACTAACGTTGATACCCGTTGTCGTCTCCACCCAGTCGGTTGGAGCTGTAAAATTAGCCGAATATACCGCTGCAAAAGGGGTAAGACCCCTCTCTTTCAAAGAGGAATGTTCTGGGCCTGTTCTAATGATGAGTGTCATATAGGAATACTTTATAAATTGAATTACTCTCGTTAAATAGCAAAACTTGAAACTATTTATTTCTGTGCCAAAAAATGATTAATATTCAATGGAATTATTAATGTTAGACAGGAATACTTGAAACCTTTTAACTGTAGGCAAACAAATGAACTCTAAAAACTCTTTTGAAAACAAAGTTACCTACAAACGTTACGCTTCTCTATATATATGTAAGCAAGATATTTGGTATTGAATTACCAGCAAGGGTTGATATGCCATAAAACATCAACCACTCAACCAAGACAGAAGTATATTTTTGTGAGATGAGATTTGTTGTCGACTATTTGGTGACTGTTATAGTCCTTTTTCAAGATTAGATTAGTTTTGCACAAGGCCAGGAGTGCAGAGCACCAAGTGGTTATAAAAATCACACATATAATGATCAACTCACCGACTAACAGTTAATCATTACCCCTGATTCAATTAGGCTCCAAATTACAAAGTAAATATTTACTTTCATGGCAGCATTTAGCTACCAACTCTCATCTAAGATTTAACATATTTTTCGACCCCGAAAAATTTACATTGTATCCCTCTTTCAAGCACAATTTACAATATCTTTTTGAGATAAACCACTTAACTTCTAGTTCTTTCCAAAGGTCGAATAGAAATATTTGACATTTTGTAGTATAGCCGTGATACAACTATACCAATATATAGATGCATGGAAATACGCGAAACACTGACGACTTTCTTTAGTTTAGGCACGAAACGTTTATTAACTTTTTTTGACTTTTAGTTTTTCGAAACGAGGAGAGACACAATTTTTACTATGCTGACTGTTCCTACATCGCCCACAGTCAACTCCCCAGCTGAACTGCCCGGCTCAGAGTCCAAATCTCAACTAACTGCTTTTTTTCAAAATCACCAAGAATCCCAGCCCATCGCTTCCGAGAATGACGTCATTCACACCCCACTCTCATTTCCTATCTGGCGTTTTTATTATGACATTTGTGATTGTCACATCCTCCGCGCACGAGAGTGAACACCTGCACTAATAGCCGAACAGTTCTAAGCCCTACCCAACCGAATGATAAGATAGAACTGTTTGATCATTCAACCGTGTGTAAACAAATGACTGATATTTAACTCAATTGACTTATGCTAAACTAAATTGTTAGAAATAGAACTGTTTGATCATTGAACTGTGTATAAACAAAAGGTTGATGTTTTAATTGATTTGTTAGTGATACATTGCAATACTTCGAACCATTTAACTGTGTGCATAAAATGAACTTTGACTCGTTTTAAAATGTTATCAACAAAATGTGTTTACAAATCATGTATATTTAATATGTATTTATAAATAGAATTTAGTATTAAATAACCTACAATGGCTGATATGCCATAAAACCCAGCCCAACTAAATCTTATATATTTAATATATATGTATAAATAGGATTGGGCATTAAATAACCTACAATGGTTGATATGCTATAAAACCCAGCCTGACTAAATCTTATATAATTAAAATATATGTATAAATAGGATTTGGCATTAAATAACCTACAATGGTTGATCCTATTTACCCAACCCCTCCGCTCGGACAGGATATGACACAAGGTCAATTTTTTTAAGCGGAGTTTAGCAGGTTTGAATTCAGAGTTTTCCTTCTCCTAGACTAGTTGCCTCACCAAGACTGAAGAACCTAGTCAGCCCTACTATTTACCCATAGCTGGAGGGAGAATAATTGGATTCATACCTTTCCCAAGGGTATTAGTGCTATGTGAAATGCAATCAGTCTTGTCCAGGAATTGAACTCGTATCGCCGTGTCCATACCCTGTGACGATAACCATTACACCACGGGCACCTACAATGGTTGATATGCCATAAAACCCAGCCTGACTGAATCTTATATAATGAAAATATGTGTATAAATAGGATTGGGCATTAAATAACCTACAATGGTTGATATGCCATAAAACCCAGCCCAACTAAATCTTATATATTTAATATATATGTATAAATAGGATTTGACATTAAATAACCTACAATGGTTGATATGCCATAAAAGCCAAACTAACCAATCTACAAAGGTGTATGAGTATCCCTTTTAAAAAGAAATGACACTTAACTGCGTTCGATGGTGAGACTCCAATCCAGGAGATATGGAGAGTGTGGTGTTCACCTCCATTGCCATTACTACCGGTTCCATGTAGACATGTTATGTATTTACCCAACCCTTCCCCAATGGGCAGAATGCAACGCAAGTTCGAGTTTTTAAGCGGAGTAAAAATGGTTTGAATTCAGAGTTTTCCTTCTCCAAGACACGTTGCCTTGCCAAGGTTAAAGAGCCCAGTCTGCTCAATCAATCACTTATAGCTGAAGGAGGAAAGATGAATTCTTGCCTTTCCCGTTGACACTAGCATGAAATTGAAAGGTAAGCAGCCTCGACCAGGATTTGAACTCAGATCTCATTGCTCATTTACTATGTCGATAACCGTTATGTCACTCGCCGCCATTCTGTTTGGGTCCCATCTAGGAATCAAATAGATCTGTTTAAAGATCATTCATATTTAATTGGACCGTGTGAAAACAAAAATCCCTTTAAGAAACAAAATAGATCTGTATTCAAATTATTTGTATTAGATAGCAATACTTGATATCATATAACCGTGTGCAAACAAAAAAAAATTTTCTGAAAAAACTGCACAAAAGATATAAATATAAATTAACAAAGTAAGCAATTCCCTAACCACTAGGCATAAAATAACCCCAGACGAATTGACATACTGTGAAAATCAATTGCCTAATCAATCAATCAATCAATTTGAAAGTGAACCACTTAGCCATGGATCCGTTTTCATATTGATTCTGTCAGATGGTTGATATGTGGATAGACCGAAGGTTTAATATAATTTTCAATAAAGAGGTTAATTACACTATTGTGTTGAGAAAATACTTTTGTATATACACACAAGTCAATTATATAACGGTCACTTGTGATATTAAAAAAATAAAAAAAGTCGAACAATATGGTATTTTCTTTCTAGTCAATACTCTCGTAGAGACTAACAATAACTAGAAAAAAATATACGTAGGCAAAAATAATTAATAGCATTATTCCACGTAACTCTCTCTCCTTTCCGGTTTGGTCAGAGGGAGGAAAAATGGCGTCTGAATAAGCGTACGGATTTTTAAAAACGTCGGCAAAAATAATAGCTCTGGTTCCATTCAGGTGCGAGCCGTAACACGCATCTCAGGATAAAATAACATGGCCAGTCTCAAGCTCTTTGTATAAGTTTATTGCAATTGAAATTTAAAAAATGGAGAAAAAATATTGTCGAGAGATTATATTACTATTATTCATATTGATATTATTGATTACTTGGGCCGTAATCTGACTCTAAGAAGCAAAAACCTAAATTCATTGAATATCCCTTGCGAAGGAATCAGGATTTATTTAGGGAAGAGGTCAGTTTGTTTATTTATCATAATATGGCTTAGTTATTTACCAAGCTTAGTTTAATTGTGGCACAAGACAAGGAATATGGAGCACCCAATCATAATTTGCCTTAAACATATCATTTTAAGGCAGATTTACATCTTGTCTCATGTAGTTTATTAATGAACTAACAGAATCTATAGTATGCGTGAATATATTTTAATGGCTAAGCTAATATAGGAAAAGAATAGATACTAACCTGAAAAATAAGACGTTTACTAACAGTAATTCGTTGATGGGAATAAGAAAAAATTTGATTTCAAGTCATGTACGTATCAATTAAATGTATGTATATAAAAGAACTTACTGATAGATATATGTAAAGTTTGAGTTCTTTTTTTGTTAATGGCATATCAACCTGCTTGAGTTATTTAATGCCAAAGCCATACTTAAAGAAGGACAGTAGTGGTATTATTTAAATCATAGCTAGTATTATTTATATCATAGATAAGGGAGTTCATGCCTTTCTCAAGCGTATTAGCTCGAAACTGAAGGTAATGACGTGAGTGGAATTCGAACTCGCTTACTACGATGTCATCGGTACACAAGAATAGATAGATAGATAGATAGATATTCTTACCTCTCTGTTTATATATTTAGGTGCATTTGGTGGCAAGTGACAGAATAAACTCGCGTGGGCACGGACACACACATGCATATATACAGAGAGAGAGAGAGAGAGAGAGAGAAATCGGTACGTTCATAAGTTCCTTAGATCCGTCTTCTTAGATGACTAGTGAATAATTGCACATTTGGGAATCTTTTTTTTTAATAAAAATGATAAAAATGTAAACTTTTACATTTGCCTAATAAACTTATTTTGAAAGACACTAATCGAAACAAATGAAAATCTGTGGGTATTAAATTCGGTGAACATGGAGGATGTGAAGTACCTCTCATTCTGAGGATCTAATATTTTCTTGGGTTTGTTTAGCTGCAACCGTTAAAAATGAACAGGATTACATTTATATTCTCTCCAGTAAAATTTAATCATTTTCCAAACATTCTAATGTATATATATATATATATATATATATATATATATCATCATCATCATCAAGTCACGCTGTCTGCACGGATAATCTCTCTCTCTCTCTCTCTCTCTCTCTCTCTCTCTCTCTCTCTCTCTCTCTCTCTCTCTATCTATCTATCTATCTATCTCTATCTCTATCCCTCCCCGTCCGTACCTATCATCCATCACTCTCGGCAGGTTCTCTAAATTACATCCTGCCTCAGCATAGAGCTGATGTATATAAGTTCTTGTTGATCGGTCAACAATGGCGCCTCCATGTGTAGGGGTTCACTGAGGAACGTCACTTATGAGTTTGTCCTTGCTTCTCCAGTAGTGTCTTACCCAGTCGGCTGGTGCTGTAGAATACACTGACTACATCTCTGTAGAGGGGTAAGTTAATCCACCCCACGCAACGAGTGTCCTAGATATGACACTAAAAAATCTGATGGTGAGGTTCCAATAATGCTGGAGCTTTGGGCGATGTGGAGTACCCCTTCAGTAACATCACTCCCAGGTCCACTCTGGCCCGGAGTGGTAGCACATGACAGGGTCCTATCAATGGGTCAAACAGAACTAAACAGCGTACTTATGCTAAACTGAATTGCTTAAAATAGAACTCTTTTGACATTTAAACTTTGTACTTATGCTAAACAGAATTGTACTGTTTTGACATTTCACTCTGTATAAACAAAATCTATACTTATACTAAACTGAATTGTTTAAATTAGAACTGTTTGACTAAACTGAATAGCTTGAAATAGGAATGTTTTTGACAATTAAACTGTGTACATATGCTAAACCGAATTGTTGGAAATAGAACGGTTTATTGGTATAAAAATGGGTTTGGTTTTAAATAACCTACAAACCAAACTAAACCAGCAGTGTACCACAAGTCTTGTTCACCTTTGAGATGGGCTAAGTTGCCGTACATCTGTTGTTTCACGGGGTATTGCTTCCAGAATTTATTCAAGATAGCTCATTACACTTTTGAGTAGTTCCCATCAAGCTTTATCTCGATGTGTTTTGTTTGCAGCCATGTGGTGCATCCATATAATAGTATGGACACATCCACAGCTTGGATGAGATCTCATTTTATCTTATCGGATAGATCAGACTTCGATATGATCGATAACCTATCGATAGCAGTCCACGCCTTTACTTGGCATACATTAACATTACTTTCAGTAGATGAGACACGGCTAACAAGGTACGTGAACTTGTCAACTAATTTCAGTGGCGAGCCACTTAGAGTGAATATGGCTCCTTTTCTTTTAAAACATATACTTTGTTTTATTTGCGTTCACGTTGAGGCCAACCCTGCTGGCTTCCAGTTATGAAGCACCCCCACATATGGCCGGGCAAAAGCAGGACGACCAGCTTGAACATACATTCAGCAGCTATGTGAGGATACGGGATGTAGCCCTGAAGACCTGCCAGAGGCGATGAACGATAGGGAGAAGGGGCGAGAGAGGGTCAGGGATATCTGTGCTTGCGGCACGACATGATGATGATGATATATATATATTCGAGGTGCATACGATAAGTTTCTAGACTTTTTTCGTATGGGCAATTAAAATTGTCGTAGACTCTTGAAAATTCAGTATATTATTGATATACATCTTATGAGATGACTGACCAATTTTTATGATTTCAGGTTCCAATGTACAGCTACGTATGGAATGCTTCAGACTGCTTTTCGACCATCTTGCACGAATCGAGCATCGGTTTTTGAGTGGCATAAGAGATTCAAGGAAAGCAGGGAGTATGTGAGGGATGATGAGAGGTGTCGGGGGAGTAAGGAAGTCAATACACCAGAGATGATTGGCCAAAGGGTTATGGTTAGGGTTACTATGTTAAGGTTTTAAGGGAGTTCAGGAAGAGATTTCGTCGGAAGAGGTCAGCAATCTTCAAATCGGGTCAGTGGCATTTCCACCTGGACAATACACCAGTCCACAACTCCATCCTTGTCACAGACTATTTGACCAAGATGGGCATCAAGACAGTTGCTCACCCTCCCTCTAGTCCAGACTTTACTCCCTGTGTCTATTGGTTATTCCCTAAGCTCAGAGGCTGTCGTTATGAGAGAATTGAGGAGATGAAAGAGGCTGTGACGAAGATCATTGACACGCTCACACAAGAGGACTTCCATGGGGCGTTCCAGAAGTTGTTGGAACGGTTCAACAAGTGCATTGTAGCCGGAGGAGATTACTTCGAAGGGGACTAGAGTTTCATGTGTGTACTATCAATAAAAGTGCCCACACGAAAAAAGTCTGGAAACTTATCGTATGCACCTCGTATATATATATATATATATATATATATATATATAGCATAGCATAGCATAGTTTGTTATATTCATGAATTGTGTTCAAAAGTTAGAGTAGCATAAATACAGCGTCGACGTTCCTTAATGACTGTCAGTTTCTCACTTATGTGATCATCAGACCAAGTAGTTGGTTTGATGATATACTAGATATAATGACTGTATCTTCGCTATCCAGTCTTTATATATATATATATAGGCATAATGTTTAGAGTGTTTGCTGATGAATCGGAAGACCAAAGTTCAATCCCAGGTCGAGTCATACCAGAGACTCAAAAAATGGTACTTGATGCCACCTTACTTAATATTTAGCATTATAAGGAACGGATCAAGAGTAAATAGAGCAATCCAGGGAATGAGGAGCAGCGTCCTCCCCTACACCACAGTGTAGTAGCTATTCAAAAGGGAGCCTCCGGATTGCCCTCGACTATGGTTGACCAGCTTATATATATCATGTCTTTTGTACCCTCTTTTGACTCTTTATCACTGTCCAAATACGATTGTTATGTATTGATTTTTGTGTAGTCATTTATATCGATGTGTGTGTGCGCGTGCGCGCGTGTGTGTGTGCGTGTGTGAGCGTTCATTTTTCAACTAAATTCGATTGACAAAATGCATCTTGGCCAGCAGGTTCCAATTCTGTGCGCATAGATTCCACTAATTTAATTAAAGAGTTCATTTTTTTCGCTTCCAGCTTATCTTTTGTATTGTTAAAGTTAAGTGAAGTGAACATCTTTCAACATTTCAGGTAATTTTTATCTCTTCACCTCCTAACTTAATTTCTCTTTTATTATGAATCTTAATCTTCTTTTTTGATTGCTGAAGCTGTGAATTTTAAAGGACTCATTACCAAATAAGAATGACGAGAACAACCGACCAATCCGCTCAGAGTGATAAATGGCAACCTTTTTTTTTAATTTATCACCTTTCACCTTGCCACACCTACTCAATCCTTTTACCCACGCTTTCTTTTAGAGAATTCGCAATTTCAGAAGATAAACGGAAAGTAAAAGTTTAACGAAACTTTCATCAACTATTTTATAAGTATACGAATGTAGTTTCTGTTTTAGAATCAAATTACGATACACGATCTTGACTACTAAAAAAATGAGTCATATAGTTAAGACCTTAGCTAAGTAATAAGCCGATTTACTTAAATTAATCAGAGCTTGTTGAAACGAAGAGACGACTTTTATAAATACAATCTTGGTTACTAAAAAGGCGACTTATATAAATAGGATCTTTGCTAAGTAAAGAGACGACTTTTATAAATAGGATCTTTGCTTACCAAAAAGAAGATTTATATAGATAGAAACTTTACATCGTAAAAAGTATAGTATATAGTATTGCATAGTATATAGGGATCTTTGCTTACTAAAAGAACGACTAATATCAATAGGAGCTTTGTTTACAAATGATACGATTTATGTAACAGTGATCTTTGCTAAGTAAAAAGACGATTTATATTAATAGGATCATTGTTTACTAAATAGGAGATTTATATCAATAAGATCTTTGCTTAGTCAAGAAAAGGCTTATATCAATAGGATCTTTGCTTTGTAAAGAAAAGATTTATATAAATAGGATCTTTTCTAAGCAAAGAGAAGACTTATATAAGGATCTTTGCGTACTAAAAAGATGAATTATATATTCCAATGTTATGAAATATGTGATAAATCAAATCTTTTGAGTATAGTGTCTAGTTTACGACTGCTAAATGATTTGGTTTGGTTTTATGGCATATCAACCAATGCTGGTTATTTAATGCCTAATCCTGTTTTTACATATATATTAAATATATGATTTGTAAACACATTTTGTCGATACACACAGTTAAATTATCAAATAGTTTTATCTCTAACAATTCAATTTAGCATAAGTCAACAAAGTTAAATGGTTCCAAGTATTGCTATGTAAAACTAACAATTCAATTAAACATCTGTCATTTGTTTAAACCCAGTTAAATAATCAAACAGTTTCAAACTATTTCAAACGATTCAATTTCTTATAAGTCATTTGTTTGTACTCAGTTTAAATGTCAAACATTTCTATTTGACCCATTGATAGAACACTATCAAGTGCTACTACTCCGCGCCAGAATGGACCTAGGAGCGATGACAATGAAAGGGTACCCCGCATTCCCCAAAGCACAGCGTTAGTGGAAACTCACCATCAGATTGTTTAGTGTCATATCCAGGACACTCGTTGTGGTGGGGGGTCTTACCTCTATGCAGAAATGCAGTATTCTACAGCCCCCGCCGACGGGGCGGACCACTGCTAAAATAAACAATTCAGTGTTGAGTTTCCACGTTCATGATAGTCCAACTTTAATGTAGCATATTTCATTAATTATTTTACTCCTTACAAGATTTTCTAATGGTCTTCGCAGGAGTCCAAGTGACAGGAAGTCTTATCAACTATCCAGGACCCTTTTAAGTATTCTTGCCAATATCATTATTATTATACTCTTGGCGAGTTTTTCATGACAGTTTTAGCAGTTGGTTTTTTACTGAAGTCTGAGTGACAAGCAAGTTTCTTTCAGGCTTCAGAACACTTCAAAGTATTCTAGCTGATTTTAACAGTGCTATGGTCTGGATGGTCTCGATTCTTCCTCTAATAGCCAGTTCGTACAGTATCTTTTCCAGATCTTTAGAGACAGTTGCAAGGGATTCAGCAACAAAAGATCCACGTATTTGTCTTGATTTTTGTTTTCTTTTTTTTCCCCTTTATCGTCTGCTGGAACGGGAAAATCACCTAGTTGGCCAGTTCTTATAGATATAGATATATATATATATAGAGAGAGAGAGAGATAGAGAGAGAGAGAAAGAGAAAGAGAAAGAGAGAGAGAGTGTGACAGACAGACACAGATAGAGCAATAAAGACAGAGACTTTGTCTGACGAACGTATAGGCGAGTAACTGACAGTCACCGTGTGCTTTTGACTCCGTATCTAAACTATACTAACAGGATGGGGCTAAATTTTGATCTGGCATTAACACAATGTGGCAGAAAACCAACAAAGTTTATTGGTATCGTATGGTACTGCTGGAACGCACTGGGTCACTAGTAATGATGCCTTGTCCCCGAAACCCTGCCAAATGCCAGAGTCATCATCTGATGAGGACTTCCTCAGTGGTCTAGTTGTTTTCTCACTTATATTTTAGCAAATATATATATATATATATATATATATAAACACCTCATGTACCCATAAATGTTATAATATATAAATAGAAAGTTAATTAATTCAAGCAAGTGTTGCAAGCAGTGGGTTTTTGGTATGCTTCTGGCCATTTGTTATTTTGTCAGCGCGAGAGAGGAATAATGAATTTGTTTGTTACCAGCTATAGAAAATTACAAAGACATCAACCCATTTGGTTGTCAGTAATGAAAGAAAAACAATTGTCACCATTTCCTTCTTAATAGCGAATATTATTTACCATATTTTCGTTTACATTTTTTTTCATTTCAACATCAATCAAGAAAAAATGTTATTATTTTGCGTTTTTATTATTATCTAATATTCTTTCTTAAAGTAATTTCTTTCTCATTAAAATTATGTTGTTGTTTTTTCTTTTTACATTCCAATATATGAATTACTCTACATTTTCAATGAATCTTCCTTTGCTTTTTGTAGGGGAGCGGAGTTATTGACATAAATTATAAATAAATAATTTTAACTCTTCGAATGAAATAGATATATACCTTTTTTATTTCATTTTTGCGCTAGTAATAATTTTTATGTTTTTTAATCTTATTGATCATTCAAAGAAGACATGTTGCTGAAATGTTTCGTGTTGTGCTGTCTAGAATATCTGTTCAATTCTCATGTTACCTTTGGATTACAAGATTCATATGAGGTCCTCTTGGAGGGTTATCATCGCGGTAAAATGGACACAGCAACCCTAGTTCAAATCCAGAATGAGGCTGTTTGTATTTCACATAGCGCTAATACCCTCCAGAAAGGTATAAAACTAAGTATTCTCTCAACAGCAATGGGCAAATAGTAACACAATTGAGCTCTTTAACCTCAGTATGGCAAGGAGAAGGAAAACTCTGAATTCAAACCTGTTTGATTCCGATTAACAAACTGACCTAGTGTTACATCTTGCTCGTGGCGGAGGGGTTGGGTAAATACATACTAGATTCATTTTAATATTAATTTGGATGTAATTACAAATAACACATGAATAGAATTGTCATGAAGTTGGTTGTGTCCTCAGAAATTTTACAGTATACGATAACTCTAACTCCTGCGGGAAAGAAAGACCTCCCTTAAAAAATGGGAACCCTTGGTATGACACTAAATTGCATCAGATGGTCAGTCTCCATTTCGAGAGATCCGTGGAGTGTGGTGTATCCCTTCATTTCCATTACTTCCATATCCACTTTGACTAAGAGTGGTAGAGCCTTTTAGGGTCCATCAATGAGTCAAACGGATTATTATTATCATTAGTTATTTGAAACCATATAACTATTTAAAAAAAAGTAAGTCTATTATCAGATAGAAATAATTACTTAAAACTATATTATTGTTATAATTAGATAGGAATACTTCAAACCATACAACTGTTGGCACAAAATTTGTATTTGATTGAAATACTTCATATATCCAGGATACTTGTTGAGGAGGGGGTCTTACTTCTCTGCAGGGAACCAGTCGATGTATTCTGCAGTCCCTGGTGACTGGATTAAAAGTTAGTTATAATTCTTTGTTTTGTTTTTTTTACACATTGATTCCTTAATTAACCTGAATCTTCATTAAAATTTTGTACGGTCATAAGTAAATCAATTGGATACCACGAAGTAACCTCCACCAATTGCCTCAATAAATGTTATTAAAAAGCCTAAACAGTAACCCTGAAAAATATTTGGGTATGGATTAATTTGATATTTTATTCAACATACATCACTTATACACAGAACATGAAGAATGACCGTTTTGTTAATTCAAGAATTAACGAAATGGTCACAGAGCTTAATTCTAATATCCACTTAATCTAGGGCAAAGCTTCTTAAACTTTTTACTTGATGCGTTCCTTGTAAGCAAATCTAATTTCGATTCATCTGCAAATAGAAATATTAAATTACAAATAATTACTAATTTATCTGTATTTAATACAATTTACACAAGAAAAGAGCCAGTAAATTATAAATACAAACGCACGTTTAATTCTTGAATTATATTTTTATGAGAAGGATGGATTTGGTGGGATTGATAAAAACAATGAATATTAAGTTACAGGTTTGTGAGTTTTAGCCACAAGCTTAGTTGTGGCCTAAGGCCAGAAATATGTGTCACCTAGTGAGAAAGGAACTCATTAGTAATTGTCTGTTAGCTTCTGAGTAAATATGAGAAATTCAAAGAAATATTTAGTGGAATAATATCAAAGCCTAACGCTTGAAAAGATGGATGCATTTTCAAACATCACACTGAACTTGAGGTTCCATATGAGATACCATCAGAAGTGATGAGTTTGTGAGGATGGTTAACATTATACATAAGATCTTATGAAAAAACTTAATTCTTTGTTTTTTGGTTTGTTTGTTTTTTTTTTATTTAAAGAAATATTTAGAAAAATAACATCAAAGGATAAATCGAAAGAAAACAATGCTTCAAGAGACATTTGTGTTTTAGAGTGTATAAGCAATTTTGAAGGTGCCCGTGGTGTAATGGTCATCGTCGTAGGAAATGGATACGGCAGCACGAGTTCAAATCCTGGACGAGACTGATTGCACTTCACATAGCACTAATACCCTTGGGAAAGGTATGAATCCAATCATTCTCCTTCCAGCTATGGGTAAATAGTAGGACAGACTGGGTTCTTTAGCCTTGGTGAGGCAACTAGTCTCGGAGAAGGAAAACTCTGAATTCAAACCTGTTAAACTCCGCTGAAAAATTGACCTTGTGTCATATCCTGCCCGAGCGGAGGAGTTGGTAAATAGGATAAGCATTTTTGGATATAACATTGGAATGGTAAATCTGTAATAGTCTCAGAGATTAGTTAATTTGATATTTCATTTTATATACATCACCGATATAGAGAGCCTGATTGATTTGGTTTGGTTTCTTCGTTTAATGGCATATCAACCTTTGTATTTAATGCCAATGTCGTTCTTCTAGAAGTTTAGGGGTATTATGTAACCATAGCTGGGATGATTAGGGGTTCATACCTTCCCCAAGGGTATTTGTCCGAAAGTGAACGTAATAGCGCTACTGGAACTCGAACTCGCTAACTACAATTCCACACTCCATCGCTTTAACCATTACACCACGAGAACACCCTCTACACAAGACCTGAAGAATGACAGTTTCGTTAATTCAAGAATTAACGAAACAGTCACGGAGCTAATGGCAATTTTACAATTTTGATTAAACGGTCAGGGATCTTCTTAGTCCAGAGGTAAAAGAAAGTATATGCCGATGTCCTCACCATTCAAGTCAAGTCATGTTAATAGCACGGATTCCCTTTTCTCTCTCTATCTCTCTCCCTCGATCTTTATCTCTCTTTCTCTCTCACACTCACACACACCATTCATCCTAAATGTCTATCGCTCCAGGCTGGTCCTCTAGCCGGCATCCAGTGTCCCCACTGAGCTGCTGTATGTAAATCTTTGCTGGTCGTCCAACACGAGTGAGTTCATGAGTAGGATTCCACAGGAAAACGTCACGAGTTCGATCTTACATCTCTCACCAGTACCCAGCATGTCATGTTCGTCTTACTTAGATTATTTCTGAGATAGGAGGCAAGTGGCCGTACAGCTGTTTTAAGGGTTACCGCTTCCAGGATTTTTTAAAAACAGCATGCAGCATCCTTGTGCAATCCCTATCTAGCTTTTCTCCGAGTATTTTGTTAAAGTCCAGCGATACAGTAATAATAACCCGGCTATAGCTGGGAAGAATTCCCGTTATATCTTATCAAAGAAATTAAATTTTCATATGGTTGATAACCTGTCGATTGCAATCTATGCTTTTCCCATGCGTATGCTGATACTGCTTTCAGTAGATAAAATACTGCTACCGAGGTACATGAAATGGTCTACTAATTTTAGAGGCTTGTCATTTAGTGTGGAGTTGACGCCATTTTGTTTAAAATACATAAACTTTGCTTTATCAGAGTAAAGATCAATGCCTCTTGAGTGAGGTCCTCGTGGTTAAAGCGATGGAGTGCGGAATCATAGTAAGCGAGTTCGAACTCCAGTCGCGCTCTTACTTTTATTTTCGGGCAAGTACCCCTGGGAAAGGTATGAACCCCTTTATCCTCCCAGCTGTGGGTTAAATAGTACCACTACCATTCTTCTGGGAGAATGAATTCGGCATTAAATAACCTACAAAGGTTGATATGCCATTAAACAAAGAAACCAAATCAAACCATCAATGCTTCTTGTTGCCTGTTCCAGGCTGTGCAGTAGACATTCGGCTTGAGCTGTTGTATTTGTGATCTTCTTTCAACCATGTCTACCACTAATTTGTTACATAAGCAGGTTGGACTTGAGGTTTTGGTTGGTTTGGCTTGGTTTGATTTTATGGCATATCAACCATTTTAGGATATTTAATACCAAACCCTCTTTATGCTTATCCATTAAATATGTATGATTTGTAAACACATTTTGTTGAAAATGTTTTTAAACGAGCTTAAAAGTTCGCTCATATGCACAAAGTTTAATGGTCCTAAGTATTGCTATATATCACTGACAATTAAATCTGTTTGCTGTCATTTGTTTACACACAGTAAAATGATCAAACAGTTCTATTTCAAACAATTCAATTCAGCATAAGTAAGTAAAATTTGCGACCGTAGTCGAGGGTGACCCAAAGGCTCCCTTTTCAATAGTTACTATACCGAGGTGTAGGGAAGGGCACTACTCCTTTCTCTGGACTGCTCCACTTATCCTTGATCCGTAACTTATAATGTTGAGTGTTAAGCAAGGAAGCATCAAGTACTATTTTTGAGTCTTTGGTATGACTCGACCTGAGATAGAATCATGGTCTCTAGGGCCATTGGTCAAAACTCTAACCATTGTGGCAAAAAAATCAAAATTAAATTGTTCCAAGGATTGCAATGTATCACTAACAATTCAATTAAACATCAGTCATTTATTTACACACAGTTAAATGATCAA
This sequence comes from Sepioteuthis lessoniana, assembly GCA_963585895.1. NCBI lineage: Eukaryota > Metazoa > Mollusca > Cephalopoda > Myopsida > Loliginidae > Sepioteuthis > Sepioteuthis lessoniana. The sequence continues at coordinate 20,603,054 of OY757922.1, forward strand.
ACTGGTCTATTTCAAACAAATTCAATTGGGCACAAGTCATTTGTTTGCTCTCAGTTTAAATGTCAAATAGTTCTACTTGACTCATAGATAGGACCCTATCAGGTGCTACCACTCTGGGCCGGAGTGGACCTGGAGCGATGGCAATGAAGGGGTACTCTACATTACCCAAAGCTCCAGCATTACTGCAGCCTCACTATCATATTGTTAAGTGTTATATCCAGGACACTCGCTGGTGGGGCATTACGCATCTGCAGAGATGCAGTCGATGTATTCTACAGCCCCAGCCGATTGGGCTTTGAATTTGAAGAGCAATATGAGATACCAGCAGAAGTGCTGAGTCGGTGAGGTGGGTTAACATAATGCATAATAAGAGTTTACGAGAAAACTTAATTGGATGCGTGATTAGTATAACAGTTATCAACGTATGTAATGAAATCAGCAACCAGAGTTCTAATCCCGGACAAGGCTGTTTGCGTTTCACTTGGGGCAATTGCTATTGAGAAAGGCATGAATCCAAATGTTTTCCCGCTGGCAATTGATAAACAGCAGGGCAAACTGGATTCTCTAGTCTTGATTTGAAGGAAAAACTTAACCTGGTATCACATCCTACTCGTGATTTGATAAATACTCTTACATTAGCAGGTGATATCAAGTTGTTCAAAGGGAGCCACTGGTACCATCTAACCCAGTACTGTCTTCCTGATGGTGGTCGTCAAATAATGCTTTTCCTCCACCAGAATTGGAAGACTCTCGGCATAGTAGCGAAAGTGTGAGACTACAACACCATAGTAAGCAAGTTCATACTCCAGTTACGCTACTATTTTCACTTTCGATCTAATACCCAAGAGAAAGGTTGAAATCCTTTTATCCCTACAGGTAGGGGTTAGATTGTACCGCTACTGTTCTTCTATAAAGCATTAACCCACAGAATTTGATATGCCATTACAAAACAAACTAAAATCTCCACCATGATTACTTATAAAGGAGAATGGCCCGACTCTAAGCAATGTAAAATGGTAATGTATATCACTGATATACAAAACTAGAAGATGAGCTTACTATAATACAGGAATTAACGAAACGATCACGGAACCAATTTTGATCTAAGAATTTTGATTTACAGGCCTGTAGGACATCCAGTCTTGATACTGGCATCTAAAACGACGGACATCAGTTATAGTGATTTAGAGATTTTGCTTTATTTGGTAAGTTAAATGTATAGATGATTATGAATTGAACAGTGTATCAGGTTTCTTCAGTTAAACAATGAACCCATTCGTGCCTTTACTGAAGGAATGAGCGCGAAATGTAACGCAAACAGTCTCGTTCAGAATCTAATCTCGAATGGCTGAATGCGTTTCCTACAATCATAACCGTTACACCACAAGTGCCTCATTTATGGAAAGGTATATATATATATATATATATATGCCGGGTATGGATGGAAAATATGGAATAATTCTTAAAACTTTTTTTAGGCTGATTAGTCAAATCTTTTTTTTTAAATGCGATAAATCAAAATGTTCGTGATTAGCTCTATTATTCAAGCACTTTTTAAAAATTAAAATTCAGCCCAATATGAGTGAGCAAGAAAAGAAACGATAAAGAATCTATGATTTGCTTAATGCTGAAACCAAGTCAAAATTTCTTTGTCTAACATATACGAAGTAGAGAAAACTGTTTGTTTTTTTTTACTGAAAAAGAGCTTTTTTAAGGGAAAAGGGGAGTGAAGAATTGATAAAAAAAAAACGATTAAAATCAGTGATTAAAAAGGACCCCACAACGTCAATAAGAAAACACGCTAATGGATTGAAAGTTCACGAGAAAACTGTAAGGACAGCAATCAAACAATATTTAAGCCCATACTTTAATCGCCTTGATGACGCTATATGAAGCGTTTTAGAAAACAAAACAAATGCAACTTCCCATCGAAATATTGGTTCGCTTAAGACTGCTATTGAGGAGGAATGGAATAAAATGTCTGAAGAATTTATTTTGAACGCAAGCAAATAGTTTCGAAGGTGTGTTAAAACAATAATTGAAAAAAAGTGGTGGCCATATTGAATAGATTTATTGTTTTGTGTCTCTCTTCTTATTCTGTTGTTCATCTTTTTAAATTAAAATTAATCTTGTTTTATAATGGAGTCGTTTATTATTATACTAGAATATTCCAAATTTGCTTCCTCACTCTGTGTATATATATATATATATAAAGAAATAAAGTAAACAGTGTTGAAATAAACACCCCAACTTGTATATTACCAGTATATCTGCACAAGCATCATTTACCTTTTCTTCCATTATTCGTCAACTCTCTCCAAGTGTTGACCCTCAATTCATGGTGTCCTTTGATATTGCTTCACTGTTTACTAATGTTCCTCTAGATAAAGTAATTTCTTTTTGTGCTGACTTCTTATATCGCAGTCTGTTAACATTAGTTCCTTCTTTCCCTGAAAGTGTTTTCGTGGAATTGATGGAATTGGCTACCAAGTCAGTTTTCTTCAGTTTTAATGACACCATGTACCGTCAGGTAGACGGTATTTTGATGGGTTCTCCCTTGGGCCATATTCTTGGTAATATTTTTGTTGGGTTTTATGAGAACCTACTCTTTAACAGATTCCCTATCCTTATATTTATTTACGTTACGTAGATGATACCTTCGCTTGTTTTAATTCACGTAATAAAGCTTTGTCCTTCTTCCATTGTTTGAATGATTTACATCCTTCTTTAATGTATGGATAAAGAAAAGAATAACAAATTACCATTCTTAGCTGTTTGGTTGAACGCGGTTCGTTTGCTTTCGTAACTTGTATATAAAGAAAGCCTACGTTCACTTGTCTGTAATTGAGTTGGGATGCTTTTGCTCCTAAATCCAGAAAGGTTAACCTGATCAAGTGTCTCAAATTCAGGGCTCATAAGATTTGTTCGGATTACAAGATTAAAAGCGAATTTGAACAGATTAAGAATTTATTTTAAGTAATGGCTATCCTGATGAAGTCATTGTTGACACCATTAACAAAACTGTTTATAAGTTTAGGAATAACATCAGGCCATTTGGCCCTTCTAAATCTCCAGTTTATGTTAGACTTCCTTGGATTGGATCTTCTAGCCAGTTGATTGCCGAAAGGTTTCTTCCATTGTTACACGCCATTATAATGCGGCTATGGTTCGAACAATCTTTACAACTTGAGCTGCATTTCGCTCTATTCATAAGGATGTGCTCCTTATCTTCCACCAAAGCAATTTAATTTATAAATTTCAATGTCACTTTAATGCCACATTTATAATGCGCACTTCCCAACGCTTTAATGTTAAGAGTTAAACAGCATGGCATATCAACCATTATAGGTTATTTAATGCCAAATCCTCTTTATACACATATATAAAATATATAAGATTTGGTTTGGTTGCGTTTATGGCATATCAGCCATTGTTGGTTTTTAATGCCAAATCCTTTATATATATATATATATATATATATATATATATATATATATGTGTGTGTGTACTATTATTATTATTATTATATGGTTTGGTTCGGAATTTTGGCATATCAACCATTGTAGGTTATTTAATGCCAAATCCTCTGTTTAGACATATATATTAAATATCTATGATTTGGTTGGGTTGGGTTTATGGCATATCAACTATTGTAGGTTATTTCATGCCAAATCCCTTTTAAAAAAATATATTACATACATGATTTCTAAACACATTTTGTAGATAACATTTATAAACAAAACCGAGCTCATTCTTTTGCACACAGTTAAATAGTTTCACTAATTTCTATCTTATACGAATAATTCTATTTACTATTAAACATTTGCTTATACATAGTAAAATGTTTTCAAGTATTGATATGTATCACAAATAATTCAATTAAACACCAGTCGTTTGTTTACACACAGTTAAATGCTGAAACAATTCTCGTGGTGTAATTGTTAAAATGCTGGACTACGGAATCGTAATAAGGAAGTTCGAACTCCAGTCACTGCTATTACGTTCACTCTCGTATCAGCTGTATGAAACCCCTTATCCTTCAAGCTATGAGTTATATAGTACCACTACTGTCCTTCTCGAAGGATGGACTTGGCATTACAATAACCCAAGAAGGTTGATATGCCATTAAACATAAAATTAGGATCTTATGATTAAATTTCGCGCGATAAATTATTCAGTCAAAATGGATATTATTCATTTATTTATTTATATCCAAAATCTATAGCATTTGAGCTGAATCGGCTGAGACGGTAGAATACGCCGACTGCATCTCTGCTGAGGGGTAAGACCCCTGCCGCCACAAGTATCCTAGGTATGACACTAAACTGAATTTGATGATAAAGCTCCAGTATTGGAGCTTTAGGGAATGTGGTGTACACCTTCAATGCCATTACTTCCATGTCCACACAGACCCAGTGTGGTCGTAGCTGTTAGGGTCACATCTTTGTGTCCAATATAACTATTTACCAATTTAGCTGTCCACAAACAAATACCTTATGTTAAATTAAACTATTAACGTTGAATAGCAATGCTTGAAACCAAACTGTGTGCAAACAGATAATTTGTATTGAATAAAATTATTAGTGTTAAATAGCAATACTTGTAATCACTTTAATGTGTGCAAACAAATGATTGATATCGAATAGAATTATTAGTGTTAAATAGCAATACTTGAAAGCATTTACATGGGTCCAAACAAAGACTACTAGAGTTATCTGTGTTACATAGGAATACTTAAAACCATTTAACTATGTGTAAAGCAATTAACTCTGTGTGCAAAGAAATTTTACATACAAACTATTAGGTTACAAAGCATATATTTAATATATGTATAAACAGGACTTGGTAGTAAATAATCTATAAAGGTTGATGTGCCATAAAACCCAACCAACCAACCATCTAACCAAACTATAGCACAGGAACACAGTAACCGGGCATAAAGTTGTAAAAATACATATGAGGGTATACATATTTTGATTACACAATTTCAATACAGTAAGTTTAGTTCATGAATAAAACCTAATAATATTCGTCTTCATTGTATAAAGTTTCATTAGAAATAATAAAATCTTAGTGAACATAGGTAGAGCCTGAATTGTTATTAACAGGTTGCCATCAATGTGGAAATCAGATCTCTATTTGATTAAAAGAAAACGGGAATTCTTCCAGGCTGTCGTAGTGTTAAAACTACTGTATGGCTGCACCACTTGGACTCTAAAGCAACGCTTGGAGAAAAAGCTAGACTTGAATTGAACAAGGATGTTGGGTACTGTGATAAGCAATTCCTGGTGGCAGCACTTAACAAAACAGCAGCTGTATGGCCATTTATCTCCTATCTAGAATAGTAAGACGAACAATGCATACGGGGCACTGATGGAGAAAGTAAAAACGTATTCATAAGTGAAAGTTCTCATATGAACTCCAATGTTGGTCTACCAGCAAAAACCTACATTCATCAGCTCTGTGCAGACACAAAATATCGTCTCGATAGACTTGGTAAGAGCAATGGCCGATAGAGACGGATGACAAGAGAGAGAGAGAGAGAGAGAGAGGGAAAGAGAAAGAAAGAGAGAGTTTCTTTTAGTCTAAATTAAAGATCATGATGACGATGATGATAATGATGATCTTTGGTCAGGAAGAAAATAAACTTTTTTTTTTAAATACTGCTAGGCGTGTAATTATTTATGGGCGATAATCTCTATCGCCAAATTGTTTCGTTTGGTTGTGTTTTATGACATATGAACTCTTGTGGTTTATTTAATGCTGAATTATATATATATATATATATATATATATATATATATATATATATATATATATATATATATATATATATATTTCTTTGAACATCATAGACATTTTTGTCGACATATTTTTTTGTTGATCCTTTCATATTGCCGTATTGATTTTATAATATTCGGCGGGATTTGGTTGATGTATCTTCCATAATTATTATTTCCCAAGTACTTTCTGCCCGATTTTTGGCCATCATCAGGGGAGGATGTATTACAAAAGTGAAGTAACTTTTGTATGTTCATTACAACTATGTAAGAAGAAGAGCGTCTGTACCGTTGCAGTGTGTAGCGTTTACTTTTAAATTTGTTTCTATAAATAGCATCAGTAGCTAAAGACATTTGAGTACATTAGCACTGGTTTCAAAATTAATTCTATTAAGCCTAGTTTGCATGTTCCTAATATGTAGTGCTTCCAGAATCTGTAGTTTTTGCTTGTTTTTTTTATGTTCTAAGATTGTTGTGTTTACGGTGAGAATTTTTCGTAATTCTGTTGTTGGGCATGAATGTTTTTTTGAATGCTGTGCCATGGAGCTTGTATCAGAAAATTGCATTGTAAGTCTCCTCGATAGGGTAGTTAAGTTAAACCAGCATATATAGTTTTATTTTCAGAAATACAATCTCCTAAAGGACATTTAAATTGATATATAACGTTGGTTTTTTGCAAAACTGCAATCGAGGGAGAGGAATTATTTTTAATGACTTAGTAGGGTTTTTTAAATTTATTATAATATATCATTATAAATCAGATGAAAAAATATGAAAAACATTGATTCATAGAAACATACTCCCCACTGATCCTAATAAAAAGATAAAACCTATATATATATATATATATAAATTGTTTGTGAATAAATTGTAGGTAACATTATTTTTAAACGAGCTTGAGCTTATTTGTTTGAAAAGTTAAAGGATTTCACGTATCGCTATTTAACACTAATATTTGATATTAATAATTTGTTTGCACACAGTTATTTGGTTTTAAGTAGTATTATCCAACACTAATAATTCTATTTAATATTAATTATTTGTTTGTTTATAGTTTAGATGGTTTCAAGCATTGCAATCTCTGCACAACTGACCCCCAGCCACTGCTTTTCAACACCTCTCACATAAAATAGGGTTTGGTACCTGTTTTCTATATATATATATATATATATATATATATATGTCAGTGCTTGACATGACCAGCCGATTGATCAGATCGGGCCTCTCCGACCGCCTGTACAGCCCACTAAGGGCCAAAGCGGATTGTTGCAAGTTACTTGACCTCTACGGTGGCGTGATCAGCTGCCAGAATCCCATTCGGAAGGATTACGAGTCGCCACCCACGATCAACACGTGGCCTTATTGGGATGTTTTACCTCTCTACAGAGGTGCAGTCAGTATGGTCTATAGCCCAAGCCGACAGTGTGGTCGTCAAATTGTATTTTATTTATGAGTAGATATTTGAAAGTAATATTGTGTGTGTCTGTTGAATAAAGTGTGTTTTATAAAATACTTGTCCTTGCCTTTTTTTTTAAATGACAGTTGTCATAGTAATCGTTTTCTTCCTGTTGTTTTTATCCAAATAAATTTTGAGAGCTGGAAATTATTTTTAGTAATTCTCCTGACTTGAGAAACGAAACCTTTTAAATACAACTTTGAAGATTTCAAATGTCAACGCGGAAAGATACGGGTAAATAGCACTTTCTCCATGATATATCATAATAGGTTTACAAGGAAAACATTTTTTTCATGCCTTTTATTTAGAGACTCATACAGACGCCTACGACTGGTGAAAAGATTAAATCTAATCCAGCCAATCAAAAGTCTGGCTTATTCTCTGTCGTAAGTGACGCAGCATTTCTGTTTGAGAATAAAGGATTTACTTGTTTTCTAAGACGTATTTGTCAGATTTACCGTATTTGGTGGGTATCTTATACGCCATAAAATACTGTGATAATCCGAAAGACTAAAGATCTTCGTAAGATAAGAAAGCAACCGTTTATATGTGTCTAAGAAGCAACGTTTCTTTAAAACCAGCACTCATTCATACACACACAATCACACACTCACACACACACATTTATAAGGGTCGGCTGAAAAGTTCATAGGCTGACTAACATACTCTCATGGAATGTAACTGAATGCATCTTAATTTTTAATATAGTCCTCCTTGGGATCCACACATTTCTCCCATAGGTGTTGCAGTACTTGGATCACTCTTGTAAAAAAGTCTTCAAAAGCAGATATGACATAATCATATGAACTTTCAACTCACTTTCGGACGCTGACTGGATATTACTGATATATATATTATCAGTGAGGAGTATCCCTACATTGTCACTGCACCCAGGTTCATTCTGTCCCGGAGTGGAATTACCTGTAAGGATCTAATCAATGGCTCAAAGAGATCCTTGAAAATTACTAGATTTTGATGAGAATACTAGAAACCATATAACTGTAGGCAACTGATTATTATTGAATAGAAATAGCAACTTGAAACCATAGGAATACTTAAAAATATACAACTGTCTACAAGTTATTTGTTTTAGATGAGAATACTTGATATCATGAAACTATGTTCAAAAAATGTAAATAAAAATTTACAATCTACTTGTCTCCCTAAACTCTCGGCATAAAATAACCCTCGACCGTTTGGCCTGAAATTAAAATTGATAAATCAGCAAATATAATTTCAAATTTAGTAATCGATTGATACATTGATAGATTTAGGATAAGTCTCTAACTGCAATCAGTAAATGAACAATTGCCTATTGATTGCTCTGGGTACCTCACGTAGTATAATAATTTGCAAGCTTGATGAAAAGAGAATTGTGAAAGAGTTCAGTTCTCCCCGGGTGCCCAATACTTCTGGCTTTCTGCCACAAATAAGATCGGTCTAGTAGGTAGAGTGTTCGTTAATGACCCGAGAGACTTGGGTTCAATCCCAGGTCGCGTCATACCAAAGATTTTTAAAATGGAACTTGATACCTCCTTGCTAAACACTCAGTAATATAAGGTACGTATCAAGAATAAAGTGGAACAATCCGGGGAAAGGAGTAGCGCCCTCCCTTACACCTCGGTGTAGTAGCTATTGAAAAGGGAGCCTTCGGGTCACCCTCGACTACGGTCGCCAACTTACTTAACTTACAGATGGACCAAATTGCTGAATCAGGTATTTGTGTATTTCCCACCTACAATCAAGTGCTGGTGTTCAAACGAGCGTTGCCCAGTCAGCTGGGGTTGTAGAATACACCGATTGCTTCTTTGCAGAGGGGGTAAGACCACCCTCAATGAATGTCCTAGATATGACACAAAACGATCTGATGGTGAGGTGGCCCATTTGGCTGGGACTGTAGAATACACCGATTGCTTTTCTGCAGAGGGGGTAAGACCACCTTCAATGAATATGCTGATATGACACAAAACAATCTGATGGCTGGGATTGCAGAATACTGCTTCTTTGCTGAAGAGTAAGTCCTCCCTTCCCCTAGATATGACACTAAACAATCTGATGGTAAGGTTCCAGTAATGCTGGAGTTTGGGGGAATGCAGAGTGCCCCTTTATTGCCATCGATCCCAGATCCATCCTGGCCCGGTGTCGTCGCACCTGATAGGGTCCTACCTATGGGTTAAATAGAACTAAACTGTGTACTTATGCTAAACTGAATTGTTTGAAATAGAACTGTTTTTGACATTGAAATTGAGTTCTTATGTACCATATTCACAATTAACGCCATGTGCGAAATGGACATATAATGTTCATAACGATAAAACATATAAAGAACATAGGAATCTCGGAATTCGAAAACACGTAACGACTTCTTGTTCAGGTACGAAACCTTTTTATTAACTTTGAGTTAAAGGTTTCGACGTAAGGAGGAGAGACACAATCTTCGATGCTGTCTTATTCATTTGGCCCCCAACTCGAGCAGCCCCCATAGGGCGCACGTTCGCCTCGCGCCTGCGAGCTCCAAAAATCGATCCTTCTCGTTTGGCGTCTAGTACCCGACTCTTATTTTCTTCAAATTCTCACACAAACTTCCGCGTGCTTCCGTTGCGTGACGTCACCCGCACCTTGTCACCCAGAATCGTCTTGGACTGTTATGACATCTGAGTGACACCTCCATCCGCCCGCGCACACCCGCGTTAACACCTGCTTTAATGTTACACCCAACCAACCCATGTGCTGAGCCGAAAGGTTCTCAGCCTAACTAAACTCAAAGGCATGAACCGAAATCCCTCGGCTGTTTTATAACACTTATGCTAAACTGAATTGTTTGAAATAGTACTGTTTATACGTAGAAAAATGGATTTAGCATCAAATAACCTACAACGGTTGATATGCCATAAAACCAAACCGAACTAAATCAAAATTCGCACGAACGGATTCTGCTTTGTGCAGATATTATTTGATGACACGGAAATTGTGAAGCGTTCCGTATTTTTTGGAGTTGTTCGTGGTGTAATGGTTATCGTCGTGGGAAATGGACACGGTGATCCGAGTTCAAATCTTGGATGTGGACGTTTTCATTTCACATAATGCTAATATCCTTGTGAAAGGCATGAATCCAACTATTTTCTCACCAGAAATAGGTAAACAGTGAAACAAACAGGGCATTTTAAGATTGAAAGCAAACTCTGAATTAAAACGAGGTAAGTTCCTTTAAAAATTGATCCTGTGTTGCATCCTGTTCGTGCAAAACTAAAATGTGTATTCATGCTAAACTGAATTGTTTGAAATTGAACTGTTTTGATATCTAACTGTGTATAAACAAAAAACTAAACTTATACTAAACTGAATTGATTGAAATAGAACTGTTTATATGTATAAAAATGGATTAAGCATTAAATAACCTTCAATGGTTGATGTGCCATAAAACCAAATCAAACCAAACCAATCAAACTGGGGAGAGTTTCAAAATTATCTCTCTCTGTCTCTGTCTGTCTGTCTGTCTCTCTGTCTCTTTCTCTCGTCCCGAAAACTGCTTAGTCATCGGGGAGCTATTTATGTCTCCTTGACTGGTTGTCATACCAAGGTTAAAGAGCCTATTCTGACCTACCATTTGTCCATAGCTGAAGAGAATATTCAGATATATACTTTTCCCAAGGGCATTAGCACTATTTGATAATGCAAACAGATCCGTCCAGGATTTGAACTCGGGTCGCCGTGTCCACTGCGATATCTGTTACACCACGAGAGCCTCTGCATATTTCTATCTTTTAACTGCTTCATTCATTGGTTTATCTTTTTAATTTGCTTAATGTATATTTACAAAATTTGCTTTCCTTTTTTTTTTTTTGGTAAGCAAATCTATCGGATTGTTCCTTCGGTTGAGTGCGATATTCAGTAAATTCCCCACATTTGTGTCTGTGAGCCAAGGACAGAAAGATATAAAACAAAAATAACTAATCTTGAAAGCCGTGATGGAGTTTATATAAGAATATAACACAAAACATCCACACAGCAGCATCTAAAAAGATTTCTTGCCCTTTCTAAGCGGATTAAGAAAAGAGATTTGACTGGCAGAAGTTCAAACCGTGAACGAAATAAACTAGTGATCCATCTTATCCACGGTTTCATTTTCCTCAATTTCAGACACCCGCGGTCAATCAATGAAAGAGGCGCACTTAGCGTGACGGTTTTCGTCGTATGAAATGGAATCGGCAACCCGAGTTCAAACCGTGAACGAAATAGAGTTGTGATCTATCTTATCCACGGTTTTATTTTCCACAATTTCAGATACCCGCGGCCAATTATTGATAGAGGCGCATTTAGCGTGACAGTTTTTGTCATCAAGACAGTTCTATTTTAAACAATTCAGTTTAGCATACAAAAAAAGTTCCATTTCAAACAACTCAGCTAAACATAATTACGTAGTTTAAATGTCAAAACAATTTTATTTCAAGCAATTCAGTCTAGCATAAGTACGCAGTTTAGTTCTATTTGACCATAGATAGGACCCTATCAGGTGCTACGACTCCGGTCCAGAGTGAACCTAGGAGTGATAGCAATGAAGGGTTGCTCCACTTTCCCCAAAACTCCAGCATTACTGGAATGTCACCATCAGATTGTTTAATGCCATATACAGGACACTCGTTGGTGGGGTCTTACCACCACGGCAAGCTTGGTTGTGGCGGAGGGGTTGGGTGAATACATCACTTAGCAGTGAACGCATCGTAATTCAAGACACTTTATAGCGGGTGAAGGCAGTGAAAACAGGGTTTGTCTTGCGGTGGCTGACAAGATATCTCGTGAGAAAGTCCTTGTGTTGGGTCTTTTCCCTCACCAACTCAGCACTTCTGATGGCATCTCATGTTGATCCTCAATTCCGAAGCCCAGTCAGCTGGGGCTGTCGAATGCACCAACTGCATATTTGCAGAGAAGTAAGACTTTCCTCCTAACGAGTGTCCAATGTATGACATCAAACCATCTGATGTTGAGGCTCCAGCTTTGGAAATTTGAAGAATGTGGAGTACCCCTCCATTGCCATTGTTCCCTGGTCTACTTTGACCGGGAGTGGTAGCACCTGATAGGGTCTTATCTATGGGTCAAACTGTGCGTAAATAAATGACTGATGTTAAATTGTGACTGTTATATCATATCAACCATTGTAGGTTATTTAATGCCAAATCCTCTTTATACATATATACTAAATATAAGCTAAGAGCTTATATATATCTAATATGAAAACCAACCAAAACAAAGCACCAGATGTGAATACAACGTGATGGTAGATGAAATAGTTCACATTGGTTTATCCCTCCACAGATCTTATCAAAAAGAGGATCCTTTAGCCAAGAACACAGACATGGTTTGAAGAATCAAGCAAAGTATAGTAAATTTTAATTTGATAAAAGGCTAGAAATATTTTGCTCCCAGCAAGAATCGAACTCTCTAGTAATGTTCCGGTAGCCTAGTTTGTTAATCATTATAGAGGGAGGAGTCTTCATGTTGTAGTGGCTAAAGTGCTGGACTGTGACATTACAGTAAACGGGTTCGAACTCCTGTCGTTCTGTCACGTTCTCTTTCGGACTAATATCGTTTGGAGAGGAATGAACTCACTACTACCCCAAGCAATTAGTTAAATAGTACCATTCCTGTTTCTACAAAGATAGCTTTGGCATTTGTTAAACCATTAAGGTTGATATTCCATTAAACAAAGGAAAACAAATCAAACTATTGCACCAGGGTGAGTCTCCGAGGTAGTAAGCGAGTTCGAACTCCAGGCATTCTATTATGTTCTATTTCGGAAAAGGTATCAAAGCCCTTCTTTCCCCAGATATGGGTTAAATAGTACCACGACTGTCGGCATTAAATAACCCGCGAAAGTTGATGAGTTATTAAATACAAACCAAACTATTTCACCAGGTGATGCAAACCCCACTGTAGAAGTTAGTGTGTACACGTATTAACCCAACCCCTCCGCACAAACAGGATGAAGTGAAAGGTCAATTTTTTTAAACAGAGTTTAATAGGTTTGAAGTCAGAGTTTTCCTTCTAAAACGCTTGATATACCAAGGTTAAAGAACCCACTCTGCCTTATTTACTCATTGCTGGATGAAGAATACTTGGATTCATACTTTTCCCAAGAATATTAGCAGCGCTGTGTAAAGTGCAAACAACCTCGTCCAGGATTTGAACTGGGATCGCAGTGTCCATTTAAATATATATATTGCGCTTGCCTTAAAATCTATTGCTATTGAATTCGATTTTCAGTGGATGACCGATACGTCTGGTCTTGTGCCAAAAAGAAAATTTCATTTATTTTTGCTTTGAACTGATTATTTTGTTTTATGTTTATTCTGTTTTTGTTCTTGTTTTGTTTTTTGTTGTTGTTTTTTGTCTTGTGTGTGTGTGTGTGTGTGTGTGTGTGTGTGTGTGTGTGTGTGTGTGTGTGTGTGTGGTTTTGCTTGTCAATAAAATAGAAAAAGGATGTGAAAAACATGATGAAACGAGAAACGAATATGCTGAATAACATGTACATTTCATGATGCCTGGTAACTCCCTTCTTTGTCAGGCCGGGAACTTTTCAGCCACCCTTCGTATAATAATTGAATTAGATAGATAGATAGATAGATAGATAATATCTTGATATGCATTTTAAAACTAATGTGATAGATATTATGCTCTAATATATACTGAATGAGATTGATATCAGTTATTTACTAATATATAATAACTGGCCAAGATAGGTAGATAGACAGATAGATAGAAACATTGTGCAAAATAGATATGAACAGGCTGAGATAGATAGATAGATAGATAGATAGATAGATAGATAGAAACAAACAAACAAACAAACAAACATTGTGCTAAATAGATATGAACAGGCTGATAGATAGATAGATAGATAGATAGATAGAAATACACGAACATAGATAGATAGATAGATAGATAGGTAATTTAATATGATTTTTAACATGAATTCGATATTTTGCTTACGTATCGAAAATGATAGCTATCCTTGTTATTCTGATAAATAACTGACTGAAATAGATAGATAGATAGATAGATAGATATGAATGAACAAACTGGGAATACTAAGTAAATACCGTTCTAATCTAACCTCCTGCAATTCTTTTCTCTCGGTGCCGTGTGTATGTGTGTGCGCATGATCCAACATATAACGGAAAGTGATCTGACTGCAATTTGGCTACGCAATGCTAAGAGCTTCCACTTAAGTCTCTTCTGTTTGTGGGTTGCGACAAATGGCAGATCGCATGCAGGATCCATTTTCGTTTTCCGCGCCAAAATCTTTCAACGTTGCTTTTGACATCTCTTTTGTCAGCTCCAGTTCTCAATCACCTAATTTTTGTTGAATTCGAATTTTCACAAGACTCGGAGGGAACTTCTGTAGTTGCTGTTGTTGTATTGGCAGTTGTTGTTGTTGTTGTTGTTGTTTATAGTCTGTCATGACTGAAGCCTTCTACAATCCAAATGCCAGCCAAGTCCGCCCTAGAAAGCTTCGAGTTAAAAAGTAAACTAAGCATTTGGTAAAAGCTTCACTGATTAAAAAATGTACCATTTATTTTCATCTGGTTGATAGATTTATTGATTGATTTTAACGGCATATGAACCCATCTAGGGTTATTTTATGCCCGGAGGTTAGGGAATCGCGTTCATGTTCCTTCATATAACATTTTTGTGCTGTTGTTTCTGAAAAGTTTTTTTCTTTTTCTTTCTTTATTTCTTTCTTTCTTTATTTATTTATTTTCCTGGCGATCCAATTAAATATGGATAATCTTAAAATCGATCAATTAGATACATAAATGGGATCTTAATAGACATTACTACTCCAAATCAGAGTGAACCTGGAAGTAATGGCAAGAAAGGGGTACTCCACACTACCCAGATCGCTAGATATGAAGCCTCACGATCAGATGCAATTTACCGTCATACCCATTATACGTCTTTTTGAAAGAGTCTAACTCTTCTTCAGGTTGGCTCTCTTAGCTGTCTGCATCTCTGCAAAGAGGTAAGACTCCCCAATAAGTATCTTGGATATGGCACTAAACAATCTGATGGTGAAGCTCCAATAAAACTGGGGCTTTGGGGAATGCGGAGTACCATTTCATTGCTATCACTCCCAGGTCCACTCTGGCCCGGAGTGGAAGCATGATAGGGTCCTATCTATGGGTCAAATAGAACTTTTTAACATTTAAACTAAGTGCAAACAAATGACTTATGCTAAATTGAATTGCTTGAAATAGAACTATTTGATCATTTAACTGTGTGTAAACAAATGACTGAGGTTCAATTGAATTGATAGTGATATATAAAATACTGGGAACCACTGAAGTTTGTTGATTTATGCTAAATTGAATTGTTAGAAATAGAACTGTTTGATTATTTAATTGTTTAAATAACCAGTAATGGTTAATATGCCGTAAAACCAAACCAAACCAGACCAAATCATGTATATTTAATATATATGAATAAAGAGGATTCGGCATTAAATAACCAACAATGGTTGATATGCCATAAAACCCATCTATACCAAACTTCTTCAGGGAATACAGTCTATGTGATCTAAGTCCCACCAACAGCAACGTATTTTCGTCAGACATTATTTGACTTTGAATTATTTTGGGATGATTAAGTTTTCATAACAGTACTAACTGTTTGAGATCAAGTGGCAGCAAGTTTTATCAATATATCTAACACTCAACTCGGAAACAACACGAAATCAAGCCTTTTTCTTGCCATTTTCGACCGTACGTTAAAAAAACAACAACAATAAACGAAGCGACACGTTAAAATAAACTGCAGATAGTTTTTCTCACTATTCGAGTATTTCTATTAACTTACAAGGTTTGAACCTCAGAGATTTTATAGATTGGTTTGATCTTATGGCATATCAAACATTGTAGGTTATTTAATACCAAATCCTTTTCATATGTATATCAAATATATGATTTCTAAACACATTTTGTAGATACATTTTAAACAACCCTGAGCTCATTTTTTGCTTATGATTAAATGGTTTCATTTAATTTTAAACAATTCATTCCAGCATATGTACAGTTTTTACCTACACACAGTCATTTGTTTAAATAAAGTTTTTGTTTACACTCAGTTCTATTTCAAACAATTCAATTTAGCATAAGTACATAGTTTTTTGTTTACACAGTTAAATAGTATAGCTATGTATCACTAACAATTCAATTAAACATTGACAGCCACATCAAAGCAAAGCGCTTTGTAAATTACATAAAGGCTGATACACCATTCGGGGGAAAAAACAGAAGCGAATAGAACCGTATTTTAAGGACAGCAACTCCCCCCTCTCTCTCTCTCTCTCTCTCTCTATATATATATATATATATATATATATATTATAACAGTGTTGGTTGTCACTAAATCAATTTGTGGGTTTGTATCGAACCAAGTGCAATATAATATGGAGAGTGCTCAATATCAAGGATAGAGCTATTATATAATAATGATAATCATTTGTTTACACACAATTAAATGTAAAAACAGTTCTATTTCAAGCAATTCAATTTAGCATAAGTACACAGTTTAATCCTATTTGACCCATAGATAGGACCCTATCAGGTGCTACGACCCCATCAGGTGCTACGACTCCGAGCTTGAGCGAACCTGGGAGTGATGGCAATGAAGGGGTACTCTGCATTCCCTAAAGCTCCAGCAATACTGGAGCCTCCCTTTCAGATTGTTTAGTGTCATATCCAGGACACTTTTTGTGGGAGTCTTACTTCTCTGCAATGATGCAGTTGGTGTATACTGTAGCCCCAACCGACTGGGGAATACTGAGTACCCCTTCATTGCTATTACTCCTAGGTCCACACTAATAGTATTTGTTGCAGTCCCATCTATAGGTCAAATAGATTTGTTTAAAAATCATTTTTCTCGACATGACCGTGTGCAAAAAAAAAAAAAAACTCTTCATAAACAGCACAAAAATGTAATCGCAGACGTAAAATGAACGTGATTCATAAACTTGTCACCTTAAAATAACCCTAGACGGGTTGATATGCCGTTAAAACCAGCCAATCAATCAATCAGTCATAATCTTATCTGCGTGAGTATCATATAGCAATTTACTTTATAAAAATCCTGATACGATTACAAAATGGAGAATGCTATAGTTACAAAAAATGCTAATTTTATGATGTAGTCCAGGGGTCATTTCTGAAGACTTCTACACTAAAATGTTAAAATCTACCAGACTCACCCTGAAACTAATCTCCAAGTACTTTAACAACTGGTTCTGTAACTCCATTAAAATTCCTCATACAATGATTAAAAACACCGGTTTATGTGCATGTGATATTACCACTTCCTTTGGTCTTGCTTCTTTTGTGAAATATCAATCCTTTTAAAAACTTTTTTAAAAACCTTTTCTTCCTAAAACACTTATACTGACGATGCCCTAAAGTCAGAGCTAGTTGAAAATAAACTAAGAAATATTCCTATTCGGCTTATAACATATGGTCATTATATATATATATATATATATATATATATATGTGTGTGTGTGTGTGTGTATCATCATCAAGTCATGCTGGTAGCGCAGATTTCCCAGACTCTCTCTCTCTCTCTCTCTCTCTCTCCCTCTTTCTCGCCATTCGTTCCACTCACCCATCGCTCCAGACTGGTTTTCTAGACTACATACTGTATCCGTACAGAGCTGTTGCAGATTTGTTTTTCTAAGTCGGCCAACACTGGTACATCAATGTAAAGGAGTCCATAAGAGAACGTCATTTATGAGTTCGTTCTTACTTCTCCGGCAGTGTCCCGCATACCTGGTTCGTCTTATTTGCATGGTTTTAGAGATAGGAGGTAAATGACCATACAACTGCCGTTTCGTGGGATGTTGCATCCAAATGTATATATATATATATATATATATAGTCTGTAACCTTGTGTTTCATGCATTCAGCAATCGTCCGACGATTGCTGAATGCATGAAACACAGGGTTATAGACTCTACCATGTAATACTATGTAATACGATATATATACTGTCATTGATATTGAGCACTACTTAACAGTACTGCACCATTTGGTCCTTCATTAGCTCACCAAGTGAGCTCGAAAGAACCATAAACCTCTTATATATATATATATATATATATATATATATATATATATATATATATATATATATATATCAAGTTGGAACGAATGTAATGGTCGATTTTAGACGATATCATAATAAAACATTTTTTTCTTAAATTAGAAAAGTGAACAAATTATGGCCAGTCATATGACGATAAGTCTTATGGACTTTTCAAAAATACAATCAGTAGATTAAACATTTTTTTTACAGATAGATAGATAGATAGATAGATCGTATATTCATATATCTAAAAAGGAAAGCAAAGTTGTTTTTCTTGTATTTTGAATTATTTTTGAAAAAACAAAATGAAAAAAACTGCGTGGGAGTTATGGAAGAAAGAAAAGCCAAAATCTTTTCAAAACACAAATTAGATATTGAAGTCCTTTGAAACAAAAATGCCTCTTTCAAAGATGATGTTTAAATGCACCATACCACGAAATATGAGAAAATTAAAAGTGTTTTTTCATTGTTTCCCCAGGCAATACAGTTTTCAGCATTTTGCAAGAAATTTGATGACATGATCCCCAGAAAAAAGGTAATTTATAGTGTAACGTTGGGTATTTCTCGCAGACATGGGAAGAGATTAAGTTACTCGCATCAAATAACGATTGATGTTGCAACGGAAATCTGGTATAGTGTTAATATCTATATATTGGGAATATAAGTGCTATTTATAGTACAATCGGGCTTTTCCCAACGTTTTTGTTCTTAAAACCACTATGCGTTAGGGAGGTGCACAAATGGATGTGCGCGACTTCCACGTGGTATAATGGTAGAGCAAGGTTACCTAGCAGATCCTAACTTAGATAATGAGTTCGATCCTTACTGGTAACGTTAGATGAGGTCGTAGTTAAAAGCACGGTAAGGGTAACCTAAATCTGAAACTTTTAAGACCTTACTTTTTTAATGCAGAAATCATTGGAGAAGGATTAAAATTTTTGGTAAACAGGCCAAGAACGCTTTTAACCTGGACTAATAACTATTCTTCGAGCAGACTGAAGTTAAAAAAAAGGATATACAATGCAAAAACACCTGGCACGAGTCACTTAGCTTGCGAATTCCGTTAGGTCACTACCAGCGTAATGTTACTATGATCCTGTACCAGAGGAAGGGAGATTTACTTATATATTTATCGATCTATTCAGTCTGATCTATTTATCTGCTTGTGTGTCTGTCTACCCCAGTTTGTTGATATATGCATGGCTTTCTGTTTTTCGCTATCTATCTATCACAATATGTGTGCCCGTGGTGTAATGGTTATCGTCGCAGGGAATGGACACGGCGATACGAGTTCAAATCCTGGACGAGACTGATTGCATTTCACAGTCTGATCTATTTATCTGCTTGTGTGTCTGTCTACCCCAGTTTGTTGATATATGCATGGCTTTCTGTTTTTCGCTATCTATCTATCACAATATGTGTGCCCGTGGTGTAATGGTTATCGTCGCAGGGAATGGACACGGCGATACGAGTTCAAATCCTGGACGAGACTGATTGCATTTCACATAGTTCTAATACCCTTGGGAAAGGTATGAATCCAATTATTCTCCCTCCGGCTAGGGGTAAATAGTAGGGCAAACTAGGTTCTTCAGCCTTGGCGTGGCAACTAGTCTAGGAGAAGGAAAACTCTGAATTCAAACCTGTTAGACTCCGCTTAAAAATTGACCTTGTGTCATATCCTGCCCGAGCAGAGGGGTTGGTAAATATGATCACAATCTGTCCATATCTATCACAATCTGTTAATATACATGTGTTTGTTTTTCTTATCTATCTATCAATCTATCAATCAAAATCTGTCCATATCTATCACAATCTGTTGATATATGTGTATATGTTGTTTTTTTTTATCTATCTAAATATCAATGACATTTCCATAACTTAAAATTACTTTATTTGGGTTTATTTTTCGTTTTTCTTGTGTGTGTGTGTGTGTGTGTGTGTGTGTGTGAGTGTGTGTGTGTGTGTGTGTGTATGTATGCAGATCTCTCTCTCTCTCTCTCTCTCTGTATGTATGTATGTGTGGTTATGCGTATGTGTGTGTGTGTGTGTGTGTGTGTGTGTGTATGTATGCAGATCTCTCTCTCTCTCTCTCTCTGTATGTATGTATGTGTGGTTATGCGTATGTGTGTGTGTGTGTGTGTGTGTGTGTGTGTGTGTGTGAGTGTGTGTGTGTGTGTGTGTATGTATGCAGATCTCTCTCTCTCTCTCTCTCTGTATGTATGTATGTGTGGTTATGCGTATGTGTGTGTGTGTGTGTGTGTGTGTGTGTGTGTGTGTGTGTGTGTGTGTATGTATGCAGATCTCTCTCTCTCTCTCTCTCTGTATGTATGTATGTGTGGTTATGCGTATGTGTGTGTGTGTGTGTGTGTGTGTGTGTGAGTGTGTGTGTGTGTGTGTGTATGTATGCAGATCTCTCTCTCTCTCTCTGTCTGTATGTATGTATGTGTGGTTATGCGTATGTGTGTGTGTGTGTGTGAGTGTGTGTGTGTGTGTGTGTGTGTGTGTGTATGTATGCAGATCTCTCTCTCTCTCTCTCTCTCCGTATGTATGTATGTGTGGTTATGCGTATGTGTGTGTGTGTGTGTGTGTGTGTGTGTGTGTGTGTGTGTGTGTGCATGTCTCTCTGTGTATGTGTTTATGTGTGTTGTTACAGTGACGAACGGGAAAAGCTATACTATTAGAATTATTTCGGTTTATGTTTATTCCTCTCTTTAACTAAAGCATTTTTCACACACGCACACACGTACACACACGCATTCATTTTATTTTAGACTAAGCAACAACCAACAAATTAAGTCTATGGATGATCATAAACTACTTTTCTATAGAACATTTCTGCTCAAACGACCACGGTTTTAATAGAGATGAAAACTTTACCATCATAATAATAATTTTAAAAAACACCCAAATAATAAAAACAGACCACTACAAGTATACAAAAAAATTTAAAAGAAAGGATAAAACGTCTCCAAACACTGAGCCCTAAATGGATTTTACATCAAAATAAACCACTCTCAAAACACTGTTTTAAAATACGTAGACTGATATGGGTTGACATATAAATACTTAAATAAACAAATGCCTCAGTCAAATACTTAACTAAAGCAGTTACGGTTAATTTTAAACATACCATTCCTACGCCTTATAAATGCCTCCCAAGTAAATATTTCCCTGTCAGGTTGTCAAGATACGCAGAGATCATAAAACGGTCAGTTCAAAAGATTTGTTTACCTGAAAATAATTTTCATTCAACAAATGCATTTGCTCCATTACTGGTTCATTTTTCATCGCTTTTTTTTTGTGATATATCAAATCTTTCAAAACCATTTTTTTCTTTTCAAAAAATTGGCGCGTTCAGCACGGTCACCAAAGGATGGGTACACGAACTAGGAGACTTGGAAATAGGAGGACAAGTGGAGACCATCCAGACAACATTAAGATCGGCCAAAATACTAAAATTTTTGGAAACTTGAAGAGACTTGCTGTCACTCAAACTCCAGTGAAAGACCATCAGCTAGCGTTGGTGGGAAAACTCTCAGGAGGTGAAATAATAATAATAATAATAATAATAATAATAATAATAATGAAGAAGAAGAAGAAGAAGAAGAAGAAGAAGAAGAAGAAGAAGAAGAAGAAGAAGAAGAAGAAGAAGAAGAAGAATTGAAAAAACAATGGAACTTGAAAATGACGGTGATACCAATAGTAATTGGCGCGCTCAGTACAGTCACCAAGGATTGGTACAGAGACAGGAGAACTTGGAAATAAGAGGACGAGTGGAGACCATCTAAACTACAACATTGTTAAGATCGGCTAGAATAATACGAACAGTCCTGGAGACTTGAGAAGACTTCTTGTTACTCAAGCTCTAGTGGAAAAACCATCAGCTAACGCTGATGTGAAGAAATGAGTAAAATAATAATAATAATAATACGCAACAGAATAGCGAGTGTTAGTTATGTGCAGACAGATAAATCGTTTAATCATATAATAAGCGAACTGCAACAAACTGGCACAAAAGGAGTACAAAACTAGGCATGATTGGAAAGGAAAGGTAATCCACTGAGAATAGTGCAAGAGATCAAATGGTGTATGCACAAACCAGAATCCGTGCTAGAAAATACGACACACAAAATTTACAGGGGTTTTAAGATACAAAAGAATCATTTAATCCCAGCCAGAAGACCAGTGAATAAAAACGAATTTATCATCTAGTATATTTTTTCCGTTCAGGCGAGCCACAGAGTGAAAATAAAAGTCAGTGAAAAGATAAAAAAAATATTTTAACTTTGCCAGAGAACTAAAAAAATAAACCGTGGAACATCAGAGTGACGGTGATACCAATTATAGTAGGAGTTGGAATGGCCCCATAGGGTTTAGAAAAAAAAGATTGCAATTGGAGATCAGAGGAAGACTCGAGACCATCCAGACCGCAGCATTGTTGAGATCGGTTTGAGTCTTAGAGACCAGAGGAGACTTGGTGTCACTCAGACTCCAATGAAAGACCCCCCAGTTTACGGTAATGTGAAAAACTCGCAAAGAGTAAATTAACAATAGGGGAAGAATTGAAACCGCCCAGACCACAGCACTACTAAAATTGGCTTGGGTACTTAAAAGAGTCCTGGAAACCTGAGGAGACTTGCTCTCACTGAGAATTCAGTGAAGAACCGTTTGTTAAATCTGGTGTGGAAAAATTCGCAACGACTAAAATAATAATATAGAACAATCAAAACACTATACGGTAAAAATATTAGGTACTAATAAAATGAGTCGTTCTGAGCATTGATAATGTGTGTGCGAGTTTGCATATACGGTAGATTCCCATGAAAACTTTGAGAAATTTTGATCAATTCGCACAAAAGAAATACAGAATACAGGAAAACCTTTGAGTTCGCTGTATACATACCTAAGAGGCCTACTTCGATAGATACTATGAAAACTATGTACACATATTTTTATTTACATAGTAAAACTTCGATTCTAATATAAATTAATAGATATTGATTTATGTAATGTAGATGCTTAAGTGATCAGTTTTCCTGCCTATTGATGAGAAGTTGTAGTGGTTAACGTGAAAGACCATCAGTGACATCGTAGATAGCGAGTTCGAACCCTAGTCACACTATTCGGTTCTCTTTCGGACTTCTAACATTGGGAAAAGTATGAACGGCCTTATTCCCCCAGCTATGGGTGAAATGATACCAATCCTGTTCTTCTACAAAGATGGCTTTGATGTTAAAGAATCAATAAAGGCTGATACACCATGGGCACCTCTGGTGGTGTAACGGTTAGCAAGCTAGACTAGCAGACCTACACGAGTGAGTTCGAGTCTCATTGGGCGCCCCATTCATTCGGCCTTGTGCCACATCAAAGCAAAGCGCTTTGTAAATTACATAAAGGCTGATACACCATTCGGGGGAAAAAACAGAAGCGAATAGAACCGTATTTTAAGGACAGCAACTCCCCCCCTCTCTCTCTATATATATATATATATATATATATATATTATAACTGTGTTGGTTGTCACTAAATCAATTTGTGGGTTTGTATCGAACCAAGTGCAATATAATATGGAGAGTGCTCAATATCAAGGATAGAGCTATTATATAATAATGATAATAAAATTTATATTAGATATATATATTTAAATTCTATATTTCATATATATATATATATATAAGTTCCTTGTGAGTTACCAATTTCAGTACATTTATGAAAACAACCGTATGATGATATGATTGGATATAATATGGCCTACTTAGTCCTGTCAGAGTACGTATACTTTTTGTTTTAAAGTTTAGAGGTGTTAATTCAGCTCAATGAAAAAACTTTTCTTTAAAGTAACAAAATAGTCAACCTTGATAACTGTATTTGCTGTATTAATATCTTAAAAAACAAAAGAAAAAAAAGGAAAAAAAAGTCCGAAAAAAGTAATTCGTTTGATTTCAAACCAATAATTGTATCTTTAAGTGAAGCACATTGTTATATGATCATACAAGACAACAACTAAAACGCTATAGAAGAAAAGCATATATATATATATATATATATATATATGTGTGTGTGTGTGTGTGTGTGTGTGTATATATATATATATTAGGGTGTTTAGAAAGTTATTACGTTTTTTCCAGAAATAATATAAAAACAGATATAAGTTAAATATTATTTAGATATTAGCATCAAAGGTTTAATCACTTTCATTTTCAACGACTGTAAGTAAAGTAAAGTTGGCGACCATAGTCGAGGGTGACCTGAAGGCTCCCTTTTCAATAGCTACTACACCAAGGTGTAGGGAAGGGCGCTACTCCTTAACGACTGTAGAACAACAAATCCAAGAAAAGAAAATACCAAACTCATTAAATTTAGCACAAACAGATTTTCATTCTTTTCGATCACCAGATCATGTCATATTTGCCAAAACATTTTTGCAACAATTAGTAACGGTTTCAAGCAACAGCAAATACTGTTAGCCACCTGGGACTTGTTATGTCCTATCTAAGTAAAGCTATGAAAATAAAAACATTCAGAAATAAAAATGAACTCGGTATTTCAAACATGTCGTTAAATATTGACACTTTGTCGGAGAGGGTTTAGAATATGCCGGCTGCATCCTCTGTAGAAAGGAACGACCTACCCCCACCCAACACCAAAAAGAAGGTGTCCTAGATCTGATACTAAACTGCATGCAAACAATTAATTATAATTAAATGGGAATAGGTACATGAAGCCATAAAAAGGTGTTAAAATTATGAGAATACTTGAAACCGTACAAATGTAGAGAAAAAAAAACCTAAGAAACTGGTGTCCTGTGTATAACACTAAACTGCATCTGATGGTGAAGCAGCAGTTCTGAACCACTGAGAAGTGCAGTGTACCTCTTCTTTGCCATAATTTCCAGATAAAAAGATTATTTATACTCAATTGGACAGTTTGCAAAAAAAAAACAAAAAAAAACACAAAATGTAAATACGAATGAACAAAGAACGTAATTCCCTGACATCTTGCCATAAAATAACACTTGACGATTTGATATGCCATTAAAATCAATTAATAAATCAATCAGCTACACAAAAAATGTAAATATAAACGAACAATGCATGCGTTTCCTTAACTTCTAGACATAAAATACCCCTAGACAGGATGACGAGCCCAATAAATCTATCTATCTTTCTATCTAAACTTTGAATTGAAAATTTACCCTCTCATTGGGCTGCAGCCGTTGAAAATCAGCGTGATTATATTTTTGATGATAATATTTTGATAAACTTAACTTTTAAGATTTTTTTTTCTATCCATCTGGTTAAATGTAATTACTTTTCGAACACACACACACACACACACACACACACACACACACATACATTCATACATACATATATATTCAAGGAACAGGAAATAAGTCTTGACAAGATTTTTTTTTTCAAATCTAACAAAATTAAAGAAACTCTGACTTACCGATCTGTGATTTTGTGTTGCGTGTACCGCTTCACTTGCAAAAAGTTTGCTTGAGTGTGAGACAGTTTGTCGCAGAACCGGAGTTATATGTTGGTTAACACAGCCCCCAACTGTAACGCGGGGATCCACCCACAGTTTTGTCTCTTTCTTCGACAAGAGTACGAAAACCATCACCATCAACCCCTCGCCCACTCCCGAAGAGATCCAGTACTCTGATTGGCTGGTTTGTTCGTGAAAGACCACACCCACCTGTAACTCGTAAAAACTCGCGCGCCGTATACGTGACTACTTTTTTTTTTTCTTTTAAGCATGTGTTGCTTATTATTGCTTCCTAGACTCCTTTCTCCCTCTTTCCCTTTTCTCTCTCTCCGAATCTATCTTTTTTTTTTATTTTTCTCCTCCACCTCTTCGTTCTCTTTAGCCCTCTCTTTATTTAAAGTCATTTGCTCTGGTACTTTCTTTTTTATTTTGTCTTTTTTAATACTCTTTCTCTCTCCCAATTTCCCGGCTTGTCTTGTCAATGATGTCTTTCCAGTTATTTTAGTCTATTTCCCCCCCCCCGCTCTCTCACTCTCTCTCTCTCTCTGCTTCCCACTCACTTTCTCCCTCTCACACACACTTTCTTTTCATGGATATGGATGTCTCTTTCTCTCTCTACCTCCCCCTCTCCCTTTATATATATATATATATATATATATATATATATATATATATATATATATATATATATATATATATGTCCATTTCAGTAACTCAGCTTATAACTTCTCCTTTTGTACATATCTAAGTTATCTTTTATGTGCGTACCTTACATTCCTACAATATCTTTCTCTCCCTTTTCCCGCTCTCCTTCTCCTTTCTCCATATATATATATATATATATATATATATATATATATATATATATATATATATATATATATATATAATCTTCTATTTGTATAGCCAGCTAGCAAGCTAGCTACCTGTATACATATATATTAACCTGCTCATTTCTATCTGTATATCTATCTCTCAGGCTATGTATTGTATTCTAACAGGTAATCTATCTTTCTCTTGCTAACTCTGTATCTATCCATATATATATATATATATATATATATATATATATATATATATATATATATATATATATATATATCACAGTCTGTTAGATCTATCTATCTATCTATCTATCTATCTGTCATACATGCCAATCTTTCTATCTATCAATCTATCTTGACTCGTCTACTTGATATCTTTCTTTCATTTTTCCTTGCATGCGATTTAAATTACCAGTAGGTTTATTTTAAGTTATTTTGGTCTGTCAGTATCTCTCTTTTTTCTCTCTGTCTCTGTCTCTGTCTCTCTCTCTCTCTCTCTCTCTCTATATATATATATATATATATATATATATATATATATATATATATATCTTTCGCCCCTTCCTCCAAACATAAAATCTATCTATCTATCTATCTATCTATCTATCTATCTATCTATTTCACCCCCTCATCCCAACATAAAATCACTCTCTTTCTCTTACTCTCTCCCTTTCAATCAATTTATCTATCTTTTTCTTTCGCCCATTCATCCTAACAAACTATATCTCTTTATATCTCTCTCTTTCTCTCGATCTCTTTCTCTCTATCTATCTATCTATCTATCAATTTATATCGCCCACTCACTCCAATATAAACTCCATCACTATCAGCGTGTGTGTGTGTGTGTGTGTGTGTGTCCCTCTCCCTCTATTTTATTTGTTTCTCTCTTTTAAAACCCTCTCTCTTCTTTACTCTTTATCAATATGCCTACTTACCTGTCTATAATACCTGTCTACCTGGAACCACGAGATAGTGTAACATTTATCAAAAAGCAAAATGAAACAGGGTTCGAATTTCAGTCGGGGCAGTTTATTAATTTACATTTAGCACTAAAGAATAATGAAAACCCACATCTATGCACTCTTTCATGGAGGCGCTCGTAGTATGACGTTTATTGTCTTTGGAAATGGTTACGGTAGCCCAAGTTCAGATTCTGGACAAAGCTGTTTCCCTTTCACACAGTGCGAATACGCTTGGAAAAGGCATGAATCCAAACATTCTCCTTCCATCTATGAATAATTTGTTGGGCAGATTAGATTCTTTTACCACGGTATAACAACCGATCAAGGAGAAAGAAAACATTGAATTCAAAACCTGTTGAACTCTGCTTAAAAACTGACCTTGTGTCGCATCCTGCTCGTGCAGAGGGGTTGGGAAATGCATACATTCTCTGTTCTTTCGCCAAATATTTTGACAAAAACTACATTCTATTATTGGCATGTTACAATAGCTGATAAAGAGGGAGAGAGAGAGAGAGAGAGAGAGAGAGAGAGAGAGAGAAAGAGAGAGAGGTGATATATACGGAGGTGAGAAAGAGAGAGAAAGAGAGAGATAGAAAGAGAGAAAGGTGATATATACGGAGGAGAGAGAGAGAGAGAAAGAGAGAGATAGAAAGAGAGAAAGGTGATATATACGGAGGTGAGAGAGAGAGAGAGAGAAAGAGAGAGATAGAAAGAGAGAGAGGTGATATATACGGAGGTGAGAGAGAGAGAGAGAAAGAGAGAGATAGAAAGAGAGAGAGGTGATATATACGGAGGTGAGAGAGAAAGAGAGAGATAGAAAAAGAGAGAGGTGATATATACGGAGGTGAGAGAGAGAGAGAGAAAGAGAGAGAGAAAGAGAAAGAGAGAGAGGTGATATATACGGAGGTGAGAGAGAGAGAGAGAGAATGGATAAATCCCTATCCCATAACAACTGGTAATAGAAAAAGTCCTTGTATACATTTCTCTTTACTAATATCACCGTAACTTTCATCTTGTTCTTTTCCACTCTCTTTTAACATTCATTCAACCTATCTTCATCTCTCTATTGATTTATTGATCTAGACGATTAGGCTCAATGATTTCTCTTTCTTAGTTTGCTCACACTTGTCCTCTAGCTGAGTCGATTGCTCAGTTTCTTTCCTTTTAAGTCATTTACAAAGCTTTGCTTAATTTGTCACAAACATGGAAACATGAGATTTACAGTGAGAATTGAACAAGCCTAGTTCGCGTAGGATCATATATCACGAGACGTTCTGCTTTTCTTATCTATCTTACCCGGTAAATATATGTGTATTATCCTTATATATTATCCTTATATAAGTATGTACTTAGAAAGCATACATATATATCGAGTGAACTATATACCTTACCTTGGTTTGCTTTGGTTTTCTTTTATGGTACATCAACCCTTATGGATTATTTAATGCCACATACTCTTTATATATGTATATCCTATTTACCAATCCCTCCGCTCGGGCAGGATATGACACAAGCTCAATTTTTCAGCGGAGTTGAACAGGTTTGAATTCAGAGTTTTCCTTCTCCTAGACTAGTTGCCTCACCAAGGCTGAAGAACCCAGTCTGTCCAACTATTTACCCATATCTGGAGGGAGAATAATTGGATTCTTACCTTTCCCAAGGGTATTAGTGCTATGTGAAATGCAATCAGTCTTGTCTAGGATGTGAACTCGAGTTCGCCGTGTCCATTTCCTACGACGATAACCATTACACCACGGGCACCTCTTTATACATGTATATGATTTGTAAGCGAATTGTTTGTAGGTAACTTAATTTTTAAACGAGCCAGAGCTCATTTGTTTACACACAGCTAAATTGTTTCAAGTATTGCCTAATACTAACCTATTTAATATCAATAATTTATTTGCATACAGTTAAATGACTTTTGTATGTGTATTTAGCATAACTAATTCCATGTATCAAGTATTCCTATCTAATACGAATTTGCAAACGGCTGGATAACCCAAGTTATATAAGCTAGCAAACGCAGACCCTTAAATCTGTAGACGTGCTTCCGGTTCTCATTGGTATCTCACATTCGGGCCTTACACAGGGACTAAGATATGCTTTGGTAATATTATTTGATTATTTTTCTATGATGTAATGAATAAGTAGGAAATCTTGCTGATTATTACTAATGTATAGTGAGTTTGATACAGACTGGACGCCCAATATTTGCAGTCTTGTAACAAAATAAAACATGCTAGTGGATAGAGTGTTCGCTAATGGTCCGGGAGACCAGGGTTCAATTCCAGGTCGAGTCATATCAAATACTCCAAAAAAAATAATACTCGATGCCGCCTTGCTTAACACTCAATATTATAAGGCACGAATCAAGGGTAAAGCGGAGCAATATAGGGAAAGCTAATGAAACGGGAGCATTATATATATATATATATATATATATATATATATATATATAAATTAAAGTCCAAAAATGTTTTGTATGGAATAATTCATATATAAAATATTAGACAAGTTTCGGTGTATGGCTATTAATATATAAGAGTATATAGGAAAAACTCACTTACAGGGCAAATATATATCTGTAATATCAAAGAAAACTCAAAGAGATTCTATACCTGTATTTGTTGAGTTTTCTTTGAGAATATATATATATATATATATATATATATATATATATATGTTGGTACACAGTTTTTTATCTATTTTTGTGTGTTCTTACCTTTTTCGCATTTTCTTTCATTTTTTTAGTTTAAGACTACTCTCTCTCTCTTTTCTCTCTATCTACCTAGAAATCTCTCTCTCTCTCTCTCTCTCACACACACACACACACTCTCTCTCTCTCTCTCACTCTCTCTTCTCTCTATCTACCAAGAAATCTCACTCTCTCTCTCTCTCTCTCTCTATCTACCAAGAATATATCTCTCTCTTCTCTCTATCTACCCAGAATTCTCTCGCTCTCTGTCTCTCTCTCTCTCTCTCTATATATATATATATATAGTGTGTATGTGTGTGTGTGTGTGTGTGTGTGTGTGTGTGTGTGTGCGTACCAATCAGATACTCTACTCTTCTTTCTTTCTCTTCTTTTAATCGCAAGTGGGTTCGATTCTAACTCTATGTCCCTTCTACCAATACTCAACAAAGTTTAATAACTATATATATATATCACAGGTTTCAGTATAATCCAGTATGTTTTAATTTACTATTTTCTTTTACTTTCTTGTTTAATTAGGACTGTAGTTTCTTTCTCTCTCTCTCTCTCTCTCTCTCTCTCTCTCTCTCTCTCTCTCTCTCTCTCTCTCTCTTGCTCTCGCTCTCTCTCTCTTTTTCTATCTCTGCGCGCGCACGCGCGTGTGTGTGTTAAGCAGGTACATTCTTATTTGTTTCTCTTTTATTTGATTAAGACTATATTCT
>OY757922.1:20639113-20724113 GCA_963585895.1 Sepioteuthis lessoniana
CATAAGAATTTGATATGCCGTAAAACAAACCAGACTAAACTAAACATTATCTTGTTCTATTATGTCTTGGTAGAGTAGAGATTAATCTGTGTCCTTCGGCATTCTTCAGGTGTTTGTCGAACTCGGGAACCTTCACGGTACTTCGAACTACGTTCCGTGAAGGTTTCCGAGTTCGACAAACACTTGAAGAAGGCCGGAGGACATAGCGACCGAAACGTTGTGGACATAACAATAAAGATGAAGACAATAGTCCGAAAACCCTCAATGATAAAAATCAACAAGCTTCGACTCAGAAATTTAGACAACTAATACAGAATTTGGTTAGGTTTGGTTTTATGGCACATCAACAATTGTAGGTTATTTAATGCCCAATCCATTTTTATACATAGAAACAGTTATATTTCAAACAATTCAGTTTAGCATAAGTAAACAGTTTAAATGTCAAAAGTTGTTCTATTTGAAACAATTCAGTTTAGCATAAGTGCAGTATTTTGTTTACACACAGTTAAATGTAAGAACTGTTCTATTTCAAACAATAAGTACACTGTTTAGTTCTATTTAGCCCATAGATGGGACCCTATCATGTCCTACCACTCTGAACAAGAGTTGACCAGGGAGGGATGGCAATAAATGAGTACTCCGAATTCCCCAAAGCTCCAGTATTACTGGTGGCTTGCCATCAGATTGTTTATTGTCATATCCAGGACACCCGTTCTGGGAGTCTTACCCCTCAGTAGAGATGCAGTGGGTGTATTCTGCTGGTCAAACCGACTAGGCCATAGTAAGAAATTAGTCAGGCTGATAATTACGAACATTTATTAACTTCTGACCTCAGTTCGTCGACACGAGGAGAGAGACAATTATTAAAAGTCTTTCGTATCATACTATGCTAACAAAACTCCCAACTGCCTAGTCGGACCACAACTTCTCAGCACCATGGTCGAAACTCAACTTCTACTGTCTGCTTACATGGCCCAAAGTCAACTCCCAACTCTCGACTCCATGGCAGAGACTCAATTGTCTGCCTTACATGGCCCGAAGTCAATTACCAACTGACGTCCTTTTCAAAATCCCCAAATTCTCAGCCCATCGCTTCCGGGCATGACGTCATTCACACTCCAGCCACATTTCCTCTCTGGGGTTTATAATGGCAACTGTGATTTTCATAACCTTTGCGTGCGAGCGTAAAACTGTACTCAATGCTATGCACCTGAACTAAGAGCCGAATAGTCCAAAGCCTAACCAAACTGAATGATAAAACACAATTAACGAAAAATGATAAAATATAAAAAAATCATTCCATAATTATATTACATAATTTGAAGGGGGTAGTTTCCGCGGTGTAATGATTAACATGCTGGACTGTAACATCATAGCAAGCGAGCTCAAAATCAAATCGCGCTATAACGTTAACTTTTAGACAAATATCTTTGAGAAAGGCATGAACTCTATTCTTACCCCTTTGGCGATGTGTTAAATAATACCATTATTGTTTTCCTACAAGGATGGCATTAGATAACTCTCGAAGGTTGATATGCCGTGAAACAAAGAAGCCAAACCGAACCAATTTGAAAAATACATATGAAATTGTCTCTATACTTTTTAAAAAGCAGTTTTGAATTTGAATTTAAATGAAGACGTTTCCACAGCTAATTTGGTTTGGTTTCTTTGTTTAATGGTATATCAACCTTCGTGGGGTATTTAATGCAATAACCAGCTTTGCACAGTAATGGTGCTATTTAACTCATAGCTGGGAGATAAAGGGGTTCATACTTTTCCCAAGGGTATTAGTCCGAAAGTGAATGTGATAGCGTAACATCAGTTCGAACACGCTTACTACGATGTTGCAGTTCAGCACGTTAGCCACGGGGACCCCCACCACCACCATATATGTCTGAATAACTTATATATATATATATATATATATATATATATATATATATATATATATATATATAAGCGAATCAGCGCTAAATTTTAAAGAAAATATGATATCGATACTTTTTTAACAAAAATTTTGAATTTATTTATTTATCGATTAATTCAGGTTTCAACAGCCAATCGAATGCTCGGCCTAGTCTGAGGGATTATTTATTTCGAGCCGTCCAAGTCATAAGTTTGTTTCAGCGTCTTATAGGGTAGGTGACTCAGAATTTGATCATCTCTGAGGGGGTCGTTCTGGTGAGGGGAGTATGATGTTGCAAGACCCGAAACTCCCCAATGACTCAGAAGATTAAACATCACTGACGACACCTACAGGCGCCGATTTAAGCGCGAATATTCGAGGTATGAACAAAACTCATGATTGTGAAAATTCAGTAATTTCCATACTTAAAATACCGATTTTTGCAGAACTTGTTCCTTGAATTGAAACTGAGATGATCTCAACGGGGTTGTGGAAGACATTAAAAGCAATTCGTCGACAAAGCCTCAAAACATATCAAAAGATGCATTTCAAAGATGCTTCGACCAATGAAAACCTCGCTGGAATAAAGTTTGATTTCTTTAAGCTTAGTTTCTTTGTTTAACGGTATATCTACCTTCATGAGTTATTTAATTCCAAAGACAAAGAAAAACTCTGAATTCAAATCTGTTGAACTCAGCTTAAAAATTGACCCTGTGTCACATCTTACTAAATGCCAAAACCATCCTTGTAGATGTACGGTAGTGATACTGTTTAACCCCAAGCAAGGGGTTCATACCTTTCCCAAGGCTGTTAGTCTGATAGGAAACTTAATAGCGCAAAAGGATTTTGAACCCACTCGAATAAATATGCTAAATGCAAAGATAATTGCTTAAAAACAAAAAAAATAATAATAATCCAGGGTTCATTTCTACCTTGTTCCGGGGTCGATAATTTTAAAACACACTTTGAATTGAGTTCCTAAAAGGTTTAGGCAATATTACGATATGACACTGGATCGCTCACTTTCTTAATGTCCATATTTTCCCCTTTCAATATGGCAAATAAATGGCATGCAAATGGACAAAGTCTGTATCGAGATAAGAGACGTTGAGGTAAAGTGTAGGAAAAATTGAATTCATTTCTCGATAGAATTACCGTGAAAATAATACCTGCTATCGTGACTGAAACCTAAAATTACATCGATCTTATTTTCTAAGTTGTCATAAATTTCAACAGTTGATTAAAAATATGCAATTTCGTTTAACCTTTGGGATATCAGAGTGGTTGGTTGGTTGGATGGTTTGTTGGTTGGATGGTTGGTTGGTTGGTTGGATGGTTGGTTTACAGCATGCCCTTACTGAGTTAATTTATACTAAATTTTTCTTTGCAAGCAATTTCAAGTAACTTCTTATTTAATAATTTGCCAGCAATTATTTATCTTCAGTTAATTACAGGGTGGAACGATAAAATTGTTGCCCTAAAAAAGACGACATGATTTCATTTCCGTTTTATGAAAACCGATTTTCTTTTGTTGTTGCAGATCATCTACTAGTTGGCCAGTTGTGTACAAATCGTGTCTGAAAGTGACACAATGTTTAACTGGACTGAATAATATATATATATATATATATATATATATATATATATACAGTGTGAAACGATAAAATTTTCGCCCTAAAAAAGACATGATTCCATTTTCATTTAATGAAAACCGGTTTTCTTTTTTTTTTTTTTTTTTGTTGCAGACCATTTACTAGTTGGCCATTTGTGTACCAATCCCAAGAGTGATAGGAGCCTTCTATCGTGTCTGAAAGTGACACAATGTTCAACTAGCGAGATCGGAGATGCGCTGCTGTACAACTCATGGTCTCTACCGATCCAAGTTATGACAACAGAACCATTGCCAGCACCCTCAAAATGCAAATCTGGATTACCACGAATAACAGGGACGTGCCCAGGGTGATTAAAACAAAGTTTCCGGCTACGGTTATGGTCTTTGGTGTGGTTTCAAGTGAGGGCCACATCATTCCACCTCACATCTTCGAAGTCGGCTTGAAAGTCAACACCAAAGTGTACCTGGATGTGCTGAAGAGTGTGGTGATCCCCAGGTGCAATCAGGTGGCCGGTGGCAGACCCTGGGTGTGGCAGCAGGACTCGGCGCCGGCCCACAAGTCCAGAGACCCAGGCTTGGCTTCAGAAGGAGTGCTACGACTTTGCACCCTTCACTCACCGGCCCCCTCCTCCCCCGACTTGAACCAACTGGACTACTTCGTTTGGTCATACGTCGAGAGCATCACCAACATGACCTCCCACAACACCAAAGCCAGCCTGATCGCCGCCATCCGCCGAGTATTCGCCGAGCTCCCGCCGGCGCTTGTGGAAAAGGCACGCTCCCAGTTCCGGATCCGTATCAAGGCGGTGATTGAGGCTGAAGGCGGCTACATTAAATAGATGTCAGCTGTACAACATAATCAAGTTACCTGAATTGATTTTTTCAATAAAAGTTTTAAAATAAAGTTGTAGTGTTGTTTTCTTTAGGACGACAATTCTATCGTTCCAGCCTGTAGATGTCAGCTCTACTGCATAATCAAGTTACCTGAATTGATGTTTTCAATAAAAGTTTTAAAATAAAGCTGTAGTGTTGTTTTCTTTAGGGCGACAATTTTATCGTTCCAGCCTGTAGATGTCAGCTCTACTGCATAATCAAGTTACCTGAATTGATGTTTTCAATAAAAGTTTTAAAATAAAGCTGTAGTGTTGTTTTCTTTAGGACGACAATTTTATCGTTCCAGCCTGTAGATGTCAGCTCTACTGCATAATCAAGTTACCTGAATTGATGTTTTCAATAAAAGTTTTAAAATAAAGCTGTAGTGTTGTTTTCTTTAGGACGACAATTTTATCGTTCCAGCCTGTAGATGTCAGCTCTACTGCATAATCAAGTTACCTCAATTGATGTTTTCAATAAAAGTTTTAAAATAAAGCTGTAGTGTTGTTTTCTTTAGGACGACAATTTTATCGTTCCAGCCTGTAGATGTCAGCTCTACTGCATAATCAAGTTACCTGAATTGATGTTTTCAATAAAAGTTTTAAAATAAAGCTGTAGTGTTGTTTTCTTTAGGACGACAATTTTATCGTTCCAGCCTGTAGATGTCAGCTCTACTGCATAATCAAGTTACCTGAATTGATGTTTTCAATAAAAGTTTTAAAATAAAGCTGTAGTGTTGTTTTCTTTAGGACGACAATTTTATCGTTCCAGCCTGTAGATGTCAGCTCTACTGCATAATCAAGTTACCTGAATTGATGTTTTCAATAAAAGTTTTAAAATAAAGCTGTAGTGTTGTTTTCTTTAGGACGACAATTTTATCGTTCCAGCCTGTAGATGTCAGCTCTACTGCATAATCAAGTTACCTGAATTGATGTTTTCAATAAAAGTTTTAAAATAAAGCTGTAGTGTTGTTTTCTTTAGGACGACAATTTTATCGTTCCAGCCTGTAGATGTCAGCTCTACTGCATAATCAAGTTACCTGAATTGATGTTTTCAATAAAAGTTTTAAAATAAAGCTGTAGTGTTGTTTTCTTTAGGACGACAATTTTATCGTTCCAGCCTGTAGATGTCAGCTCTACTGCATAATCAAGTTACCTGAATTGATGTTTTCAATAAAAGTTTTAAAATAAAGCTGTAGTGTTGTTTTCTTTAGGACGACAATTTTATCGTTCCAGCCTGTAGATGTCAGCTCTACTGCATAATCAAGTTACCTGAATTGATGTTTTCAATAAAAGTTTTAAAATAAAGCTGTAGTGTTGTTTTCTTTAGGACGACAATTTTATCGTTCCAGCCTGTAGATGTCAGCTCTACTGCATAATCAAGTTACCTGAATTGATGTTTTCAATAAAAGTTTTAAAATAAAACTGTAGTGTTGTTTTCTTTAGGACGACAATTTTATCGTTCCAGCCTGTAGATGTCAGCTCTACTGCATAATCAAGTTACCTGAATTGATGTTTTCAATAAAAGTTTTAAAATAAAGCTGTAGTGTTGTTTTCTTTAGGACGACAATTTTATCGTTCCAGCCTGTAGATGTCAGCTCTACTGCATAATCAAGTTACCTGAATTGATGTTTTCAATAAAAGTTTTAAAATAAAACTGTAGTGTTGTTTTCTTTAGGACGACAATTTTATCGTTCCAGCCTGTAGATGTCAGCTCTACTGCATAATCAAGTTACCTGAATTGATGTTTTCAATAAAAGTTTTAAAATAAAACTGTAGTGTTGTTTTCTTTAGGACGACAATTTTATCGTTCCAGCCTGTAGATGTCAGCTCTACTGCATAATCAAGTTACCTGAATTGATGTTTTCAATAAAAGTTTTAAAATAAAACTGTAGTGTTGTTTTCTTTAGGACGACAATTTTATCGTTCCAGCCTGTAGATGTCAGCTCTACTGCATAATCAAGTTACCTGAATTGATGTTTTCAATAAAAGTTTTAAAATAAAGCTGTAGTGTTGTTTTCTTTAGGACGACAATTTTATCGTTCCAGCCTGTAGATGTCAGCTCTACTGCATAATCAAGTTACCTGAATTGATGTTTTCAATAAAAGTTTTAAAATAAAGCTGTAGTGTTGTTTTCTTTAGGACGACAATTTTATCGTTCCAGCCTGTAGATGTCAGCTCTACTGCATAATCAAGTTACCTGAATTGATATTTTCAATAAAGGTTTTAAAATAAAGTTGTAGTGTTGTTTTCTTTAGGACGACAATTTTATCGTTCCAGCCTGTAGATGTCAGCTCTACTGCATAATCAAGTTACCTGAATTGATTTTTTCAATAAAGGTTTTAAA
The DNA here is from genome assembly GCA_963585895.1 of Sepioteuthis lessoniana. Classification (NCBI taxonomy): domain Eukaryota; kingdom Metazoa; phylum Mollusca; class Cephalopoda; order Myopsida; family Loliginidae; genus Sepioteuthis; species Sepioteuthis lessoniana. The sequence goes on from OY757922.1 coordinate 20,645,851, forward strand.
ATAAAGTTGTAGTGTTGTTTTCTTTAGGACGACAATTTTATCGTTCCAGCCTGTAGATGTCAGCTCTACTGCATAATCAAGTTACCTGAATTGATTTTTTCAATAAAGGTTTTAAAATAAAGTTGTAGTGTTGTTTTCTTTAGGACGACAATTTTATCGTTCCAGCCTGTAGATGTCAGCTCTACTGCATAATCAAGTTACCTGAATTGATTTTTTCAATAAAGGTTTTAAAATAAAGTTGTACTGTTGTTTTCTTTAGGACGACAATTTTATCGTTCCAGCCTGTAGATGTCAGCTCTACTGCATAATCAAGTTACCTGAATTGATTTTTTCAATAAAGGTTTTAAAATAAAGTTGTAGTGTTGTTTTCTTTAGGACGACAATTTTATCGTTCCAGCCTGTAGATGTCAGCTCTACTGCATAATCAAGTTACCTGAATTGATGTTTTCAATAAAAGTTTTAAAATAAAGCTGTAGTGTTGTTTTCTTTAGGACGACAATTTTATCGTTCCAGCCTGTAGATGTCAGCTCTACTGCATAATCAAGTTACCTGAATTGATGTTTTCAATAAAGGTTTTAAAATAAAGTTGTAGTGTTGTTTTCTTTAGGACGACAATTTTATCGTTCCAGCCTGTAGATGTCAGCTCTACTGCATAATCAAGTTACCTGAATTGATGTTTTCAATAAAAGTTTTAAAATAAAGTTGTAGTGTTGTTTTCTTTAGGACGACAATTTTATCGTTCCAGCCTGTAGATGTCAGCTCTACTGCATAATCAAGTTACCTGAATTGATGTTTTCAATAAAAGTTTTAAAATAAAGCTGTAGTGTTGTTTTCTTTAGGACGACAATTTTATCGTTCCAGCCTGTAGATGTCAGCTCTACTGCATAATCAAGTTACCTGAATTGATTTTTTCAATAAAAGTGTTAAAATAAAGTTGTAGTGTTGTTTTCTTTAGGACGACAATTTTATCGTTCCAGCCTGTAGATGTCAGCTCTACTGCATAATCAAGTTACCTGAATTGATTTTTTCAATAAAAGTTTTAAAATAAAGTTGTAGTGTTGTTTTCTTTAGGACGACAATTTTATCGTTCCAGCCTGTAGATGTCAGCTCTACTGCATAATCAAGTTACCTGAATTGATGTTTTCAATAAATGTTTTAAAATAAAGCTGTAGTGTTGTTTTCTTTAGGACAACAATTCTATCGTTCCACCTTTGTATTCCCGTCTAACATTTATAATTTATGAACCTTTATATAACTTCAAGTTATTATTTTTTATTTAACACAAATAACTGATTTACAATATTTTAAAAGCTAATGTAGTAATGTAATCTAAAAATATTATTTCATATATAAAAATATTAAAAGTATTAATGTATTCATTTACAATATATGATATAATATAATATAGTAAGTAAAAAGTAAAGTTAGCGACCTAAGTGGAGGGTTTCCCGAAGGCTCCTTTTTCGATAGCTACTACACCGAGATGAAGGGAAGGGCGCTACTCCTTTCCCCGGATTGCTCCACTTTACCCTTGATCCCTACCTTATATTGCTGAGTGTTAAGCAAGGAGGCATCAAGTACCATTTTTGAGTCTTTGATATGACTCGACCTGGGATTGAACCCTGGTCTTCTGGGCCATTGGCGAACTCTAATTTCGTATATAATTTCATATATAAGAATATTAAAAGTAATTATGTATTCATTTACAATATTTTAATAGCTAATGTATTTATCTTATTTAAAAATCAAGTAGATCTATTTGGTTTGGTCATAAATAATTTCCAAAATGAAGATACGTAAGACCATGAAAATAAATCATCTATTTAATAATGAATAATTCAAAACATGAAAAAAAAGCAATTGAGTTTTCTCTTCACATTTACCATTGATCTAAAGAATAAAAAATCAAAAAAAGAACTTACATCCTGCCAGGAATGACGTCACAAATGACTTCTGTTCAATGAACCAATTAATAAATGGAATAACGAGAAACGAATACTTTTTGCAGCTTCTTGTGGGCCATTCCACATTAAATTGACCTTAATAAATAATAACCACTATTCATTTTTTTTTCTTTCGAGGGGAAAATTAGTTGACTTTGAAGTATTTTCTTCGTTTATTTTTGTGATGATTAAGGTCTGCATATATATATATATATATATATATATATATTGGGTTGAGTCATAAATAATTGTTTTGATTTTGTACGAGTTATATAATCTGCCTAGATTATGTTCTATGAATCTCCAAAGGTCAAATGAAAGAAAATGGTTTCACACTAAAAAAGACCAAAACAAGACGATATATATATATATATATATATATATATATATATATTCAATAATTGAATATACTACGTTACCAGTAATTTTTTGTTGCTTTTTTTAACTATCTTAAAATTTCTAAAAGAACTTTTGCCAAAATCTTTTCTTCAGATGATGACCTAAGATTCAAACCAGTTGTCAACAATAAAAAAATACATAACTAAATAGAATTATTCTTATCTGTCTTATCTTTTTATATATATATATATATATATATATATATATATATATATATATATATATATATATATATATATATATATATAATCCAAAGAGTAAGAATATCCAAATTGAGGGCTAAATGTCAACGGCTATCGATGTATAATTAATTTTGGATTAAAAATACATCAACACTCAATGAGCAGACCTAAGAAAATCTTTTTATACAAAAATAAAAAATTCACTTTCTTAGTGTCATTATAAATTTATTTCTAGTCGTGATGACCATCATCAAATGCAGTAGTAAAAAAAAAAAACTTATTTTGGCCCAGTGGGTAAGAGTGTTCGCCAATGGTCCGGGAGACATGGGTTCAATCCCAGGTAGCGTCATACCAAAGACTTTAAAAATGGTACTTGATACTTCCTTGCTTAACACTCAGTAATGTAAGGTACGTATCAAGGGTAAAGTGGAGCAATCTTTGTAGAAGCTATGGAAAGGGAGCCTTCTGGTCACCCTCAACTACGGTCGCTAACTTTACTTACTTATATTTCTTCCGGCGAGAATGGGATTTGAAAAAAATGTTTATTTTTTAATTTAAATAATTTTATTTAAAATGATTTTTTAATATATTTTTTTATCATATTTTTTTAATCAAGAAAATATTTTACGATGGAGATATTATATCTATTATAATTTTTTTTTTATCTTTACAATGTTTATATAATCCCATAAAAAAAAAAAAAAAAAAAAACGTGACCCCTAATTTAAATACTACTGAAAATTAAAAAACCTAATTCCGGAAAAATTTAATTGTGGTATGCGACTTATTTAAAATCATAGATAAAATTTACATTCATACTTCCTTTGAAACTATTATGTTTTTTTTAATATCAGATAATATGATTTGTGTTATCAGGAAATATTGATTCAATGCTGATATTAATTTACAAAAACTAATCCTAATTATCAAAATTATCGTAAAAATTCATGTTTTTTATATCAGGAAGAAATTAACATATCGAATGTTAAGTCAAACGTAATAAGCAAATAATCAATAAGTAATTTATGTATCAAATGTTAAGTTAATCGTAATAAGTAAAGAATTAATATGAAATAGATATTTTTTTAATGCAACATATAATTTATAATGTAAATAAATTAAACATTAGTTTCCAAAATTTCGTTTACATATAGAAAAAACGGTGTAATAAAAACGGTGAAGCACCGGGATAGTTTCTACTTGTTATAAGCCAATATAAGTCTTATTTTTTAATAAGTTTTTTTTTTAATACTTTATCATCTTATTACTAAAACATATACTTATACTTCATCCATCAAATTTAATTCTATTAGATTGATATCTATTTTACAATATTTATTAACTAACTAAAAATTATGGATTAATATTCCATTATATAGAATTAAAAATATTTAAATCAATTAATGGTAGTTAAATATATTTAATATAAATAATATATTAAGTTAAATTATACAAAGAATTTATTTCTATGTCTACCTGCCGAAATCATTTCTTTTCAGGCAATAAGTAAATTTACATTCAAATATTTTGATATACATATTTTCTCTTCTAAGCATAAATTACAATAACCACGTAAACAGTTAGTTTGAAACAAATCGTATTATTTAATATTTATGGAACGTAATAGATTCAACGGAAGTATGAATGCACATTTTATCTATAATTTTTAAAAAGTCACATACCACTATTTAATTTTTCTGGAAATAGGTTTTTAAATTTTTCAATAGTATTTAAATAAGGAGTAACGGTTTGAGGGGGTTCTAGGATTGTATAAACATTGTATAAATAAAAAAAATAATGATATAAGATCTTTACCGTAAAAAAAATTTTCTTGATTAAAAAATATGATGAAAAATATATTTAAAAATCAATTTTAAATAGAATCATTTAAATAATTTTTTTTTAAATCCCATTCTCGCCGGAAGCAATATAAGACCACCCAAATAATTTATTACTGCATCTGATGATGGTCAACACGGCTAGAAATAAATTTATTATGACAGGAAGTGAATTTTTCATTTTTATAATATACATATATATATTGAGAGTAAAGATAAAAAGCAACTTAAATTACAATCAAAGAAATATGAGTCAACAAATTTATATCATTATTTCAGATTATAAAAAGCAACAGTCCCTTTTATCATATTCACCAATCCCTCCGCTCAGGCAAGATATGACACAAGGTCAATATTTTAAGTGGAGTTTAACAGGTTTGAATTTAGAGTTACCCTTCTCCTAGACTAGTTGCCTCACCAACACTGAAAAACCTAGTCTGCCCTACTATTTACCCATAGCTGGAGGGAGAATAATTGGATTCATACCTTTCCCAAGATGCTATGTGAAATGCAATGAGTCTCGTCCAGTATTTGAACTCGTGTTGCCGTGTTCATTTCCTGCGACGATAACCATTACACCACGGGCACCTACACTTTTATAATGTTTGGATCAGTCACTATGATTTCAAGAGTTATTTTAAGTACTAAAGTTATAATCATGTGGCTTTTTTTAAACATGTTTTGGCCCGATGAAGTTCAAGTAATAGATAAGGAACATCACTGGTTTAGTTTGGTTTGTTCGGTTTTATGGCATATCAACCTTTGTTGGTTATATAAAGCCAAATCCATTTTTATGTAACTAATAAGTTCTATTTCAAACAATTTGTTTGTTTGGTTTTATGGCATATAAACCTTTGTAGGTTATTTAACGCTAAATCCATTTTTATGTAAATTATCTGTTCTATTGAAAACAGTTCGGTTTAGCATAAGTACACAGTTTAATTGTCAAAAACATTTCCATTTCAAACTACTCAAGCAGTTATATGTAATAATTCAGTTAAGTGTAAATACAGTTTTAATGTCGAAAAACAGTTCTATTTGAAATAATTCAGTTAAGCATAAGCACGCAGTTTAAGTGTAAGTACGGTTCAATAGTCCAAAACGTTTCTATTTCAAGCAATTCAGTTTACTCAATTCATTTTAGCATAAGTATGCTGTTAGTTCTATATAACCCATAGATGGGGTCCTATCAGGTGCTACCACTCCGGGCCAGAGTGGACCTGGGAGCGATGGCAATGAAGGGGTACTCCGCATTCCCCAAAACTCCAGCACTGCTGGAACCTCACCATCAGATTGTTTAGTGTCATATCAGGACACTCGTTGGGAGGGTCTTACCCCTCTGTTGAGGTGTAGTCAGAGTATTCTACAGCCCCAGCTGACTGGGCAAGAACATCACAGGAAAGTAAGAATATTAAAGAAACACTAAAACAGTATAGATTTTAGTTCAGTTTAGATTCTTCTCTAACATGAAAGAGTTCCTAAATTCCTCACAACATGTATATGTTTGTATTATGCACCAATTGTTTTATGTTGTTTGTCACCATTTTGAGTGAAAAATGATTTTAAAAAACAAGCTACTAAAAGAACTAAGGGAGGTAATTAGAACCCTGAGATGTCTTCAGTAAAAGTTGTAAGTGTTTGATTGGTTAAAATTTTGTCTATTGACAGAAATAGAAGAAAATAAATCTTGTATCAGATTGATATATTTCCACGGCATCAACATTCTGAATAAATCGTTGGTTGGTTGACCAGAAATCCGGCTGACACTTACGCACGACATACGGAAACACTGGACAGCTGTTTCGACCTTACTAAGTCTCATCATAAGTCTACACCGTGATTTCCATCACTAGAAATCGAACCAGCGACCAAAGATTGCAGAGCTGAAACTCTACACCTGAGCCACGAGCCCATATCACACGCAAGTGACGTCAAATTAACTAGTCATGGAAATTGCGCGGCCAGTCAACCTGAATGTGTTTTGCAAGTTACATCTGTACTCTTTACAGAGGACACATTCACCCCACCGGGCCACGTCTTCCCAAGGGGATTAGAAATACGCATCAGCGTAATTATTATAACCACAAGGGCAAGGATATAGATGCACATTTTTCTATTATTTTTTTTTAAGTAGCGGAATTCTATTAACAATATAATTTCTCTACTTAAAAAAAAAGAAAAATGTACAATTCGTTGGTTAATCAAAGAAAATAAAAATTTCAATAAAAGGTGATTTCGAAACACCGGTTAACACACACATACACACACACACACACACACACACACACAAACATACATACACACACACACACACACACACACACATATATATATATATATATATATATATATATATATATATATATATATTGGGTTGAGTCATGAATAACTTTCGATTTTTAAAAGCAAGACGGAACTTCGCATGTCAAACTTTCAGTGTTTTAAACGCAACCGGAAATTACCTGATTAAAGAATACCTTCAACGGACATTCTTATTTCAGTAGTGAAAGAGAGCGTATAATTATTTAATCTATGATCTCACGCCCCTAAAGAATTATAAGCGAATAGTCGCCATATAATGTTGTGGGAGATTAATAATAATAGTAACGCCACAGAAACGGTTAAGAAAATTTATAGCGTTTATGGTCAAGGTGTCATTACTGACAACCAAGTCCGAAACTGGTTTTCAAGGTTTCGTTCTAGCAATACATCATTTAGAAATGAACCCAGACCGAGACGCTCATCAGACTCCGATTAAGATGCTTTAAGAAAATTGGTAGAATGTAAAAGTACTCGAGAATTTGCACGTGACCTAAGCACCTCCTAATCCACAATCCGTCAATACTTGAAAAAGATAGGAAAATGAGCAAGCTGGGTGTTTGGTTTCTTCGTACTCTTAATGAAAAGATTTAGGAAGATAGAATATCCATAGCGACAAGCCTTCTTTTTCTGTCAAAAAAAAAAAAGAAAAGAAAAGGGAGAGGACTCGCCAACATTGAAGATAGCGTCAATACAACAACACGAGAACTCGAAGAGTTCTTAAAAAAAGAACAAAGAAAGATGAATTACAACGACTAGAAACTGCACAGGCAACATAAAAATCAACAGAAAAACAACCAGAAAGCAGAAGTAAGAAGAAAACAACTGTACGGATACTTCAAGCAACAAACAAGGGAAATCTCACACAAAAAGACCAGGAGAGAGCTTAGAACAAGAAACCTTCTGAGAGAAACTGAATCTCCTCTAATAGTAGCAAAAAGAACGCCATAAGGACCAACTATATTAAAGCGAAAATAGATAAGACCCAACAGAATATATTTGGTTTGGTTTCTTTGTTTAATGTCATATCAACCTTCGTGGGTTATTTAATGCCAAAGCCATCCGTCGGGAAGAACAGCAGTGATGCTATCTAACTCATAGCCGGGAGGATAAGGGGGCTCATACCTTTCCCAAGGGTATTTGTCCGAAAGTAAACGTAATAGCACAACTGGAGTACGATTCCGCAGTCCAGTCCTTTAACCATTACACCACGAGGACAGAATAGCAAGTGTAGGTTATGTGGTGATGGAAATGAAAACCTTAATCACATAATAAATGAAAGTAGCAAACTAGTGCAAAAAGAGTACAAGACAAGACACGACTGGGTGGAAAGGGTGATCCATTGGGAATTGCGCAAAAAGTTGAAATTTGAACATACTATCAAATGGTATTTGTACAAACCAGAATCCGCCCTAAAGAATAAGACGTATAAAATTCTTTGGGATTTTGAGATAAAAACAGATCAACGAATTCCGTCGAGAAGACCATACTTTGTCATAGATTACAAAAAAAAAAAAAAAAAAAAAAAAAAGAAAGAGAATCTGCTGACTAGTAGACTTTGCCGTCACGCCAGACCCCAGAGTAAAAAGAAAAGAAAACGAAAAGTGACATAAGTACTTAGAATTTGCCGGAGAACATAAATGCTATGAAACATGAAGGTGAGAGTAATACCAATTGTAATTGGTGCACTTGTAACGATTCATAAAGGCTTGGTAAAGAGGGCTGGAAGAGTTGGAAATCGGTGGACGGACAGACACCATTCAGACTACAGCATGGATGAGATCGGCCAGAGTACTGAAAAGAGTCCCGAAGACTTGAGGAGGCTTGCTGTCGCTCAGAGTTCAGTGAAAGACCATCAGCTAACGCTGGAGAGAAATACTCCCAGAGAATAATAATAATAATAATAATAATAATAATAATAATAATAATAATAATAATAATAATAATAATAAATAAATTAATAAAAGTGTGAGAAAATAATGAATTAAAGGTAAAAAGAAAAAATAACAAAAATTAAACGGAAGCATTGTCTATCGATAACTCAAAAACTGATTTTTTTTTTTTTAACGAATACTTTACATATTTCTTTGAAGAAAATATATTAATTTTCAATCCATGTAACTCGAAAGCTTGTTATACTATTAAGGAATGATCTTTTTTATATTAATCATTTTTCGTTAATTATATTTTATCATTCAGTTTGGTAGGGCTTTGAACCATTTGGGTCTCAATCTAGGTACATAGTCAATTGGTGCAGCTTACGCTCGCGTGCAAAGGATATGACAATCACCATTTGCACAATAAACCCCGAGACAAGAAATGGGGCTGGAATGTGGATAACGTCATGCCCAGAAAAGATGGTCAAGAGAATCTGAGGATTTTGAAAATATGTCACTTGGATTTTGACCGTTAAATGACGTAGTTGGGTATTTGACCGTTGAAAGACAGAGTTGGGTTTTCGACCGTTGAGGCATGCAGTTCCTGGATCTCGACCGACAGAGATGGGCAGAGATCTTAAATACCACGAGATATGCGACGCGTTGAGTTGGGGGTCAGCATAGTATGATTACCATAAGCTTTTAAGAATTGTATCTCACTCCTCGTGTCGCCATGGACCAAAGCCAGAAATTAATAAACCTGTTCGTATCCGAAACGAAAGATTCCACCTGTATTTGTATATGTTTTTGTACTACAGTTGTTATTAAGATCATCGTGATTACACAACAAACTGTTTTTTTTTAAAGAATACTTTTCATACTTCTTTGAACAAAATATATTAATTTTGAATCCATGTAACTTAAAAACTGATTTTTTTTTAAACGAATACTTTTCATATTGCTTTGAACAAAATATATTAATTTTGAATCCATGTAACTTAAAAACTGATTTTTTTTAAACGAATACTTTTCATATTTCTTTGAAGAAAATATATTAATTTTGAATCCATGTAACTTAAAAACTGATTTTTTTAAACGAATACTTTTTATATTAATTTTGAATCCATATAACACAAAAACTTTATAAAATAGATTAATAATAAATTAATAAACCATTTATAGAATAAAAGAATACTTTTCATTTGATTTAATGCACAAAATTTTTCACCGAAAAATATGGACACACTTTTTATTCTTAAGTTCTTTTTATTATTATATTTTTATCGGGTAAAAAGAAAATGAATTAAATGAATACATTTTTATCCTTATTTCCCAACAGAAAATTAAGAACTGAATTTAAATTTTGTCAGATTTTAAAATAGTATTTAAAGAAAAAAATTATAACAATTTTTCGAATCACTCCAGAGTTTATTGTTCATTTTTTAAAATTACATTTTAAAGGTAAACAAAAAAAAAATTCCAAAAATAAAAGAATGTTGTTCGATTCTTTTATTGTTAAATTTTCAGTGGGTAAATAAAAATTTGATTTAAAACTATGATGCTTTAACGAAAGAATATTAAATAAAAAATTGTTCCGTAACTGAGGACTAATCGTAAAATAAAAAACCTTATTGGAGACAAAAAAAAAAATAAATGAGAATATTTTAAACTAATCTATAAAAAATTGTAATCCTCTAGGATAACAAATTTTTATGGATTATTTTAAATGTAAACTAAGAAAGAACAAAAAAGAAAAAAAAAACAATAATTCATGAAATAAAAGGTTACTTTTCTTTTGAATTGATAGACAAAATCTTTCAACAATAAATAGGGATACCGTTTTATTGGTCAAGTGAGTAGAGTGTTCGCCAATGGTCCGGAAGACCGGGGTTCAATCCCAGGTAGCGTCATACTAAAGACTTTAAAAATGGTACTTGATTCCTCCTTGCTTAAAAATCAACAATATAAGGTAAGTATCAAGGGTAAAGTGGAGCAATCCAGGGAAAGGAGTAGCGCCCTCCCCTACATCTCGGTGTAGTAGCTATTGAAAAGGGAGCCTTCTGGTTGCCCTCGGCGACGTTCGCCAACTTTACTTACTTACTCCTCTCTTCCATCTTTCCATCCCACACACTCGTGTTCCTAAAATCCTTTTAGTTCTCCCATGAACAAGGTACCTCTGCTAATATATATATAACAATGATATATATAGGGTGCACATACAAGCGCACATGAATTAAACTGCAAAAGTTTGCATCCGGAGGCGTACCGACGCAGACAGGCATATGAATATACATATATACGCATACCTAAGAAACAAATATGACGTGGGCTTAGATTGACTGCGCATGCGTGCAATCATAAGTGGTCGACTTAGAAAAGAAACACCTCCAGAAAACAGATTTCAAAAAGATAGAAAAATTCTCCACTCAAATTTATGAAGGTGAAGCAGCTTCTAATACGAGTTAATGCTTTTTTATATTTGTCTGTTCATTCATATATATATATATATATATATATATATATATATATATATATATATATATGGAGAGAGAGGGGGGGGAGGAAGTTCTTCTTTAATCTACAAAGAAAAACGTTCGCTCTCTCTTCATACCCAGTCCGGTGGCAAAAGCTGCTTTTTAGCTACTGAAATTATAGCATCACCCCTGGTTGGTGGCTTATGAGGACAGGATATCGCACGTTTTCTCACACGTTGTATGATATATATATATATATATATATATATATATATATATAGAGAGAGAGAGAGAGAGAGAGAGAAAGACTTAAAAGATTTTAGCAAGAGAGATACTGAAATAATTGTAATATGTACTGCATTCTTTGATGTACAGAAAAAGGATACACACACACACATATATATATATATAGACAGAGTGTGTGTGTGTGTGTGTGTGTGTGTGTGTGTGTGTGTGTGTGTGTGTGTTTGAGAAAGAAAGTGTGTGTGTGTGAGAGAGGGATTAAGTGAATGTGTGTGTGAGAGAGAGTGTATGTGTGTATGAGAGAGAAAGTGTGTGTGAAAGAGAGAGAGAGTGTGTGTATGCGTAAGAGAGAAAGAGTGTGTATGAGAGAATGAGTGTGTGTGTGTGTGTGTGTGTGTGTGAGAGAGAGAGAGAGAGAGAGAGAGAGAAGGATAGGGTGTATGTGTGTGTGAGAGTGTGTATGTGTGTATGAGAGAGAGAGAGAGAGAGAGAGTGGGGGTGTCAGAAAGAAAGTGTGTGAGAGAGAGTGTGTGTGTGTGTGTAAGAGAGAAAGAGAGTGTATAAGAGAAATAATGTGTGTGAGAGAGAGAGAGAGAGACAGTGTGTGCGAGTAAGAGAGAGTATGTGTGAGAAAAAGAGTGTGTGTGAGAGAGAGAGAGAGTGTGTAAGAGAGAAAGTGTGTGTGCGTGAGAGAAAGAGTGTGAGTGTGTGTATGAGAGAGAGTGTGTGTATGTGTGTGTGTGAGAGAGGAATAGAGAGAAACAGAAAGAGATATACAGACAAATATACAGACGAACAGAGAAGAAATGGAGAGAGAATACTTGCACAAAGAAACAAACTATAGGAAAATTGTTGAGCACACGTGTTTCTTAAGCTTTTCTTGGGCAATCAGTCTAGAAGGAAAACTATAAATTCAACCCAGCTCCACCCTATTCATAAATTGACCTCTACCCTATTTAAAATCGATATCCATCCTATTGACATCCACCCTAATGACCCCACCCTTTTTAAAATTGATCTACATCCTATCAATATCCATCTGAATGACCTCCACCCAATTTAAAATTGATCTCCATCCTATTGACATCCACCCTAATGAACTCCACCCTATTTAAAATTAATCTCCTTCTAACTGACATTCACCATAATGTCCCCCACTCTATTTAAAATTGATCTCCATCCTATTGACATCCACCCTGATGACCTCCACCCAATCTAAAAACTGACCTCGTATCACATTCAACTCGTCGCGAAGGGGTTGGGTAAATAAAGTTTGTCGAAATTTTTTTTAATAAATTTGGTAAATCCGACCGGTTTTGACTATTGTCCATCATTAAGAGTGTAAGCCAAATGGGTAAACTGTTCGCCAATGGCCCGGGAGACCGGGATTCAATCCTAGATCGAGACTCAAAAAATGATACTTGATGCCTCCTTGCTCAACACTCAGCATTATAAGGTACAGATCAAAGGTAAAGTGGAGCAATCCATGGAAAGGATTAGCGCCCTTCCCAACTACTCGGTGTTGTAGCAAATGAAAAGGGAGCCCTGACTACGGTTGCCAACTTTTACTTATTTCAATATCACTATTTGTTATGCCTCCTTGAGCATCTTCCCTTTTTACAATATTCTCACATCAACCAATTAAAAGCGCAGAATGTATACATTAAATATACAAAATCTATATACAGATCAAATACTGTTTTTTGAAACCAGGTCTTCCCGGCCATTGGTGAACACTCTCACGATTATGCCAATGTCTTCTAGTAAAGATAATCCTAATTTCTTCAATCTCTCCCAGTAACTGTAATCTTTTACTCTTTTATTATTTTTGTCCCTCATCTCAATATTACACTCTAATTTCTATGTTTAGACACTTCTATGCATCAAAATCTAATTCTCTAAAACGTGCATCCTTTTTAAAAGATACATGCTATCTTTCTATATTTGCTTTGTGGGGTTGCTTTGTTTTTTTGTTTTGGAGTTGGTTTGGTTTGGTTTGGTTTGGGGGGGTATTTTTTCCAATATATTATTCTGGTCGATCCATTCTATGGCCTTCATTTAGTATATATGCTGTATGGTAAGAGATTGTTATTTCTATGACTGAACATGTTCAGGTTGCCAGGTGGTTAATTCAGAATTTAGAAATGTAGAAGCTATAGACGGTAACAAACTATTCAACAAACAATAAAGAAAAATCGGATCGGAGGTGCCCGTGGTGTAATGGTTATCGTCGTAGGAAATGGACACAGTGACACGAGTTCAAATCCTGAACGAGACTGATTGCATTTCACATAGCCCTAATACCCTTGGGAAAAGTATGAATCCAATTATTCTCCCTCCAGCTATGGGTAAATAGTAGGGCAGACTAGGTTCTTCAGCCTTGGTGAGGCAACTAGTCTATGCGAAGGAAACTCTGAATACCAACCTGTTAAACTTCGCTTAAAAATTGACCTTGTGTCATATCCTACCCGAGCGGAGGGGTTGGGTAAATATGATTAAGAAAAATCGGATTTGTTTCGCGTCATTTGCATGAATGATGCACGATAAATCAAAGCTTGTTTTAAATCCCTCCAGTTTCCATTAAATTAAGTTAGATAGTATCATGAACTCTAAAAGGTAGACAATAGTTTCAACAGTTTGTTTTCCAAATTCTAATTAAATATCAGTATTTACCAACCACTCGAGTAGGATGCGACACAAGGTGAATTTTTAAACAGTTTTTCAGGCTTTACTCCAGAGTTTTCTTTTCCTAGGCCAGTTGCTGTAACAAGGTTAAATAGCCTAGTCTGGCCCACTATTTACCTATATCTGTAAGAAGAGCTGGATTCATACTTTCGCCAGAGTATTAGTGGAATATAAAATGCAAACAGTAAATGTTGTTTTCAGTTGTGGTTGGTTGTTTGGGTTTTATGGCATATTAACCTTTGTAGGTTATTTAATGCCGAATCCATTTTTATATAAATAATCACTTCTATTTCCAACAATTGAGTTTAGCATGGGTACACAGTTTAATTGTCAAAAACATTTCTGTTTCTAGCTATTCAGTTTAGTCCAACAATTCTACTTCAAACAATTCACTTTAGTATAAATATAGATTTTGTTTATACACAGTTAAATGTCAAAACAGTTCCATTTAAAACAATTCAGTTTAGCATAAGTACGCATTTTAAATGTAAGTAGACAGTTTAATTGTCAAAAACATTTCTATATCAAGCTATTCAGTTTAGTCAGATAGTTCTAATTTGAACGATTCAGTTTAGTATAAGTACGCAATTTAGTTCTATTTAACCCCTTAGCTAGGGCCCTATCAGGTGTTACCACTCCAGGCCAGATTGGACCTTGAAGCGATTGCAGTGAAGGGGTGCTCCATATTCCCTAAAGGCCCAGCATTACTTGAACCTCACTATCAGATTGTTTAGTGTCATATCTAGGACAGTCTTTAAGGGGGGGTCTTACTCCTCAGCAGAGATGCAGTTGTTATATTCTACAGCCCAGTTGGGTAAGTTGTCAGTTGTGATAATACATTATCCTTATGTGACGTGGTATCCAACAGAGAAAGGGAAGGGGGGGTCAATTCCTTTACTCTTCTGTGTTTGAATCAACAGGCACTAAAACTGACCGTTAAAATGATATATGAATGGAAGTCAGCTCCCCGCACTCTATGACCTGCTGTCTGTTGAACAAAGAAAGGAATCCAGGTCACTCGGGTATCGTGACCGAATGGAATAGTGGGAGAAGGTAAAAAGTCAAATGATTGGCCTATAGACCCTTAGCGCCAAAATGCCATTTTTTCGTTAGAGAAATTTGGAAAAGAATCTTTAGTTTGTGGACAAAAGTCAGCCGAGAAAGACGCTGATTCGGCCAACTTCGGGAGGTCGCTCGCCCGTAAAAAGGAGAGAAAGGAATCTGGACATTGAAATTCGTCAAAGATAAATACAAATTAATATATTTTCCTTCTACCCGTCCTACATATAGGAAAGTTATATGTACTCAAAAGGAAAGAAAGAAACCGAAAAGATTCTGTTTCATCAATAGTAAATTAGTGATTGAACTTAGTTACATGTTTCAGTCCGGCGAAAAAGAAAGAAAGAAAGAAAAAAGGAGCAAGAAGAAAAGGACTGTTGAGAGACATCTATGCTTGATACTTCCTGTTGGCTTAATATTGCTGGTATTTTAAAAGGAAAAGAGAAAAGAAAAAGGAACTGTTTCTTAAATCATATCATTATTTGTTTGGTCGTCGCCAATTAAAATTTTGTTATATTTCAAATGCACCCTTCTGTTGAAATCTTTTGGTTGTGTTATTCCCTCTATCGATCTTTTGTGCGTATCTGTTACAGCCTCGTGTCGCTTTCATTAATTCTCGCTAAACGTCTAATTGCCACCTTAAAAGATTACAAGAGAATTTTGGAAATTGGACTACAGTTAATATTTTCTAACCTCGAATTCCGTTTTTCCGCAATCTGAGGGGGTAGGAAGACAAAGGACTTGGTGGTGTATATGAAAGTGAATTGATGCCCCCTTACCGGCGTCTGAGATCAGTCTAGCCCTAAATTAACCTCCACATTATTTGCTGGTTTACCATATGCCCGAAATAGGAGTCTTGACTGGGACTTATTTTGCGGAGGGTCAAGTGCCAAACTGCCCTCGACGTCACATGCCCATAAAATGGACTCTCGTCCTGGGATAATTATTTATGCAGCGTCACACTTAAAATATTGTAATAGTAAAAGTACATTATCTTCTAAATATAGTTCTGATAATGATAAAGAGATTCCAAAAGCCATGTTCACTGCTGTCCATCCCAAGTCTTCTTTTCTAACAAACAGTATGCTGTCAACCTAATTTTAAGTGTTAAGTTCTATTGAAAAAGCAGCTTTTAGTTGACAGTGAAATCATTTTATCTACTTGCTCGGGTATGATACACAGCAATCTTAATGTACTTCGTTCCAACTAGATTACTGAATATAAGGAAATGTATGTATTTATTTACTTATATTTTTATGCCTCCTTGGACATCTTCACTTTTTACTCTCTTCTCACATGAACATTAAAAAATATTTACAAAGAACAGATACACTATAGATATTATATCTCTAAACAGATCAAATTCTATTTAGTAATTTATCCTATAATTCCCTAAAATGCCTTCTTAAATTCTTTTTCTGACTATAATTTCTATTGATGATTTTGATCTGATCAGACAATTTGTTCGAAAAATCTATTCGTTAGTAGACTGAGTTTTTGAAATCTGTTTTGACTGTGAATTTCCGGTTCGAGAAAAAATATTGAAGTAATGTTTACCATTGTTAGAAATTCCATTTATTATTTTGAAAGTTTCAATTTGATAAGTACTCATTTTCATTTCTAGTAAAAAATACTTAATCCTAATTTCTCTGCCAATTTGGCTGGGGCTGTAGAATACACCGACTACATCTCTACAGAAGGGTAAGACCTCCACCAAGAGGATTTGGCATTAAATGACCTACAATGGTGGATATGCCATAAAACCCAACCAAACCAAATCATATATATTTAATATTTATGTATAAAGAGGATTTGGCATCAAATAACCTACAATGTTTGATATGCCATAAACCCCAACCCAACCAATTAATTTCTCAAATCTCTCCCCATAACTGTAATCTCTTAGTTTTTTTATAAGTAATATTGTTTACATTTCATAACCCGGGGATTAACATTTGCATGTGTATTAAACAATTCTAAATAAGAATTTTATAATGATATTTCATTCGATAATGAAAAGCTTAGTTGTCGGTTCAAAACAGGGTTTCTCAGCCTTTTCCTACTTACGTCTCATTATTATTATTTTTTTTTTTTTTTTTTTTGCGTAAAAAAAAACTTAAGACTCACATAAGCACAAATTGAAATTCAATGTACCAGAAAATACATTTTATTAACAAAAACAAAATTTTCGAAAATCATTCCATGAATAAATTGCTCCTTTTTCCAAAAAATCAATTGTGACTGGTCCTTTTATGCCCCAGACGATTGTCAACAGCATGATCTTCTTTATTAACCACTGCCCGCGGAACTTTTTCTTTACCGGAGAGTCAGTGTGTTTCTACTCCATGAACTGTCTTTTTAACCCAGTCTTGTAGTGGTAAATTCATGTTTAACACATTGCTGAACCCCTTTCGTCAAAAACTTGCTTCTCTGTACGTATCACACATTCTTTTGTGAATTTGATATGGTTTGCACCTCACAGCCTCCAAAGCTTTGATGACAAACCTTTGTTTAATGGTTTGATTTGGTTTTATGGCATAGCAACCATTGTAGGTTATTTAATGCCAAATCCGGTTTATACATATTTATTAGATATATGATTCCTAAACACATCTCGTTGATAACATTCTTAAACGAGTCTGAGATCATTTTTTACGCAGTTAAATGACTTCACTTATTTCAATCTAATACAAATAATTCTATTTATTATTAATCATTTGTTTGCACACATTCTAATGTTTTCAAGTATTGCAGTGTATCACTAAAAATTCAATTTAACAACAGTCATTTGTTTACACACAGGTGAATTATCAAACAATACTATTTCAAACAATTCAGTTTAGCATGTCAACAAAGTTAAATAGTTCCAAGTATTGTTAACAATACGATTAAACATCAGTCATTTATTTACACAGAGTGAAATGATCAAACAGTTCTATTTCGAACAAATCAGTTTAGCATAAGTACACAGTTTTTTGTTTACGAACAGTTAAATGTAAAAACATTTCAAATAATTCAGTTTAGTATAAGTACACAGTTTAGATGTCAAACAGTTCTATTTGGCCTAAAGATAGGGCCCTATCAGGTGCTACTACTCAGGACCGGAGTGGACCTGGGAGCGATAGCAATGAAGGGGTACTCAGTATTCCCCAAAGATCCAGCATCACTGGAGCCTCACCATCAGATTGGTTAATGTTATACCCAAAACACTCGTTGGGGGAGTCTTAACCCTCTGCAGAGATACTGTCGGTATATTCTACAGCCCAAGTAAACTGGGCTACCTTTGTTCAAGCCTGAAGCACTTTGCTACCATTTTGAAGAGCTTCAAAACAAATAGTTTTGCGAGATTAGAATATTTTTTGCTATAAATGTTCCATAACCATGATACGGATACGTGAAACGTTCATAGAATGTTCATAACATATATACATAGAACATAGGAATCCCGAAACACGAAAAACACGTAACGACTTCTTAGTTCAGGTACGAACCTTTTATTACCTTTGAGTTAAAGGTTTCGAAATAAGGAAGAGAGATGCACAATCTTTCTATGATGACTTTTCCATCTGCTCCCCCCAACCATCACGTGCGCACCCGCCACAAGGCCACTGGCCTGGCTTCGGTGTGCAAGCGAAAGTCAACCGTCTTCTTCCGAGCCAGGAACTCAACTCAACTCACTTTTTTCAAAATCCCCAAAATCCCCCGCGCACGCTTCCGGTGCATGACGTCATTTACGTCCGCAAGTCCTATCTGGGATTTTTATTTTGACATATCTAAATGTCACATCCTCCCGCGCACGCGCGTGAACACCCGCACTCAAATTTGCACCTAACTAATCCATGTGCTGAGCCGAAAGGTTCTCAGCCTAACTAAACCCAAAGGCAAGATATATAAAACGAAATCCCTCGGCCATTATATTACATAAACCGTTTCTAGACACTGCGGGTGTGATATCCATAGTACAGTGGTAAACCTGCTGGACTGCGAAATCGTGGCAAGCAAGCTCGAACTTCAATTACGCTAGTAGATTCACATTTGAACAAAAACCCTCGGGAAAGGTGTGATCCATCTTATTCCCAATAGCTATGGGTTAAATAGTACCACTATTATGGTTTTGGCATTAAATAATCCACGAAGGTTGAAATGCCGTTAAACAAAGAAACCAAACCAGAGAAAGAAAGAATGGATATGCCACGTTACTGATTCATTTTTCCCTCGTTACTTTTGTGACATATCAATTCTTAAGAACGATTTATAAAGGCCTCAAATAACTTTTCTTCAAACAATAACCAAAGTCGAAAGTTGTTGATAATTAATTATTGAGGAATCAGTAAAAGTAAAGTTGATGACCTTAGTCGAGGGTGACCCGAAGGCTCCCTTTTCAATAACTACAACACCAAGGTATAGGGAAGGGCGCTACTCCATTCAATTGATTGTTCCACTACCCTTGATTTTTACCTTATAAAGCTAAGTGTTAAGTAAGGCGGCATCAAGTACCATTTTTTAAATCTGGTATAACTCTACCTGGGATTGAACCCCAGTCTCCAGGACCATTAACGAATTCTCTGCTCATTAGATTAATGGCCCGGAAATTACGAAGAAATATGTTCCTGTTTATCTAATTACTTTATGTTTAACATATTTCCTCGACAAGAAAGTTGAACTCGTCCAACGAAAGACATAAAAGAAGAGGTTAGCGATAACAGAAGAAGAAATAAGTTTTTGATGAAAGTCTCAAAATATTTTCTTAGACACGGTACGTATTAACTCCATTTCTCCGGCACGAGAAGGTAAGTCACTAGCCTAATCATTTCGATCGATAAATCGAAGGAGGGATGAAGATTGGTTGAATGAATGTTTTAAAAGAGCGAGAAAGATGGAACAATCTAAAAGTACCGATGACTTCAGTAAGCGGAGATGTATGCAAGAACTTTCTAATTACCAGTGGTTACGTGACAGAGATTTACCTGCTCTCGCTCTCGCTCTCTCTCTCTCTCTCTCTCTCTCTCTCTCTCTCTCACACACACACACACACACACACACACACACAACAAGTCCTGGCGGCAACACCCCACAAGACACCAACTGTACGGCCACCTGCCTCCTATCACGAAAACTATTCAAGTTAGACGAACTAGACATGCAGGACACTACTGGAGAAGCAGGGACGAACCCATAAGTGATGTACTCTTATGGACCCCCACACATGGCCGTGCAAAAGCAGGACGACCAGCACGAACATACATTCAGCAACTATGTGAGGATACAGGAGGTTGTCCAGAAGACCTACCTGAGGCGATGAACGATAGGGAAAAGTGGCGAGAGAGGGTCGGGGATATCCGTGCTACCAGCACGACATGATGATGATGATATATAATTTATTGTGGTATGCCAAGGACAGAGAATGTAAGTTCGAATGAATTTAACCAGAATCTCAGCACAAGCAGGATGCGACAAAAGGTCAGTTTTTAAGCAGTGCTATACAGATTTTGAATTCAGTGTTTTCCTCCTCCTGGACTAGTCGCTATGCCATGGTTACAGAGCCCAGTCTGCCCTGCTATTTACTCATATCTAGAAGGAGAATAGTTGGAAATATATCTTTCCAAAGGGTGTTAGCGTTATGTAAAATGCAAACAGCTTCGTTCAGGGTTTGAACTCGAGTCGCCATATCTATTCCCTACTTTGACATCTGTCGCATCATGAAAGCGCCTCTTTCTAAAACATAGAAATATTTCTGACTCTTTTCCAGCACCGTGCCAAAATATTGCCCTGTCAGCTGAGGCTGTAGAATACACCGACTGCACCTCGGCAGATGAGTAAGACCCCCCAACGAGTGTCCTGGATATGACAATAGACAATCTGATGGTTAGGCTCCAGTGATGCGTTTGCTCCCAGGTCTACCTGATAGGGCCCTGTCAATGGGTCAAATAGAACTAAACTGCGTACTTAGGCTAAACTGAATTATTTGAATTAGATCTGTTTGACTAAACTGAATAGCTTGAAATAGAAATGTTTTTGACAATTAAACAATGTACTTACATTTAAACTGCGCACTTTTGCTAAACTGAACTGTTTTAAATGGAACTGTTTTTGATATTGAAACTGTATTTACGCTGAAATAAATTCTTTCAAATAGAACTGATTTGACATTTAATTGTGTGTAAACAAAATCTCTAATTATACTAGAGTGAATTGTTTGAATTAGAATTGTTTGACTAAACTGAATAGCTTGAAATAGAAATGTTTTTGTTATTTAAGCTATGTACTCATGCTAAAGTGAATTGTTGGAAATAGAAGTGATTATTTGTATAAAAATGGATTCGGCATTAAATAACCTACAAAGGTTGATATGCCATAAAACCCAAACAACCAAACGTGTCTGTGTATGAGCTTATGTATGTCATCAAGCGATTAATTCTTGGTCGAGCTCTTTCGGCAATTCGTTTATCTGCTATGATTATCTAAGTCTTAACTCCAAGATTATCCTTAATGATAAATGGTTTGAAAAGAAAGGAATAATGCTGAGCCCCACTAAAACAGGAAGCAGAAGAAATCACCGCCCTAGAGTTAAAAAAAAACCCCCTCTAATTGGAAAGTTGGTCCTCTAGTTTAGACTTAAAATAATCAAGCTTGTATAGATTCCGCTCAAAGCTATCAGCATATGGAGATTTCGGAAACGTAGACTTTAGACGAAAATAATAATACGGATTCTCTGTATTCTTTTTTTTTTTTTTTTTTCCTTATCAAGAATCAGATAAGTTTGGTTTGGTTTGTTGGGTTTTATGGCATATCAACCTTTGTAGGTTATTTAACGCCAAATCCATTTTTATGTAAATAACCTGTTCTATCTAAAACAATTCAGTTTAGCATCAGTACACAGTTTAATTGTCAAAAACATTTCCATTTAAAACTATTCAAGCAGTTATATGCAACAATTCGGTTAAGTGTAAATACAGTTTTAATGTCGAAAAACAGTTCTATTTGAAATAATTCAGTTAAGCATAAGCACGCAGTTTAAATGTAAGTACGGTTTGTCAAAATCCTTTCTATTTCAAGCTATTCAGTTTACTCAAACAATTCATTTTAGCATATTAGTATGCTGTTAGTTCTATTTAACCCATAGATAGGGCCCTATCAGGTGCTACCACTCCGGGCCAGAGTGGACCTGGGAGCGATGGCAATGAAGGGGTACTCCGCATTCCCCAAAGCTCCAGCATCACTGGAACCTCACTATCAGATTGTTTAGTGTCATATCCAGGATACTCGTTAGGGGGGGGTCTTACCCCTCTGCAGAGAAGCAGTCAGTGTATTCTACAGCCCCAACCGACTGGGCAAAGAATCAGATAAGTAACAATTGATAGAAAAAGATGAATACATCGATTAAGTTTTTTTTTTTTTTTTTTTTTTTTTTTTTTTTTTTTTTTATGAATGATTTAATGTGAATGTCGTCCTTCTAGAAGAACAGTGGTGATACTACTTAACCTATAACTGGTGGGGGAGGATAACGGTATTTGAACGAAAGTGAACATAGTATCGTCACTAGAGTTCGAACTCGCTTACTACGATGTTGCAATCCAGGATTTTAGCCATGAGGAATAACCCCTAGATAGATAGATAAGTTGATCGAATATATTGATAATTTCCGATGTGAAGAATTTATCTGATTTTCTGTAGTACTAACTTGATTTGATGCTACAACAAGCGCTTCTCTCTCTCTCTATATATATATATAGGGTTGAGCTCTCCAGCGAGGGAAGTAAATGGTTACCACTAGCGTAATGCAAGACTCTTCATATGAATCGAGCTCGCGGTAGCCGTTAAGCGGATATATGTAAACAATAACAATTGTGATACATAAGCGTTTAAATTTCCTTCGCTTGCGCTAGTTTCCTCGTGGCGGAGTGGTAGAATCTTGGATTGGCGTTTGATTCAACCGGGTTTCAATCCCAGTTTCGGGAATCTAGCCTGTCTAGCCACACTGAGGAGTTCTGATAGAACGAAACAGGTCTGTCAGTAGATGACAATATATATATTGTCACGTGATGGCTCGCGGAGACGAGGAGGTGGGAATGATACTCTCCCCCCCTGTTGAACTAAAATTATCTAGCAGTCAAAAAGTGACCGTTAGAAATGAATGTGGGTCACACAGATGTTTGCACTTAAGTGACCTTGGGTCGCCGGACATCGGAAGGGGAAAGAGAAAATGAAGCCAAATGATTGGTGGGGGGACCCCAAACGGAAGTGGGGTTCCCTTCCCCTCAACGGAAGTAAATACAAAAAAAAACAGTTTTTGGACAAGTCTCGTGGCAGACGGACGATAGCCATTTCACTCCGGGCTAAAGACAAAAGACTGAGACATGAGAGACCTGAGTCTCTCAAGCCAGCATTAAAAACAGTACAAAGTCTATTAGCCCGTGAAAGAAGAGAAATTCTCCAGTGGAACCCCGTCAAAAAAATAAGATAAGTAACTTTGGGACATTCTTCCTTTACACCCAAATTTTGTTTACCACTCTCTCTCAATTTGAAAAAGGATAAAAGCCGAGAAAAGACATTCATATTCATGGACTATCCTATTATACATTTTTGACACTTTGAACATATATATGTATATAACCGTAGTAAAGAACCTATGTATTTTCATTTTACCATGTGGTCTATGTTATTATTCCATGCTTCCCTTTCAGCTTCTATTCGCCTGACATTATCTTGCTTAAAACTGTCCTATTAATTCCTAAAGTATCACACGGGAAACCGGAGTTACCGACTACCACTATAGCAATATTAATATTATCACAACTAAGACCTATAGGCCCGTATTCTTCTATTATCTAAGGGGGAGAAGTTTAGCGGCCTGGTGGGTGTGTGATAGTGTGAAATTTTGGACCCCTTTGCCAGCGGTGGCCAGTCTGGCCCTAAATTATTCCCTCACGTAATATGCCAGTTCTTATCTGCCTGAGAAAAGAACTCTGAACAGGACTTATTTCTGTAGGGGATCAAGTGCCAACCTGCCCCGTCTTCACACGTGCGAAAATAAAGTCCCGTTTAGGGATTTTAGACAATTTGCCGTCACAATATAGTGATCCATGGACGGACTCTTTCGTTGTATCACAACTGTTAAGTGAGGCTAGACACGTCATATCCTTCAAGTAGGAATCGAAACCCGATTTTGACTTTACGTCCGTTGGATATCTTACCAGAGAACTATCGTCATTATTAACGTATATGTTTATACATAAGCACTACTAGCAACCGGAGTGCTCAATTTATGAGAAGAGCTTTGCATTTACACGTATGTGGTAGCCAGCAATTCTTTTACTCGATATATATAATCCATGAAAAATATTATTCTGCAACCTAAGGTTTCATGAAGTTTATAACAACATTCATCAGGCAGTTAAGAAGATGGAACGAAATTGAAATCGAAAATGCGACAAAATACAGACAAAAAATCGAAAATGCGACAAAATACAGACAAAAAATCGAAAATGCGACAAAATACAGACAAAAAACCGTTAAGGTTTCGTTTGTGTGTGGTTGTAAGTCTGTGAGTGTCTGTGGTTGTGTGTGTATGTGTGTACGCGTGGATGCGTGTTTTTAGGTTAAGTCAGGCCAGCAACGTAAAGCGTTGGTTACAGCGAAAATGGGTTACAAATGTGTATTCATTTGTTGCATTATATTCTTTGGTTGACAGTCGATGTGGAATAAAATATCATCGCTGCAAGTTTAGAAATTTAATTTGTAAACGTGTATGGTGAGCAAGAATTACAATGGGTATAAGTAAGGTTATATTGTGTTGTAAATATGTTGGTATAATGTATACGGGGGTGGATTTAATTGCACTTGGTTCGACACATCACCATATAGTGATTTACTGACAACCAACACTCTCATAATATATATATATATATATATATATATATATATATATATATATATATTGTTAAGATAGCGTAGACGCAGAGTCATTGACGCTTGGTGACTGTTAATTTCTAACCTATGTGATGATGAGATTAATATATATATTGAGTTTTACTCTATATTTTGATTTTCCTAATTAAGAAACAGAAAAAAATTCCTTCTGCGAAAGAGAAAGAGAAAAAATTAAAATGTATTTAATGAAAAAAAGAAAAGACGTAACAAGACAAACAGCCAACCCAAGTGAATAAGATATAGATCTTATGATTCAAGTGTTAACTTCTTAACATATATTCTTGCTTATCACACAAGTGTTTAGATAAATAATTTGACCTTTTATTGTTGTTTCACTAACCATAAACGTAGCCATCTGTCTTAGAACATTATGATATAATGTTGTATAGCCATGACCAACTATACATACACATATACATGCATGCAGAATCATAACAACGACACAATAAAGACGAGCGACACAGTTCTTTAGAAAAATCTACCTCTCACTTTATTGAAAGGGTTGTGTGTGAGAGGGAGTTGGAGACCCAACAGAAATGCAACATATTGACCCCCCAATCTTATGGCCGTAACAGCGTTTCTTTCCCGTTCTCCTGGGCTGCTCAACCGGGGGCCTGGGGGCTCAGCCTCTCTGGGACATGTTCCTCATTCCAGCATCTTCTCTCCAACTGGTCTGATCTTCAACTCCTGACTTTCTGTTTTCACCCGGGTTATATAAGGATTTGACGCCCACTCTTCTTCCTGCGAGCGTCACAATTTCGCACTCATTCAACCCGTCCACGGTCAAGGTTTATCCTGATATTCCTCGACCGGATGCACCTGTTATTTACACAGGTGTATTTCCTATTTTGACAGCTTGGCCGGGATCAATATGTTACAATAATAAACCAGAATAGTTCTTAGGTTATTTTTAAGACTTGAGTAATACTATATTATAATGATATGGGTAACGTGTACTGATGTAATTGTCAATAAACTAGCCGAGGAAACCAATTACAATTGAATTATCAGTTAGTGCCCTATATTTACAGACTTCAAATAAATCTAAACTTATTTAACCGAATTCAATTGTTTGTCTTTAATTGGGCTGTTTCAATTATCTGAAGATAAGAATGTCGTGAAACTCTGAGTTGTGGGAATGGTATATTTATTTTCAATTTTTAATATGTATAGAGAGAGAGAGAGAGAGAGAGAGGGAGGGAGGGACTTACTGAGAGAGAGACAGAGGGAGAGAGAGAGAGTGACGGAGGGACTTACTGAGAGAGAGACCGAAGGAGAGAGAGAGTGACGGAGGGACTTACTGAGAGAGAGAGAGAGAGAGAGAGAGAGAGAGAGAGAGAGAGAGAATGTTAGGATAACATAGACATAGAGTCAGTGTATAATAATGATAATTCTTCCGATCAGAAAGTTAATCTGAATGTATTTATAGCTGTTTATATATATATATATATATATAGGTAGAGTGTTCGCCAATGATCCGGGAGACCAGGGTCCAATCCCAAGTCGCGTCATACCAAAGACTTTAAAAATGGTACTTGATACCTCCTTGCTTAACCCTCAGCAATATAAGGTACGTATCGAGGGTAAAGTGGAGCAATCCAGGGAAAGGAGTAGCGCCTTCCCCTACACCTCGGTGTTGTAGCTATTGAAAAGGGAGCCTTCTGGTCGCCCTCGACTACGGTCGCCAACTTTACTTTACTATATATATATATACACAGACAATATACATATATATATATATATGTATTATTCAATCCAGTAAATCCGGAGTAGGGAATAATTCTAATCAAGCCCAATAAAATATTTCTCCTGGAAAATTATCCAAAAGAGAGAGAGAGAAAAAAATATATATTCCATTAAAAATGATGGGTGTGTTGGGTGATAAAAACATCTGCCATCACTTTAATAAAAGCCATGTAAAGCGAGAAACTGACTGTCGCTAAGTATCGTTGACTCTGTGCCTATGCTTTCGTAAATTTACCAATGCGCTATCGCCGATATTGTACACTTTAGATAGATAGATAGATAGATAGAGAGAGAGATAGATAGATAGAAAAAGAATTACATTACATTAGATAGATCGATAGATCGATAGAAAAAGAATTACATTACATTAGATAGATAGATAGATAGATAGATGCGGTTGTAGCCTTACATTTAAAGTACAGAGGGTTGTTGAAATTCTTCATAAATTGTATTGTTAGTTAATTTGAAATTGTAATGAACCGGCCTTAAAGATCCTCAAAATTGGAAATTTCACGTCTAGCATTAAATTGCGTGAATGTCAAAAGGACTAATCTATAAAGAAAACAGACGATCACGTTCCGATAAACTTTGATCACCAGGAAAGAGTTGTCGTGTGACATTAATGCCAGGTAGCCTAAGGATTAACGGTTCAGGTTAGGAATTCCGCGAACAAGGTTCAAATTCAAGTTGAGACTGCTTGAGGTTTACTTAATAATTAATCATATTTACCCAACCCCTCCGCTCGGGCAGGATATGACACAAGGTCATTTTTTAAGCGGAGTTTAACAGGTTTGAATTCAGAGTTTTCCTTCTCCTAGACTAGTTGCCTCACCAAGTCTTAAGAACCTAGTCTGTCCTACTATTTACCTATAGCTGGAGGGAGAATAATTGGATTCATACCTTTCCCAAGGGTATTAGTGCTATGTGAAATGCAATCAGTCTCGTCCAGGATTTGAACTCGTGTTGCCGTGTCCATTTCCTGCGATGATAACCATTACACCACGGGCACCTCCACTTAATAATTTATGCCCGTTTTGTTGGAAAGTTACGAATATATTTCTTTTCAACTTTGCAGTCACCTTATCCATGTCGACTCTTTCAGCTACTGAAAAAGGGAACGCCATGTCTTAATTGTTTATTTGGCGGATGAATACTGATTATCGCATTGAATGCAACAAGGAAATGTAAATGAGAAAAGAAAAGTTACCGCAGAGAATTTAAATGATAAATATACATGACTGAAGTTAGTGCAGAGGAACAGAGGTAAACATAGTTACACAGAGGTCATCTGAAAAGAAAAACAGAATATATTTTCCTAGCAGTGTAGAACAAATAAGCCAGGACTAAAAATGAATGAGTTCCATAAAAACAGAAGATAGTAACTTTGTGGAGAGAAACACATGATAGATAGATAGTGAACAGACAGACAAACAAACAGATAAATACGATATGTTTCCTGACTTTTTTCGTATGGGCATTTAAAATTGTCATAGACTCTTGAAAATTCAGCATGTTATTGCCATACATCTTATGAGATGACTGACCAATTTTCATGATTTCAGGTCCAAATGAACAGCTACTGCAGGAATTAGAATACACCCTACTAAAGCCTGATTGTCACAGCTGGTGAAGTTCAAAATCTGAAACTTTAGAAGAACGATATACAATAAAATTGTGTTTTAAACTTAGAAAAAATGCCACAAAAACGTATGGAATGCTTCATGCTGCTTTTAGACCATCTTGCATGAATCGAGCATCAGTTTCTGAGTGGCATAAGAGATTCAACGAAGGCAGAGAGTCTGTGAGGGATGATGAGAGGTGTGGGAGGAGTAAGGAAGTCAATACACCACAGTTGATTGGCCAAAGGGTTAGGGTTAGGGCTACTATGTTGAGGTTTTAAGGGAGTTCAGGAAGACATTCCGTCGGAAGAGGTCAGCACTGTTCAAATCGGCGGCATTTCCACCAGGACAATGCACCAGTCCACAACTCCATCCCTGTCATCGACTATTTGATCAAGATGGGCATCAAGACAGTTCCTCACCCTTCCTATAGTCCAGACCTTGCTCCCTGTGACTTTTGGTTATTTCCTAACCTCAGAGACTATCGTTATGAGACAATTGAGAAGATGAAAGAGGCTGTGACGAAGGTCATTAACACGCTCACACATGTGGACTTCCATGGGGCCTTCTAGAAGTTATTGGAACGGTACAACAAGTGCATTGCAGCCGGAGGAGATTACTTCGAAGGGGACAACAGTTTCATGTGTGTACTATCAATAAAAGTGCCCATACGAAAAAAGTCTGGAAACTTATCGTATGCACCTCGTAGATATGAACTCAAGTAGAATAGAGAGACATAAAAAGAGATGGTGCTATCGTCTCGTTCTCTAACAACCGAGTGCCATCAAAATTTGTTATAGATTGTATTTCTTTAATAATCTGTATGTAGAATGAAGCGGGGTTAAATAGTATCAAAATTGGAAGCTGCACGTTTAGCCATAAATTGCATGAACGTAAATTCATTAATAAGTGAGGGAACCACTGGATCACGTTCAGATAAACTTCGACCACTGGGAAGGAATTTTCATGCGATAGTGATTAGGAATAGATGAATGGTTACCAAAAGGTCAACAACACGGAAAATTAAATCAGTGTACTGAGTTCGAACCCTGGCTGAAGCTTCTCAAGTTTTCTTCGAAGTCTAAAAAAAGAGCCCTGCGTAGTGCAATGGTCAGTGTACTCAGCTAGCAGACCATTGTTAGTTCGATTATCGCTTGACATTTTATACTTTTAGCCTTGTCTTAAACAAAACAAAGTTCATAAAATAATCTGGGCGCCTGATGTGGTGAAATGTTTAAAGAGATCAATTAGCAGATCTTTGTTAACGAATTCGATTCGCACTGGGTGTCTCATGCAGCTGATCTTGGCCAAAACAAAGCTAAGTTCAGTAAATTACCTGGGCGCCTCAGGTAGTGAGAGATCGGCTTGCAGACTACTGAAAGTGAGCGAGATTCTTACAGAGTGCCTCATGCTTCTGGCCTTGTTGTAAACTAAACTAAGCTTAGTAAGTTACCAATGATTAAAGAGCTCGGCTTGCAGACCATTGTTGGTGAGTTCGATTCTCACCGGAATTCTCATACTTCCGACCTCGTGTTAAACTAAGTAAATATTAGTAAATGACACCAATGTATTTTCCAGTAACTTTGTTTCTGTATGCTAATAGTATCCTTCACTCCCCTGGTGGCTGTTTGTTTGACTCACCGTAAGGGGTCAGTCACGAGAACTCTAGCGGTAATTTCGAGACACAGTCACAGGAGAGTTGAGGATTTTTAAAATGGTTAGTCAGTCAGTTAATAGTCAGTAGAAAACAAGTATGCTGCTTAAATTTGGGAGCTACTGAAACTGCTCAATGATCTATGGAATAAAATGAACTTTCCTTCATCGACTCAAAACATACTACAATATGTCGCTCTGTCTTTTTTTTTTAGGTCACAACATACAAATAAAGTGAATGGTATTTTTTTGGACCACGTGTCTGACTTTTTCCTTTCCTGTGAACTCTTGGTCATCTCCTCCTCTCGTCTTTGTCTCTCATCTTTTCGTCGAGACCCAACAATACGACATTTTTTTCTCAGATGAGAGTGTAGTATCTGTTCATCATTCCTTGGATCAATGTGTATCTCACTGACACTTCTGGTTAGTTGCAGCACTCTTCTGCTTAGTTCTCAGGCTGTGTCTGGACTGCGCTTTCTCTTCCTCTTCCTCAACCATGTTAACATCTTCGGGCAAGACGGTAGCCTAGTCCCCAGTATTCCTTTTCCAGAACAGCACCTTCCCAATAAGAGTCAGAATAACCCGATGCGTTACACTGGTAAAACTAATTACCATATTTACGCGTAGGGTTCACAAAATTTAACTGACCATGTGTCACACTTTATCCCCGTAAAAGTAAATGCCTATTACTCTTAACTTCATCTCTGCGTGTGCGTATTTGAGCGCATCTGCTGTCACGTGCAATTAGCAATTAATGACATCACAGAAAAATAAATTAGCCAATGGGAAAACAGAAAGGACAGGTGAAGCCTTTCAGCCTTATTAGGCATTCAATCCCACAGAAGGTTCTTTTGAAGCTTCAGATAAACCCTGATCATCAGGAAGGATTGATTTTAACAGCATGTCAAAACCCATCTAAGGTTATATCATGCCCAGAGGTTAGGGAGTTTCGTTCACTGTAGACTAATATTAATGTTTTTTTCTTCTTTTTTCTTTTTAATTAATACTAGCTCGGGCGTTCTGATTGGGATTAGGTGATCCGCTTGTATCTCAAAATCCCAGAAAGTTTTATGCATTTCATTTCATTCAAATTTTAATCTCTTGCGCAATTCCTAGAGAATCACCTTTCCTACCCAATCGTGCTTAGTTTTGTCAACTTTTTGAGCAATCTTGCTGCATTCGCTTATATGATTATGGGAATAATTTCAGTCTCCACATAACCTACACTTGCTATTCTGTTGTCTATAATCAATTTTCGCTTTAATATAATTGGTCACTATGGCGTCATTTTTTTGCTGCAATTTAGAGAGATTCAATTTCTCTCTCGAGATCTCCCTTTCCTTAAAATTATCCAGGTCTTCTCGGGTTTGTGGCTATAAGTATCCATACTGTTGTTTTTCTTCCCATTTCCGTTTTTAATTTTTGTTTTCTCTTTGTTTTTATGTTGTAGCTGTTACTGGCTGCAATAATTAGTCTTTCGTTGCTCTTTTTAATCTATTCCTAGAGTTTTTATATTGATGCATCAACGTACTTCTCTATGCTAGCCAGTCTTCCTCATCCTCCTTCTTTTCTTGACACATACAGTCTGTCTATGTCATCTCTAAGATGCACGGTCATGCGCATTGTCATCATTTTTCTTGTCCTTTGGTCGAGTTGTCAGACTTCCTCCCTTGTCCATTGAAAGAATAGTCCTGAGTATCTTACAAGGTGCTATTTCTTTTGATGAGATTATTATTATTTACTTATGAGTTTTTCCCATCAGTGTTAGCTGATGGTTTTTCACTGGAGTTTGAGTGACAGCAAGTCTCCTGGACTCTTCTCAGTATTCTGACCGTTCTCAGTAATGCTGTAGTTTGGATGGTTTCCACTCGTCCGCCAACTTCCAAATCCTTCAATCCCTTTAATGATTATTTAGTTACTGTACTAAAAGCACCAATCACAATTGGTATAATTGTCAACTTCATGTTCCATAGTTTTTTTTTCAATTCTCTAGCAAGGTCGAGATTCTTATCCTTCTTTTCCCATTCCTTCAGATTTATTCTGTGGTCCGCCGGGACAGCAAAGTCGACAATTTTGCATATTCTCTTTTTTTTTTTTTTTTTTTTTTTTGATTATTATAAGGTCTGGTCTTCTGGACGAGATTAGGTGATTATTATTATTATTATTATTAAGACAAAATGATAATTTGCACGAACGGTGTCCCCTCCCCTTGATATTCACTTCCAGACAATGAAATCATCTACGTGATAGAGGATGAAACTTCCAGTCCATGATAGATCAAAAAAGATATTTAGTGACTCACATTGCCAAATCAATTCATTGATAGGAACCTAACGGAACAGATCATTTCAGTTTGTAAATTAAAAGAACCCAAAAAACTTTTTATAAAATTGATTCGCTTCAAGCTTTTAATTCAAAGACTTCGGATTATCTTACCGAAGGAAAGAACAAATCTGATAAGAAATGAGCCAGAAATAGTAGTCCTCAATCAGCTAATGGCAAACCTAAAATTAAATTTGCATAATAAAATATATTTGAAATGTTTTGATCATAGAATAAAGGCTCTTAGGTTCTTTTTTCCTTCCTCTCTGACTTTCTTTGCCAACCCCTCTCTCTCTCTCTCTCTCTCTCTTAACACACTCATATACAGACATATATACATACACAGCACCCCCGAAAAATAGATAAATAGATAGATCAACTAAAATAATTTTACCACAGAGTGCCTACTTTTGCTTTTGTTTTTTAACAAGAAAACAAAACCACACTCATGAGAAGGGAAGCCTTTCATATTGTTTTTTATTTTATACACACACACACACACCGGCTCATTGGCCAAGTGGATAGAGTGTTCTCCAATGGTCCGGGAGACCGGGGTTCAATCCCAGGTCGTGTCATACCAAAGACTTTTAAAATGGTACTTGATACCTCCTTGCTTAACACTCAGCAATATAAGGTACGTATCGAGAGTAAAGTGGAGCAACCCAGGAAAATGAGTAGCGGCCTCTCCTACACCTCGGTGTAGTAGCTGTTGAAAAGGGAGCCTTCTTTACTTTACTTACTATAGATAGATAGATAGATAGATAGATAAAGAAAAATGATTTACGAAAAATAAAAACAAACGTTTCAGTTAAAGCTTTGGATAAAGAGTGCTCAAATATAAACATATATATATATATATATATATATATATATATATATATATATATATATATATAAGAGTTCTAAGCCACACTCTGAAAGAAGAGCGATAGCGGAACATTTTTATTGTAGCAACAGAGGACCACTTCTTATAAGACCAGAAAAACTGATTCAGATTTCTGTCATGGTATCTGTATAAGTGAGGTCCACACAAAAGCTAGCGATGTGCGACAAATTTAAAATCTTGGTAAAGCTAAAAACATTTTGAACGATCTTTATATATATATATATATATATATATATATATATAGGGTATTATTCGGTCCAGTTAAACCAGAGTTGGGAGTAATTCCTTCAGGACAAGAAAATCATTCAGGAGCTGAACATTCAAATTTTCCTGGTGGAGAGCTCAAAGTAATTTTTTTACAGAGCAATATTTCTTTAAGAAAAAAAAGACCGGTTAATTTAGGATTATAGATTTATTCCTTCAGGATCAGTCTTTGGTTTTTTCTTAAAGATATATATATATATATATATATATATATATATAAGTGGTCCTCATATACAAAAGCGTTTATATATATGAATAGGGCTGCAAATGATATCAAATTAGTCATTTAGTTTTTTTTTTTTAATTTTATTCTATATACTAGCGCGACACGCGTTTCGGACATTCTTATTTCTTCAAGCATTTGGTTTACTGGTTATGCGTTGAATTCCTTTATAGTAAAGATCGTTTTAATCGGATGACTCTAGATTTAGTGTCTGTGAACGTCCCATTGGAATTAATTGAAGATTTTTAGTTGTTTTGTTAAGGATCTTTTTTGTTCTTTCCCCTCTTTTTACTTCTCGTCAATGTATCTGTGTGTTTTTGTAATAATGCGTTTGCTTATATATATATCATATATTTATTTTGTACGTGTGCGTGCGTACGTGTGCGTGCGTACGTGTGTGTGTGTGTGTGTGTGTGTTTAAGAAGGTCCAAAGGATGTGTGTATTATTTGTGTGTTTTGATAACTAGTGTGTATATACATTTTTCTGTACGTTCACGCGCATGCGTATGTTGTTAGACTCTGTTCAATTTCGTTTAAATCTATCAATAAAGTTTTATTTGGAGTAGTCATTGGTCTGGTATATTTGCATTGTGTTAAAATTTCCATATTGGTGTTTTGATAAAGTTTTATATTTTATATTTTCTTGTGATTTGATATTACTTTTATGCAGAGAGACTCAATTGTTCAGTGCTTGGGCATATTTTATATAAATTTGGTTACAGTTTGTGTATTTGATTTTTGAACGGCAGCTTGAATTTCTATTTATTATCAATGTTGTTCTAGGATTTTAGAAAGTATTTCGAGACCCCATAATTTGTTTCCTAAATGTAGACGAGGCTTGTGTGTTTTAAGTTTTTTAGTTATCGTTTGTTTTTAAGTATTTTGTTATGTCTAGTATGTTTTTATCCTGTCATCATTTTTAAATTTATCTAGATTCTTTTATTTTCTGTGAATAGTTCTGGGTAGTTTTTGTTGTATGTTGAGATTTATGCAAAAGGTTGTTCGTTGCTATTACTTTTGGGGTGCGTTGTTCTTCTAGAGGTATTTTCTTGCTAATTAGAATCTCTTATTTATCAAAGATACTTGTTATCCTCTCTAATGGAGGGCTGTGCGTAATTCTTCGAGGCAAACTTGTCGGGGGATTTTATTAATGATTAGGGTGTAGACCTTACGTGTTTGTGTGTGAAGGATTGATTTTATACAGGTTTTGGAGGTATTGGTTTGGTTTTATGGCATATCAACCACTGCAAAATCCTTTTTATACATATATATCAAATATATGATTTCTAACATTTTGTAGATAACAGTTTTCAACTAGCATGAGCTCATTTTTTTTACAAAATTAAATCATCATCATGTCGTGCCGCCAGCACGGATATCCCTGACCCTCTCTCGCCACTTCTCCCTATCGTTCATCGCCTCTGTCAGGTCTTGACACAATCAAATAGTTTCACTTATTTCTATCTAATACGAATAATTCTATTTATTATTAATCATTTGTTTGCACACTGTTTAATGTCTTCAAATATTGCAATGTATCACTAATAATTCAATGAAACATCATTTGTTTACACACAGTTAAATGATCAAACAGTTCTATTTTAAACAATTCAGATTAGCATATCAACAAAGTTAAATCGTTCCAAGTATTGCTATGTATCACTAACAGTTCAATTAAACATCAGCTCTATGTCCACACACGGTTAACTGATGAAACAGTTCTATTTTTAACAATTCAGTTTAGCATAAGTACACAGTTTAAATGTCAAACAGTTTTATTTGACCCATAGATAGAACCCTATCAGGTGCTACCACTCTAGGCTAGTGTGGACCTGGGAGTGATTGCAATAAAGTACTCTGCATTCCCCAAAGTTCCAGCATAACTGAATCTTTATCTGAATCAGATTGTTTAGTGTCATTAACAGGACACTCGTTGTGAGGCTCTTATCCCTCTTTAGAGATGTAGTCGTTGTATACTGCAACCCTAGCCCACTGGGCGAAGCAGCTTTTAGAAGTATTGTTAGGTGTTTGTTGATTTGTGGTAAATATGTGTGATCATTAGGCCATTATAGTTTTCAATGGGAATGTTCAAAAATGGTAATTCTTTAAAATTGTGTTCTATGGTGAGTTTTATCTGAGGGTGTAGGTTTTGAAGTATGTTATGGAAATCGTTAATGCTACATTTCCAGAATATGAAACAGTCATCCAGGTATCTTTTCTATGATCTAATAAAATCTATTTTCATATTGTTGCTGTATTTTTTTCCCAATGATATTATATAGATTTTCCTCTAAGTATGTTAAGGCTAGGTAGCGTCTGTTGGTGTCATTTTGGTTCACATAGCTGTTACTTGGAAATTGGGTGAAATTTATGTTGTCGAATTGAAAAGATTAGTTCTATACTTTCAGTGATCGTTTTTTTTAAAAATCTTACGTTGTAATGTTCCTGGATATTTTTCCACCCAAAACGATATGGCCTGTTTTCCTAATTCATGGGGGGGTGTCCTCGTGGTGTAATGGTTAAAGCGATGGAGTGCGGAATCGTAGTAAGCGAGTTCGTACTCCAGTCGTGCTATTACGTTCACTTTCGGGCAAATACCCTTGGGAAAGGTATGAACCCCCTTATCCTCCCAGCTATGGGTTAAATAGTACCACTACTGTTCTTCTAGGAGAATAGCTTTGGCATTAAATAACCTAGAAAGGTTGATATACCATTAAAACAAAAGGAATCAAGAACCTAACTCATGGGGGATATTACTATATTAGTCTGTGACATCATATGTTATGAGTGTATTAGGATCAGTTTTTATGGTATGAAGCTTATGTTATATAATCAAGGAATGAATTTTTATTTTAATCATTTTTCAGTAATTATATTTTATTATTCAGTGTGGGTGGGCTTTGAACTATTCGGGTTAAGAGTTCAGGTGTGTAGTCAGTTGGTGCAGTTTACGCTCGCACGCAAAGGATATGACAATGGTAATTGTCATAATAAACCCCAGACAGGAAATGAAGCTGGAGTGTGAATGACGCCATGCCCAGAAGAGATAGGGTGAGATTTTCGAAGATTTTGAAAAAGATTTAGTTGAGTTCCGACCATGGTGTTGAGAAGTTGGGTCCGACCATGGTATTGAGAAGTTGGGGTCCAACCAGGCAGTTGAGTTCCGACCATGGTATTGAGAAGTTGGGGTCCAACCAGGCAGTTGAGTTCCGACCATGGTGTTGAGAAGTTGGGTTCCAACCAGGCAGTTGAGTTCCGACCATGGTATTGAGAAGTTGGGGTCCAACCAGGCAGTTGAGTTCCGACCATGGTGTTGAGAAGTTGGGGTCCAACCAGGCAGTTGAGTTCCGACCATGGTATTGAGAAGTTGGGGTCCAACCAGGCAGTTGAGTTCCGACCATGGTGTTGAGAAGTTGGGGTCCAACCAGGCAGTTGAGTTCCGACCATGGTATTGAGAAGTTGGGGTCCAACCAGGCAGTTGAGTTCCGACCATGGTATTGAGAAGTTGGGGTCCAACCAGGCAGTTGAGTTCCGACCATGGTGTTGAGAAGTTGGGGTCCAACCAGGCAGTTGAGTTCCGACCATGGTATTGAGAAGTTGGGGTCCAACCAGGCAGTTGAGTTCCGACCATGGTATTGAGAAGTTGGGGTCCAACCAGGCAGTTGAGTTCCGACCATGGTATTGAGAAGTTGGGGTCCAACCAGGCAGTTGAGTTCCGACCATGGTGTTGAGAAGTTGGGGTCCAACCAGGCAGTTGAGTTCCGACCATGGTATTGAGAAGTTGGGGTCCAACCAGGCAGTTGAGTTCCGACCATGGTGTTGAGAAGTTGGGTCCGACCATGGTGTTGAGAAGTTGGGGTCCAACCAGGCAGTTGAGTTCCGACCATGGTGTTGAGAAGTTGGGTCCGACCATGGTGTTGAGAAGTTGGGGTCCAACTATGGTGTTGAGAAGTTGGATCCGACCATAGTGTTGAGAAGTTGGGGTCCAACTGAGGTGTTGAGAAATTGAGATTGGACCACGAAATCTGCCGAATGTTGGGGTGTTGTTAGCATAGTATGATACTAAAGACTTTTAAGAATTGTCTCTCGCCTCGTCTCGAAGAACTGAAGTCAGAAATTAATAAACCCTTCGTACCTGAACAACAGAATCGCCTGTGTATGAGTGTCCACCTGCAATTATACATGTATTTGCCTGTCTGTTTCTGCATATGTATTAGTATTATGGCTATATAACACTTAGAATAAGAATGTCATTTTCAATGTAAGATTATATCTTATATAGAAATGGTTATAGTAGTATATCAATTTGTTTGCAGAGTTTGTTTATGGGCTATCTGTTTTCTAATATAGGTGTAAATTTGAGGTCACTAGGTTTGGAATTTCTATGTTCTGATTTTAGTGTTTCAATAGCTGTTTTGTAAGTAGGCGATCGTAGTCGAGGGAGACCTGAAGGCTTCCTTTTCAATAGCTACAACACCGAGGTGTAGGGGAGGGCGCTA
Organism: Sepioteuthis lessoniana; assembly: GCA_963585895.1. Taxonomy (NCBI): domain Eukaryota; kingdom Metazoa; phylum Mollusca; class Cephalopoda; order Myopsida; family Loliginidae; genus Sepioteuthis; species Sepioteuthis lessoniana. The sequence goes on from OY757922.1 coordinate 20,684,012, forward strand.
CTCCTTTCCCTGAATTGCTTCACTTTACCCTTGATATGGACATTATAATGCTGAGTGTTAGCAAAGAGGCATCAGGTACCATTTTTTGAGTCGACCTGCAATTGAACCTCAACCAATTAGACTAATTGGCCGGTTTAAAATTTCATTTGACTTCGACGTGATAGGAACACGCAACTTTGTGAATTTTTCAGTAATCCGTGAAGATTCCTGGGTTTTGGAATGAATTTAGTTAGGAACTCTTTTTCTTTTTTTAGTTAATGTCAACTTATGTATCTTGCAGAATTTTGTAATTTTTTATATCATATTATTGTCTATGTTCGTATTAATCAATTTAAAATAGTTTTCTTCCTTTAGTATTTCTTGGATTTTTGTTCAATAATGTTTTATTTAAAATTACTACAGTGCTTCCTTTGTCAGCTTCTCTTATAATTATGACGTTCTTGTTTTTAGTAACGTCCTCACCTATACCTCGGTGTAGTAGCTATTGAAAAAGGAGCCTTCGGGTTTCCCTCAACTACGGTCACCAACTTTACTTTTTTTTCTTTCTTTTTTGTACATTTTTAAGGTTTGTCAGTTTGAGTGAGATTGTTGTGTGTATCAGTTTGTTTGTTTTTTCTTGTAAGTTAATTCTAGTTAGTTACTGCTACTATCTCTATTCGGGATGAATTTGGATTTATTTTTTGATAACGAATCATCTGTATTTTCTTTGTTATGAAATTTTTCTATCAATCTAAAATTTCGTTCAACTTCCATAAGGTCTCTTTTTAATTTCCCGAGATTTTCGAGGAGGGGTAAAATTTTTGGACCAACTTTGATAAATCAGACTGATTTTTATCAAATTTACATGTTGATAGATGAATTATTTTCGGTTGAATGTCCTTGGTTTTGCTCGATAAGTTACCAAAATTGGCCTTCTTGTTCAGCTGTGTTGTCTAAAAAAGGTTCTTACTGGGTGGTTTCCTAGAATAATTTCTGTGGTATTTTCTTTTATTGTAGGGTGTATTATAGTGGAGGATAATTTCTGTGGTATTTTCTTTTATTGTAGGGTGTATTATAGTGGAGGATAATTTCTGTGGTATTTTCCTTTATTGTAGGGTGTATTATAGTGGAGGATAATTTCTGTGGTATTTTCCTTTATTGTAGGGTGTATTATAGTGGAGGATAATTTCTGTGGTATTTTCCTTTATTGTAGGGTGTATTATAGTGGAGGATAATTTCTGTGGCATTTTCTTTTATTGTAGGGTGTATTATAGTGGAGGATAATTTCTGTGGTATTTTCCTTTATTGTAGGGTGTATTATAGTGGAGGATAATTTCTGTGGTATTTTCTTTTATTGTAGGGTGTATTATAGTGGAGGATAATTTCTGTGGTATTTTCCTTTATTGTAGGGTGTATTATAGTGGAGGATAATTTCTGTGGTATTTTCCTTTATTGTAGGGTGTATTATAGTGGAGGATAATTTCTGTGGTATTTTCTTTTATTGTAGGGTGTATTATAGTGGAGGATAATTTCTGTGGTATTTTCCTTTATTGTAGGGTGTATTATAGTGGAGGATAATTTCTGTGGCATTTTCTTTTATTGTAGGGTGTATTATAGTGGAGGATAATTTCTGTGGTATTTTCCTTTATTGTAGGGTGTATTATAGTGGAGGATAATTTCTGTGGTATTTTCCTTTATTGTAGGTTGTATTATAGTGGAGGATAATTTCTGTGGTATTTTCCTTTATTGTAGGGTGTATTATAGTGGAGGATAATTTCTGTGGTATTTTCCTTTATTGTAGGGTGTATTATAGTGGAGGATAATCTCTGTGGTATTTTCTTTTATTGTAGGGTGTATTATAGTGGAGGATAATTTCTGTGGTATTTTCTTTTATTGTAGGGTGTATTATTGTGGATGGGATTTAACCTATCCTGTATTTGTTTGATGGTTAGGCTACTTTTTGCGTGGTGGTATGTACAGGGATTAATTTTATATTTGTATGGAGTTGTTTTTGTCGGTGTGTGTTAAAGTTTATCTAAGCATTGTTTACGATTAAACATGTGTAGTGGTATGTATGGATATGTATGTGTGTAGTAATGTATATTCCGATGATTTTTTTCTTTTTGTGAATCATGATGGTGTGTTTGGATGTTGTTCTACGTGGTGTGTTGGTTTGTTTTATGATGTGTAAATGTAGGTTCTTGTGTGTGTGTGTTTGTGTGTGTTCGTTTTATATCCTTTTCTCTGTAATCTTTCATTCTTGGGGTAGATTTCTCAGCCATGTAGTTTTTCTGTCCAAGATTTTTTTTTTTTTTCTTCCTCCTTTTTGCATTATTTTCCCAACAGTTCCGAGAGGAATTGTCGTGTTATTGTGGAGTAAAGTTCTTTGATTTCAAGTAATAGTTCCTGGTCTATTTCTAAATATTTTATTGTGTAAATTGTTGCTCTATCTTTTAGAAGTTCTACTTGAGAGTTTAGTTTTGTAAGTTTTAATTTTGCTTCAATTTTTTTCTGCTCCAAAATGTCTTTGGTGTAATTTTTTTTCCTTAAATTTTTTTAATGCAGATTTCATCCATTTCTATGAAATATTTGTAAATTACGATGTTTATTTTTTTAAATATAGTGGTTAGAGTGTTCGCCAATGGACCGGGAGACCGGGGTTCAATCCCCGGTCGAGTCATACCAAAGACTCAAAAAATGGTACTTGATGCTGCCTTGCTTAGCACTCAGCATTATAAGGTACGGATCCAGAGTAAAGTGGAGCAATCCAGGGAAAGGAGTTGCGCCCCCCCTACATCTTGGTGTAGTAGCTATCGAAAAGGCAATCTTCGGGTCACCCTCGACTATGGTCGCCAACTTTACTTACTTTTTACTTTATTTTTTAAATTGCATTGAAGAATGCTGTTTTCTTTTGATTTCGGACATTTCCCCTCATAAGTCTTATTTTTTTCGTTTTGTAGGCTTCCTCTTGGATGTGGATTTTTCCTTTATTCTGTTGGTATACATAGTGAGTTTCAAAATAGTCTACAAGGGATTACACATTGTTCTGGTCAATTATATCTTGTTGGGCTGTTAGGTAGTCTGTGATGGTGTCTATTTTTGTGTACTGTTTTTTGATTTCCTCTTCGAGAAATTTCTGCTTCTCGACTGTTTTGTGAGTGTTGCGAGTAATATATATATATATATATATATATATATATATATATATATGTAGTTCAAGACGTTGGTTAGAAGATAAAGGAAAATGTATTTTTACAATTCAGTGATTCATAAAAAGAAAAGCTTGCTGATTAAAATCATCGAAAATTGGCTTTGTCAAGACGTCTAAACATCATCACTTTATTGTATAGGTTATGGATTATTTAATTCAAATCCATCTTTCTTGAAGAACAGTAATGGCACTATTTAACCCATTGCTGGGTGATAATCTGATATATATATATATATATATATATATATATATATATATATATATATATATATATATATATATATAATTTTTTTGTTGGTCCAAAGAGAGAAATGATAAATATTTTAAAATGTTTAGGTCCACAAAGAAATAAACATTTTTTCAAATTACTTATTTTGCTCAAAGATATGTTTCAAGCTTCTTGCTTTCTTCAGAAAATCTCTGTTGATTTGGGTGTTGTAGGTTTTGGTTTATAGAGCTGCGACGGAACAGTCCAGTCCCGATAGGGGGCGGCTGGTCATTCTATAGGTGTTCAGCTGCCCTGTCGAAACTGGATTGTCCTGTCCCCACGATATAAACCAAAAACTGCACCATCAAAGTCATTAGAGGCTCTCTGAAGAAAGAAAGAAGTTATAAATATATGTTAGAGCAAAATAATCAGAAAAAATATAAATCTCTTAGTGGACCTATCCTATTTCGTATATATATATATATATATATATATATGAAAGAATGGAATAGATATACATATGCACAAGAGAGTTCATCTTATATATATATATATATCCCACCAGTTTCACCAACACCTTTCTTATTGCCACACCATCCATCAGCCATAACCGACACCATACTAATTATACCACTGAACCACCGACCGTAAGTACTATTTTTCCCACATTATCACATTATGATTATCCACAAGGATTACCAGTAAACATAAGTAATATTTTTAGCATTGTCAATAATTATAAGCTGTATTTTTCCACATTATCGCATTATGAGCACCCACCAGTTATCTCAGAAACCATTATGATCATAACTGTTATATTTATTATAATTATTATTGCAAAAGCTACCCAATAATTAATATCATTTTTATTACCTCCCATAACTACTACATCTCATAACACTTAACAAAAAAATCATTATCATTATAAAATAAATAGAATATGATGATAAAAATGATTTTAAGAAAAAGGAACGTGATGATGATCTTAATTTATTCATCATCATCATCATCATCATCCCTCAATAAAATTCACCACAAAACAGACATTTCATATTCTCATCAAATAAACCTTTACCAATCAGAAAGTAAGGTAGGATCAAGAGAAAAAGAAATAATTCTGACAGTAACAATTCTTTCCCCCACTCTCTCCTCACCCATTCTTCCTTTCTCACACTCTCTTCCTTTGCCTCACACCTTCCCAACAACAGACAGCGAAAATATGTGTATATATCTACAAATGCATGCCCCTATAAGCGTAAATATACATATATATGTATGCACGAGCGACAACACATACACAAACATACTAACAATCAAAAGCACACATACACACAAACAAAATCCCCCTTCAAACCAAAAATTGACCGTATTGACGTATCTGTGTTTTTTGAAAAACTTTTACTCTGTCTGACAAATGTGTAAAGCATGAAACACATAGTCATATATACTACCATGTAATATATATATATATATATATATATATATATATATATATATATATATATATATATATATCATGCCTCCTAGATCTGTAGCCTTTTTTTCTCAGCGGAGGGTACAATTCTGGCTATTCCACTTCTCTGTAAGAGATGGTATTAATGAATCTTACCATCTTACACTGGATCGAGATGTTGGTAAGTGACTTGATTTTTTTTTCCTTCTTCGAGATAGGTTGCCCTACCAAGGCTGTGAATCTCTTTCTGTCCGACTATTTACTCCGAACTGGAGTTAGATACAAATTGCTGATTCTATTTTTCTCGTCAATAACTATCACGTCATTCTCTCTCTTTCTCTCTCTCTCTCACACACACACACACACTCTCTCTCTCTCTCTCTCTCTCTCTCTATTTCTCTTTCTCTTTCTCTTGCTATCTTTCACCCACTCTCTCTCTCTCTCTCTTTCACACACACCCTCTTTCTCTTTCTCTCTCTCTCACTCACTCTCTTTTACTCTCTCTCTCTGTCACTCTCTTACGCACACACACTCTCTCTCTTTCTCTCTCACTCTTTCTCTCTCTCTCTCTTTCTTTTTCTCTTTCTCTCACTGTCTTTTTCTCTTTATGTCTCTCTCTCTCTTCCCTTGCTATCTTACACCCACTCTCTCTCTCTCTTTCTCTTTCACACACACCCTCTTTCTCTTTCTCTCTCACTCACTCTCTTTTACTCTCTCTCTCGCACACACACTCTCTATCTCTCTCTCTCTCTAGGTTTTTTTCTCTCTTTCTCTCTCTCTTGTTATATTATTGCTTGAAACATCCAAAAATCGATATTTGTTAAATCATGACAACTGCAATGCATAGTACAGCTTCAGTGGCTTGCACACTAGTCGATGCATCACAACAAGTGCACTGAAATATACATCAGAATCGGAGCCTGTAGTAATCTAACAAGATTTCCATGAGAAATATACAGAGTCCTAGAAATGTATACGCACTTTGATTTGTTGTAAGCACAATGTTTATAAAGATATATTTATGTTTAAGGATTCAAGTTAAAGAAGTTAGGTATCGAATATTTTGACGTATCACAAGTGTTCACACTGATGATCGTTCTTCATCTAGGCCCTGCTGATAATGGGAATAGACAGAATTATAAACATCACTGAGTTATCGGAGGTGTTCAAACTGATCACCATTCTGTTTAAGCCACTACTGATAACGCCAACAGATGAAATTGCAAACTTCACAAACCGTTTCAATTGGTTTTGGGGAGCATTCTGTTTCAGTTGCTGCTCAGATTTTGTGCTATAAAGTTAAATGCCTCAGTTAAATGACATAGTTACATCTAAAACGCGCCTCAAAACGCACATGTTATGTTTGAACACCGGGTTAACTTATCATAGAGTACAGTGTGATGTGGATTTTCAGTATTGGGTGTAATTAGACCATTCTTTTTTTTTTAAAGTCATAGGTCAAAGTATATATATATATATATATATATATATATATATATGAACAGTCTATATATTTTACTCCATTATAAAGCTGCAAATATATACTTGCTACCGATGTTTACTCTAATGCACTCCGCATATTTAACTTGTATAAGTATCCGGAAAAAAACTTGAGCTCACGTTTCCGGAACTCAAATGAGAATTTTATCTCAAAGAATTTTCCAGGGGACTTGATAACATTTTTTTTTTTTTTAAGATTGATAGATAGATAAATACCGTTGGCTGGTATCGAATTTTAGATTGTTTAAGTTAACTGCCTTTTATAAGGTGTCCTAGGTTTTTCCTGTCGCGTCTAAATGATAACAGTCCCCCATCAGCTTTAGGAGACACTGTCAGCATTGGTTGTGAGTATCTAGTTTAGAATTCAGTGTTTGTATTCGACTTTTAGCTTCCCTCACGGGGATATCCGATGCGGGAATTGCTTTTCGTCCATATTGCCAAAAGGAAATGTATACTTACTGTTCTTTTGTGATTGTTCCAACATTTTTGTTAATGGAGATTGTTAGGGAGAGTAAGGAGGCAAACATAGCAGGGGAGTAAGGAGCAAAGTGTTAGAAGAAGAAGAAGAAGAAAGAGAAGAATAACTAGATACGGTTGAGAGTAAGTTGATTGCAAGGTGGCACTGGTTAATAATCGATTGTTCTATTCAGAGTGAAAATAGACAAAAAGATTGGAATTGAAAATAAATCAGGAGAAAGAAGAAATAATATTATAAAAATAGGTAGAGGGAAAAGAAGTTGGTTGCTTGGTTGGTGCTTTATGGCATATCAACCTTTGTGTGTTATTTAATGCAAAATCCTGTTAAGGCAAAAATGTAAACAAATGAAAGCTACTACATAATGCCTTATAATTCCCAATTTGACGTAGTTCGCTTACTGGCTAGCTGTATGATACTAAGTCTAACGTAAAGTCGAGCGGGTTTCGTTCCCAGGTTCAAGAGTCCAACGTGTCTAGCCCCCCTGAAGAGTTCTAATACATCGAAACAGTCTGTGTGTGGATGACAATATATATATATATACATATAAATATATACATATTACATGGTACAGTGTGTAACCCTGGGTTTCATTCAATCAGCAATCAGCAATCATCATCATCATGCCGTGCCGCAAGCACGGATATCCCTGACCCTCTCTCGCCGCTTCTCCCTATCGTTCATCGCCTCTGGCAGGTCTTCAGGGCTACATCCCGTATCCTCACATAGCTGCTGTATGTATGTTCGAGCTGGTCGTCCTGCTTTTGCTCGGCCATATGTGGGGGTCCATAAGAGTACATCACTTATGAGCTCGTCGCTGCTTCTCCAGCAGTGTCCTGCATGTCTGGTTCATCTAACTTGGATAGTTTTCGTAATGGAAGGTAGGTGGCCGTATAGTTGGTGCTTTGTGGGGTGTTGCCGCCAGGTTTTGTTCAATATTGCTCGCAACATTCTTGTGTAATTGCCGTCTAGCGTCTTCTCCCGCCGTTTTGTTAGCGTCCAAGTAGTGCATCCATACATCAGTATCGACACGACCGCTGCTTGGAAGAAACTGCGTTTCATTTTATCGGTCAGGTCTGACTTCCATATGATCGATAGCTTATCGATTGCTGTCCATGCCTTCGTTAGCCGCGTGTCGATGTCTTTTTCGGTTAATGAAACACTGCTTCCCAGGTAGGTGAATTTATCTACCAGTTTCAGAGAGGTTCCCTCTAGCGTGGAAATGTCACCTGTTTGATTAAAGCACATATATTCAGTTTTGTGTGCATTGACATGGAGGCAAATGCCAGCGGCGGGTCGTTCCCAACTATGTAGTACTGTTTCAGCTTGGTTGGGTGTATTTGCCCGAATCGCTCTGTCATCGGTGTAGTCAGCGTCAGTAATTGTTTTTGCGGGGTACCTTCTGCTTCTTTTCTTTGTCGGCTCGAAGCCGTTTTCTTAGCTATATATATATGTGTGTGTGTGTGTGTGTGTGTGTGTGTGTGTGTGTGTGTGTGTGTGTGTGTGTGCGTGTAAATGCTCTATCATTGATATTAAGCACTATTTAACAATACTGCAACATTTGGTTTTCCATTAACTCACTAAGTTAGTTAGTAAGAACCATAAACCTTATATATATATACATATATATATAAGGTTTATGGTTTAAGGCGATGAACGATAGGGAGATATATACTCCCCTACCCGCGTAGGGTCGAGTTCTCTAGCGAAGAAGTAATCGTGTTGCCATTAGCGCCTTTGCAAGTCTCTTCGTATTTAAATTGAGATCTCAGCGGCCGTTTGAACGGATGTATGTAAACAATATTAATTGTGATTCATAACCGTTTAAAAATGTACTTCGTAGCTAATATCTCCTCGTAGCTAAATAGTTAGAAGCTTTGGCTTGGCTTTTGACTCAACCGGGTTTCGATTCCAGCTACGAGGAGATACTGTCTAGCCACACTGATGAGTTCTGATAGAACGAAACAGATCTGTCTGTGGATGACTATAGACCTATATATATATATATATATATATATATATATATGAAGAAAATAGCAACAAAAAGTATTCTAAATATAATGAATGTATTATGATGTAAAATCTATATTAAAACGTTTCGGTTTTATCAATAAAATGTTCTAAAGTTAATTTTACATTAAAACGATTATAATCCTCCTACTGTCGGAGTTATTTTCACAATTTACTTATATATATATATATATATATATATATATATATATATATATATGTATGTATATATATACAAACACACATACACACACACACACACATATATATACTGGGCCATTGGCCAATGAGTAGAATGTTCCCAATGGTCTGCGAGACCAGGGTTCAATGTCAGGTCGAGTCATACAAAAGACTAAAAAAATGGTACTTGGTGCAACCTTGCTTAATACTTAGTATTATAAGGTACAGATCAAGGGTAAAATGGATCACTCCAAGGAACGGAGTAGCGCCACCATCCCCGACACCTCGGTGTAGTAGCTAATGAAAAGGGAGCTTTCGGGTCATCCTCGACTAAGGTCTCTAACTTTATATATATATATATATATATATATACGATTTGTAAACAAATAGTTTGTAGATAACATATTTTTAAACGAATCGTTAGAACTCATTTGTTTGCACAGAGTTAAATGGTTCGAACAATAGCTATCTAATACTGATAATTCTAATTAATATTAATCATTTGTTTGCACACAGTTAAATGGTCTCAAGTATTCCATTCTAATACTAATAATTCTATCTGATATTAATAATTTGTTTGCACACAGTTAAATGTCTAATTCTAAACATCATCATTGTCAAGTCGTGCTGACAGTACGGATATCTCTGACGCTTTCTCTCCGTCCATCTCTATAATCTATCGCTCCAAGCAGATATTCCAAACTACATCCTGTTTCCGCACAGAGCTGATGTAAATAAGTTCTTGCTGGTCGGCTAATATTGGCACGTCCATGTGTAGGAGTCCACAGAAGAACGTCAATCATTACTTTATCCTTGCTTCTTGGATGGTTTTGAGATAAGGGTAAGTGGCTGTACAGTTGTTGTTTTGTCTAATACAAATAATTCTATATAATATTAATCATTTATTTGTACACAATTAAATGGTTTTAAGAATTGCCATTTAGCATAAGTAATTCTATTAATCAAGTTTTACTATGTAATATAAATAAAATGCACACTGCGGTATTCTTTCAAATAACTATTAATAATAATCCTTAGTAAATGATTGAACAGTTCTATTTGACACTAACAGGAAAAGAAAGAAAGAAAGAAAGAAAGAAAGAAAGCTAATCAGAAGAAAGAAAGAAAGAAAGAAAGAAAGAAAGAAAGAAAGAAAGAAAGAAAGATAATCAGAAGAAAGAAAGAAAGAAAGAAAGAAAGAAAGATAATCAGAAGAAAGAAAGAAAGAAAGAAAGAAAGCTAATTAGAAGAAAGAAAGAAAGAAAGAAAGAAAGAAAGAAAGAAAGATAATCAGAAGAAATAAAGAAATAAACAACGAAAGAAAGAAAGAAAGAAAGAAAGAAAGAAAGAAAGAAAGCTAATTAGAAGAAATAAAGAAATGAACAAAGTAAGAAAGAAAGAAAGAAAGAAAGATAATCAGAAGAAATAAAGAAATGAACAAGAAAGAAAGAAAGAAAAAAAGAAGAAAGAAAGAAACAACAAAAATTATCAGTATTAAGAAAGAAAGAAAGAAAGAAAGAAAGAAAGAAAGAAAGAAAGAAAATTTACAATTATGTGATTCCGAAGAGAACACCGAACGTGAAAGAAAGAAAGAAAGAAAGAAATTAAGAAAGAAAGAAAGAAAGGAAGAACAGGAATTGATACGTAACCAAGAAAGAATAGCGTCGAAAAACGCTGACTTTCGTAGTTATTTGAGTCGACCTATGTTGAGGAAAACAAAGAAGAGAATAGATTGAAGGAGAACAACGCACAATACTTCAAATTGGAAAAATCGAATGCTTGTTACTTACTAACAAATAAACTATTTAATTATCAATAATTATATTTGTAATAACAATGATAATCTAATAATACTGCCACATGGGACTCAAGGTAATTGGTGATTGGGAGGCGAGCGTGGCCAAACGGCTTGCGGCAAGGAGAATGGAACCGGTGAGACTAATTCATACCCCCACCCCACCTGGCTGGGACAGTTTATCTTCACTTCATACTAATACCCTTTGGAAAGGCATGAATTCATTTCCCCTCCAGCTCTGAAGTACTTTGTCTTTTTAAAATCCGTCATAGAATTTAGATAAAATTTCAGGCCAGGGATCACTTCTTGCTACCGGTACCATGTAACACAGTACAACTCTTTATGTGTTACTTGGAGAAAATGTGGACGACCAAGAAGGTCATAGAAAACATCTATCTTTGTATGTTGGTTTGAAACACTAGAAGCCATATTTTTTGAAGCTTCAATCTACAAAAGAACATTTTAACTTAAAATTACCCGAATTGATACACACAGAATGTAGGATACTAAAAGATATTAACAAACAAATAAATGAAACAAAATAATTCATGTAAATAAATTTCAGAATTCAAGTGATATTACTATCACTTGAATTCTGAAATTTATTCATTATTTTGTATAGATTTATTATTTATTATTTATTATTTTGTGTAGATTTATTATTTATTATTTATTATTTTGTGTAGATTTATTATTTTGTGTAAATTTTTTTATTATTTTGTGTAGATTTTGTTTTTGTAAAATAAGATTTCATTTCTGATGAAGCTACCCTTGCAGGTAAACAGGTCAATTTAATTTTCTTTTTTGTCTTCCTTTTTTTCTATCCATCAATCAAATTATAAATCCACCTCTCTATCTATCTATCTATCTATCAATCTATCTTATCTGAATCTATTAACTATCACTCTACCTGTCAATTCACAATCTATCTGAAGTAATTAACTCTCTACCTGAGTCTCTTCACTATCTATCAAGCTAACTAGCTCAATCTGATCTATCAACCTGAGTCTGTTCACAATCTATCTATCTATCTATCTCTTTATATATATTGATTAGTCAATCTCATTCTGTCCATTATATATATATATATATATATATATATATATATATATATATATATCATCATCATCATGTCGTGCCGCCAGCACGGATATCCCTGACCCTGTCTCGCCACTCCTCCCAATTGTTCATCGCTTCTGGTAAGTCTTCAGGGCTACATCCCGTATCCTCACAGAGCTACTGTATGTATGTTCGAGCTGGTCGTCCTGCTTTTGTTCGGCCATATGTGGGGGTCCATAGGAGTACATCACTTATGAGCGCGTCCCTCCTTCTCCAGCAGTGTCCTGCTTGTCTGGTCCGTCTAACTTGGATAGTTTTCGTGATGGGAGGCAAGTAGCGGTATAACTGGTGTTTTGTGGGGGTGTTGCCTCCATGACTTGTTCAATATCGCTCGCAGTATTTTTGTGTAGTTGCCGTCAATCTTTTTCTCCAGCCGTTTAGTTAGCGTCCAAGTAGTGCATCCATATAACCATCAACGTCATCAAATCGTGGTGATAGCACAGTGTCCCCTGACTCTTCTACGCTATCCATCTCAATCGTTCATTGTTCCTGACAGATCCTCTTGACCGCACCCCATGTCAATACAGAGCTGATACATGTAATTCCTTGCTGGTTGGCCTGAATTTGTGTGTACATGTTTTGGAGTCCATAGTAGAACTTTACTCTTGATCCGTAACTTATAATGCAGAGTGTTAAGCAAGGAGGCATCAAGCCCCATTTTTTGAGTCTTTGGTATAACTTGACCTGGGATTGAACCCTGGTCTTCCGGGCCATTGGCAAAACCTTTAGTCAAGACTTGCTCGAAGACATTCTCTATAATATTTTCATCTGCTCGAAATTTTCGTATGTTTGTTATTTTATGGCATATCAACCATCTCGGGTTATATAATGCCAAATCCATCTTTTTTTTTTTGAAGGACAGTAGTAGGACAGTATTTAAACCATAGATGGAAGAATAAGGGGGTTCATACCTTTCCCAAGGGTATTTGTACCGAAAGGGAATGTTGTAGTGTAACTGGGGTTCGAACTCGCGTACTACGATTCCAGCGGTTCAACTATTAGATCACGGGGACACCCCTACGTTTATATGACTTTTAAATGAAAAGTATAATCAGTAACAGTGATAAATTCTCTTTTTGATTAAAGAATAAAGTGAAATATGCTTTCATTTTTTGAATTAGGATTTTCAATCTCATTGGCCAAAGTCTGCTACGCAAAGGTTCAATTGAAAGAGATTTCTCTCAATGAAATAATAAACACACAAAGCAAGTATCTCCAATGGAAACTTGTAATAGAAAATAATGAACAGTGGAATTTCCGCAGACAAATACAGCAACAATGTCCAAAGTTTATACTTTTATTAATGATACTAATTAAAACGCATTTGAAAATCTCACGTCTCCAACTTTCATCAGAATTCTTTACTGAGAGGTTGATGTTGTCAATATTGTCGAAGCCAACCTTATGTAAAAAAAAAAAAAAAAATTAAATATCTCTTATTTGCCACAGAAATTTTTTACTCTGTTTTTGCCCTATTGTCTATATTATTAAATGCATAGACGTCTCTCTGAAAAATAAAAATGAATCTCTCATATAAAAATGAAATCTAAATAAAGTACATTTCTATAAAAGAAAAATACTCATTACTATTAGTATGCACTAGTGAATGTATTTACAAACTCCTCCACACAAGCAGTATGCGACACAAGGTCAATTTTCTTGCTGAGTTCGACAGGTTTAAATTATTCAAAGTAAAATTTTTTCCTTTAGTAAAATCATTAGCAATGTATTACACATTCAGTAGCGGCCTTAAGTTAAGGAACGAAACAACAAATATTTAAATGATTTTTACTTAAAAGAATTTGCATGAACGTTTGCATGTACGTTTATGAAATTTTTGCAAAATATACTCGGAACATATATGCATTTATTGTATATAAAGTTTTCTAAATTTTCTTTTGCAGTAAATTAATAGTCAACTGAAAAAACAAAAATATACAAGTTGCCCAAGTCAAAAGTTAAGGAACGCATCATAAATCCTTGTTCGATCAATATGTAAACTAAGAAAAAATTCAATATTTAGAGAATTTTCCTTTGCATTGAATTACCTCATTGCATCTTCGACCACATGAGCCAAATAACTTTTTACCAAAGATGGCAGTGATACTTTCCAATTCTTCTTTCAGAAAACCCCATAAATCATCGATATTTTGAGGATTTCTGTTCTGAGATTTCTCTCCTATGATTTTCCATACGTTCTCTATAGGATTCATATTTGGGCTTTGTGGTGGCCACTTCATAACAGCTATTCCTTCCTCTTCAAGAAAACTTAACACATTTTTAGCTTTATGGCAAGGCGTGTGGTCTTGCATAAATATTGCAGTTGCAACTGTCCCTTTGCATAAATGAGGAATAGCATGCTGACAAAGACATTCTTTATAAACACTGGCATTAATATTACCGTGAAAACAAACAATGGGTCCTACCCCCGCTGAAGAAATCATCCCCCACACCATTACCCTGCCCCTCCAAATTTCAGTTTTCTTAACTCATTGAGAAGATAAGAGTTCCCCAATTTTACGTCTTACAAACCTGTTACCATCAGATCCAAACAAGTTGAATTTAGTGTCATCACTAAAGTGAACCATGTTCCATTGTTCCTCTATCACGGGATATGCTCTGTGGCAAAGTCAAGACGAACCTTTTAATTTTTCTTTGAAGTCAAAGGTTTGCGACATGGAATCCGAGCCACAAATTTTTCCTTATCTAACCTACGAGAATCAGTTTTTCTATAGATTGGCTTTCCTGTTTGCTCACAAAATGCACAAGAAATAGACGTTGCTGTATTGAAACGGTCTTTTAAAGACATTTTAACAATCATCCGATCTTCCCGTTTGGTAGTCATTGGAGGCCTACCAGATCTCGGTTTTGGTTCAAGTGTCTTATCAGCCTAAAATCTACTGATTACACGATAAACAACGCTTTTTGACCTTCGTACGATGCCAGCAATTTCAGAATACGATGTGCATTCTTCATGATTTGCAAAAATGAGTTTTTTTTTCTTCTCGAGTTAAACAATTACGTCCTTTCGACTCCATCTTGCTTACAAATAGTTCCAACGATGTATGACAGTTGATTATGAATCAAAATTAGCAAACAAGTTGTTTAAAAATTACCGAGATTACTATAATTCAACAGCGTTCCTTAACTTTTGACCATGGCAAAATGTATATTTGTTTTTTTTTTTTGTTCACTATTAATTTACTGAAAAAAAATTTAGAATACTTTATATGTAATAAATATATATATATTCCGAGTAAATTTTGGGCAAATTTCGTAAACGTACATGCAAATTTTTTTAAGATAAAATTATTTAAATATTTGTTGTTTTTCTGTTCCTTAACTTAGAGCCGTTCCTGTATGTTAGCATGTTTCTGTCAGTAATACTTGTATTGCTTTCTGACTACTGACAATCCCTTCCTGTAAAATCCTTAACTATACATCTATATTTGCATAGATGTATCATACAGACCTTATGTTGTCAACAGTGCCTGCTGTTGCTAAAGTGGTCACTCATTTATGTACTGAACAGGCTAATTTTCAGCGTGTAGACGGCAATTATACAAGAATGTTAAGAGCAATATTGAACAAGTCCTGGCAGCAACACCCCATAAGGCGCCAACTATACGGTCACCTACCACCTATCACGAAAACTATACAAGCTAGACGAACCAGACATGCCGGACACTGCTGGAGAAGTAAGGACGAGATCATAAGTGATGTACTCATGTGGACCCCCGCTTATGGCCAATCAAAAGCAGGACGGCCAGCTCGAACATACATACAGCAGCTATGTGATGATACGGGATGTAACCCTGAAGACCTGCCAGAGGCGATGAATGATAGGGAGACGTGGAGAGAGAGGGTCAGGGATATCCGTGCTAGCCGCACGACATGATGATGATTGACTATAATTCAAGGAATAAAAACTAAGTATTGAAATCAGGAGATAAGAGTGAAGCTTTGTTTAATATATATTTGTTGTGGGGTCATCCTTATTCACGATATACAATGGGATCTTCTAATAAATATATAACATTTGACTGTAATCATCTCAGGAATTAAATAGCAGATGACAACACAGGCGACATTGTATTACATGTTCCAGTAATATATAACTTATTTCTTCAATCTAGGTGCGTGTTTGTCTTATTTATTATATGCCCTTTCCCGAGGACATCAATATAATAAACAAATAATCAACTGAAAAAAGATACAAAAAAATGAAAATATGAATTAGTTTACTAAAATGATTACACACAATTAATTAAACGTTATAAATTTGGTTCAGAGGTAGTGATTTAAACTGGAGATGCTAAATACGCGTAATTACATAGTAGCCTAGTGAGTAGAGAGTTCACCAATGGACTGGGAGACCGGCGTTCAGTCCCAGGTCCAGTCATACCAATGACTGAAAAAGGGCACTTGGTACCTTCTTGCTGAACACTCAGTATTATAAGGTCAGTTTTAAGTGGCGCCCTCCACTACATATTGGTGTAGTAGCTACTGAAAACGCAGTTTTCGGGTCAGCCTCGATTATGGTCTGCAACTTCACTTTTTTATTGCTTTGTTAGGATTTAAAATTGGGACAAAAAACAAAACTGTTTAAATTGATAAATCTCTTATGTCAATCATTCAAAGTAAAAAGATTTTTCAACAAAACAGAATATTAACTTGATAATAAAAATATATTTTTTCAAAGTGAATGGAAATTCTATTCTAGTATGATCAAAGTAAACAATTGAAACAAAGTCAACTAACTATGTTATGTCAAATAATTACGATAGTTTTTTGCTTCAAGAAGAGAAAGGGTGTCCTCGTGGTTAAAGCAATAGACCACGGAATCGTAGTAAGCGAGTTCGTACTCCAGTCGTGCTATTACGTTCACTTTCGGGCAAATACCCTTGGTAAAGGTATGAACCCCCTTATCCTCCCTGCTATAGGTTAAATTGTACCACTACTGTTCTTCTAGGAGAACGGCTTTAGCATTAAATAACCTACAAAGGTTGATATGCCATTAAACAAAGAAACCAAACCAAACCAAGAAGAGAAACGCAATATTTCTTACCGACGATGATTGAAATATCGGATTCATCAGAAAGGAAAAAGAAAGAGGTTCAAGCCCTGGTCCTTTTACTTAATAACTTAATAAGCTGGTATTCCCTGATATCATGGAATTGTTTCAAAATGGTGTTATGCAAAAGTCATCTCGAATTCAAGGTGACAGCCGTCACACACAACCGGCTCATTGGCCTAGTTGGTGGAGTGTTCCCAATGGTCCGGGAGACCGGGGTTCAAACCCATATCGCGTCATACCAAAGACTTTAAAAATGGTACTTGTTACCTTCTTGCTTAACACTCAGCAATATAAGGTACGTATCAACGGTAAAGTGGAGCAATCCAGGGAAAGGAGTAGCCCCCCCCTACACCTCGGTGTAGTAGCTACTGAAAAGGGAGCCTTCTGATCGCCCTCGACTACGGTCGCCAACTTTCTATATATATAGCCTGAATTCTTTGATTACTGATTTTCTTATTTTGATAAATAAGTTTTTTTTTCTTTTGATTTTGTTATGACGGAAGTAATTTCTTTTCTGTTCTTTTCCGTTGGATCATTAAAGGAAATGGTAAATATCGCTCGATTTTTCGTGTATGCAAAATCTTTATCATGATGAAAATAGTACTAAAAGACAGGAATATCGACTATGCAATTTGTCTTTCCAACACTGGATATAAGAAAAAGAGAAGCAGACCGATTTTAGGTGACGATGGACAAAGGAAACAATAAATCAATTTGCAAGGTATTGAAATAGAAAAACAAAACCCCCAAAAAACACACACAAAAAAAAAGGCTGATGTTGACAACTGCAAGTCAAGGTAGAAAAACAGATATAGAACTACTTACATATTGTTTTGTATTTTTTTCTTTCTACGCGTTTTCTTTTCCTTTTTTTTTTTTTTTTCTTTTTTTTTTTTTTTTGTGATCGAGGGCTTGGCGTCTCTACGCACAGATTATGCGGTGCAAATAATAATTATTCTATTTTGTATTTACAAAGGTCTAATAAAAAAAAAAGAAATGTTTTTGTTGTCTTTTAACCCTTTCCTGACGTACCAGTTGGATCCAGTCAGCTAAATATATGTTTGTTTAACCGAATCTCATAATACTAATATATAGTATATAGAGATATGATATAGGGTATGTAGATATGATATATGGTATATAGATATGATATATGTTATATAAAGATATGATTGATTGATTGATTTTAAGCTCAAAAGAGATAGACAAGGCAAGTAAGACAAAGACGAAGCCAAGAGTAAAAGAAGAAGTCGTGAAACAAAGGAATTTCTTGCGAATATCATCAGTCTTTTTCAAGAGTTTAACAATAAAAAGAGATGCAGTCTCAAATACATCAGAGGTTTAGCTATCTCGTTCTTTCTCTATTTCTTTTTCTTCTTATTCCTCATTAACTTTTCTTTCTTTCTTTCTTCTTCTTCTTCTTCTTCTTCTTCTTCTTCTTCTTCTTCTTCTTCTTCTTCTTCTTCTTCTTCTTCTCGGCCTTGTCTCTCTCTTTTACTCTCTTTTATCTTCTCATGTTAAACTTCTACACCCCTTTTCATTCTCCCACTACTTCTCTCGCCTTTCTGCTGGTTCCTGCCATTATTTCTCACTTTCACTCTTCACACTACATTCTACTGGATTCACACTGAGCTGAAATTCATATATATATATATATATATATATATATTTAGACATATATATATATATATATATATATATATATATATTTCAGAAATATATATGTATCTATATATTTTAGGTATATATATATATATATATATAATTCTTAAAGAAAAAACTAGAATCGATCATGAAGGATATGCATGTTATTTTACCTTTGTAATTTACACACACACACACACATATATATAGAGAGAGATGGATTAATATGTCTATATATAAATGTGTGTGTGTGTGTGTGTGTGTGTGTGTGTGTGTGTGTGTGTGCCTGAGTGTGCAAAGCGGTAATTGGCCAACTGTGAAGCCTTAATGGTTGCTGTGAAGGTTATCAGAGTATCGGAGAAAAGATTCAGCTGTTACGCATTCGTTTTTAAACAGAACATTTTTGACATTTATCCTGCAAATTCCTCTGCGGCAGAGTCTTTTAATGAGCCAACAGAATAGAAACATTCAAAATTAAAGAAAAATCCCACATGAAAAAGAAATAGTTCTTCGAGTACCCCCCGCCAGTTTATATTGATTTGAAGTTGCAAATATTTTTGTAAGCTGTACTTCCTATGCTTGTTGTGATATCCCACATTTGATTCACATATATGATAAAAAATAATACAAGAAAAATTAATTTTATCATTGATATTATATTAATATGATATCACAGAGAGGATTCATATATATATATATATATGTAATATGAAATAAAAATTAATATTCATGTTTATATTCCTATTATGTTAGTGTTCACCAATGGCCCGGAAGACTGGGATTCAATCTCAGGTCGAGTTAAACCAAAGACTCAAAAATGGTACTTGATGCCCCCTTGTTTAACACTTAGCATTATAAGATACGGATCAAAGATGTGGGGCAATCCAGGGAAACGAATAGTGCCGTTCCCTATATCTCGGTGTAGTACCAATTAAAAAGAGAGCCGTCAGGTCACCATCGACTACAGTCGGCCAACTTACTCTACCCAAGATATATATCATATATATTAAATGAAATTAAGATCAATATTGGTATTTAAATATAATTGATATTATATCACAAATATAAATCTTATTTATAATATAAAATTAAAACTAATATCCACATATATATATATATATATATATATATATATATATATATATATTAAAATGATATCAGAAACGAATATTCATATTCAAATTTATATAATATCATATACAATATCGAAACATGATTCATATATATATATATACATATATGTATATAATCATAAAAGGCCACAACAAAAAGATCGAAACTATGCACAGCACAACATACTCCAACAAACTATGCAACTGTAGGGGTAAAGAAACATGCCCCCAACTAGGAAACTGCCTACAGAAAAACTTAATGCACAGAGCAACTGTAAAAGCCAACAGCTCAGTCAAGCAGTACATAGGTGCAACGGAGGGTGCAATAAAACAAAGAATATAAAACCACAAACTTTCCTTCACCAACAGTAATTACTCAACTTAAACTTCTTTATCCACACACATATTGCACCTGGGAAATACTAAAACTAGTAAGACATAAAAAAAATGCTTTCTTTGCCTCCACGAAAAATTAGCAATTATCACCCATCTATCACAAAACACCCTGCTAAACAAAAAAATCAGAAATTTTATCCAAGTGCAAATATGAGAACAAACATTTATTCTCACATTACGACCCATACACATAACCCATCCATCTTACCAATACCACCTCCACAACTAAAAATCCCCCCACAACACACCTGATGCACCCTAAGTACCACCTTCCTCCATTTAATCTTTATATCCATCTCCATGCACTTCCACAACCTGTTGACATTATGTCAGCCAAGTTTTCATGAGTGTTAGAAATACGTCTCCTCGCAGTATATTTAACATATCCCCCACGCACACACCATCATTAAATACAATAACGTGTACGTCTTATAACATTAACACAAAATAGATAGCAAATGGAAAAATCATTCTTGTAATCCAACACAACTCCCCACCAATTATCCTTACGACCCAGACTGATCATGCTTACACGTAAAATCATAAATTCATTTTCTTAATTATGCACTGATGATAATACTAAAACTAGCACAATTATTACAACGTCTTAACACAATATATTCACTATATTCCTTACGTACATACAATCATGTATTACAATGATGTATACGTAATAAATCATTAACACATCATAACTAATACAAATTATTTTTGCAACAAAACACAAATCATATTCCAGCATAAAATGCTAATATTGCATAATACTCCGTAGTATATTACATTATAACATGTCTCATCACCACTGCATTTATTGCGATTCTGGCCCACCATACTCCTTCGCCTATTACGCTTACAAATCAAAACTTTATTTTCTTCGTAATGCAATGATGATGATATTTTGTTCCTTAGTTAAAATCATCACACATACGCACACATACGGAGGTGCCCGTGGTGTAATGGTTATCGTCGTAGGAAATGGACCCGACGACTCGAGTTCAAATCCCGGACGAGATTGATAGCATTTCACATAGCACTAATACCCTTGGGAAAGGTATGAATCCAATTATTCTCCTTCTAGTTATTTGTAAATAGCAGAGCAGACTGTGTTCTTCAGCCTTGGTGAGACAACTAGTCTAGGAGAAGGAAAACTCTGAATTCAAACCTGTTAAACTCCGCTTAAAAAATTGACCTTGTGTCTTATCCTGCCCGAGCGGAGGGGTTGGTAAATATGATCACACATACGCACACACAGACACGCACATGAATATATAAAAAAAAAAACAAGAAATAATTTTTTTGCTCGGTCAATCAGTCGCGATTTTAGGTACACGTCGCGCCTCTTACATCCAGGAGACAACCTCAAATTTGCGGTGCAGCGCATGTATCTTCATAGAGACATGCTAAATATCACTTATACGTCCCAACACAATAATACGCAAATATAACTTAAACAAACAAACACACACACACACACACACATAAAGAGTTGTACACAATACTAACATTGTTTCGACAGTACTTTTCGATTTTTTTCGATTTCTTTGATATCTTTCGTTTATAAAACGTTATCAACCCTGTGGCACCAGACAAGTTTCCATGCTATCAAATATATATAAAAACTAATATATATTTACAAACCATTATATATATATATATATATATATATATATATATATATATATTGTCATCCACAGACAGACTGTTTCGTTCTATCAGAACTCTTCAGTGTGGCTAGACACGCAGTACGCTCGAAGCCGGCCCAACTTTACGTTAGACAAAGTTTCAGACCTCTCGGCCACCAAGCGGACCACGTTGGCTAAGGGAATTTTAAGGTATTTATTTTAGCAACAGCAGCAGCAGCCTTTGTTTACATTTTTTTATACCCTATCGGCTACCAGAGTGCTCAATTCTTTCGAAGAGCTCTGCATTACGCTAGCGGCGGCCGACAATTCCTTCGCCAGAGTGCTCAACCCCCATGGGGGAGCGTATATATTGTCATCAACAGACTGTTTCGTTCTCTCTCTCTCTCTCTATATATATATATATATACGAGGTGCATACGATAGGTTTCCAGACTTTTTTCGTATGGGCACTTTTATTGATAGTATACACATGAAACTCTAGTCCCCTTCGAAATAATCTCCTGCAGCTGCAATGCACTTGTTGTACCGTTCTAACAACTTCTGGAAGGCTCCATGAAAGTCCTCTTGTGTGAGCGTGTCAATGACCTTCGTCACAGCCTCTTTCATCTCCTCAATTTTCTCATAACGACAGCCTCTGAGTTTAGAGAATATCCAAAAGTCACAGGGAGCAAGGTCTAAATATAGGGAGGGTGAGGAACTGTCTTGAGACCCACCTTGGTCAAGTAGTCTGTGACAAGGATGGAGTTGTTGACTGGTGCACTGTCCTGGTGGAAATGCCACTGACCCGATTTGAAGAGTGCTGGCCTCTTCCGACAGAATCTCTTCCTGAACTACCTTAAAACCTCAACATAGTAACCCTAACCCTAACCCTTTAGCCAATCAACTCTGGTATATTGACTTCATTACTTCTCCCACACCTCTCATCATCCCTCACAGACTCCCTGCTTTCGTTGAATCTCTTATGCCACTCAAAAACTGATGCTCGATTCATGCAAGATGGTCGAAAAGCAGTCTGAAGCATTCCATACGTTTCTGTGGCAGTTTTTCCAAGTATACATCTTATAAGATGACTGACCAATTTTTAGGATTTCAGGTTCAAATGAACAGCTACAGCAGCAATTGGAATACACCCTACTAAAGCCTGATTGTCACAGCTGGCGAATTTAAAAAATAGAAGAACGATATGCAATAAAATTCAGTTTTAAACTCGTAAAAAATGCCACAGAAACGTATGGAAAGAGGCCAGCACTCTTCAAATCGGTCGAAGGCGACCAGAAGGCTCCTTTTTCAATAGTTACTATACCGAGATGTAGGGGGGCGCTACCCTTTCCTTGAATTGCTCCACTTTACCCTTGATACGTACCTTATATTGCTGAGTGTTAAGCTAGGAGGTATCAAATACAATTTTTAAAGTCTTTGGTATGACGCGACCTAGGATTGAACCCAGGTCTCCCGGAACATTGGCAAACACTCCGCCCACTAGACCAATGATATTTCATAATAGATATTAACAAAGTGAAAAAGATAGATAGATAGATAGATAGATACACACACGATTTGAATTATAGCAATCGCCGTTTGATAAAACTTAAAACATAAAAGATGAAAGTGTTTATAAATTTAATTTTACTATAAGAATGAACAGTATTTTGTTTTATTATTTTCATTACTGGTGTCATCACCAAAGGTTGCCTTCACGATCCATACATTCTTGAAAACTCACCCAGAAATTCTGCTTTCTCTGTTCCCTGGGGCTGTAGGGTTAGGGTTAGAATTTCCCAACTGCTTCCAATGGGAGTACCTATTGGCGGCGGGGAGCAATACGTAATGCTTGTGGATGAGTTCTCTGTAGCTGAGTGATCCGTGACCCGGATGCCAAGTTGGTCACGTCGACCCTTGCTTGGGAGAGAACCGATTCGGATGGTTATATTAAGCCTTAGCACCAATGAGATTAAGTCCTGATCTTATTCTTCAGATTGCTCTTGTGGCAAACAAACATCCTACCGTTTTTATGATAAAGGTACCACAATATGGTGGCTGAGGGTTAGTCGAGTCGAGCGAAACAAGACTTTGACTGCTGTTTAACTTTGAAGCGCTAGGTTTTCAGTAATGAAAAGCTGAATTAGCACGGCTCGAAATTCCCTCCAGACACGAGTACACGATACACAATGTATCCGCGTCTCAACTAAGATGAATGGGTATCCCCCTTAACAAATTCCAAACAAAAGATGGACTCGTGACTGGTTGGTGAAACACAGGACCAGTAAAAAAAACTCCATATATGGCAAATAGAAACAAAAAACAAAAAAGTCTTTCTGAATCCGATTCAAACAATGAAATAACAGAATTTCCAAGTTTCATTGTAATTAAATCACAGAAAGAAACTCATTTATACAAACTGTTCCCTTTCTTGATCGAAAAAATAATTTCTTGTAGAGTAAAACCGTGAAATGTAAAAAAAAAAATGGAAGCAGTAATCTACTTGTAAAGGCAGATTATCAGAAACATGAGAACCTACTTAAAATGGGAATTTTCCACGATTTGAAGTGCAACATATATTCACATGAAAGACGGAACACCTCAAAGGTAGTTACCAGAAACAGAGAGGTATCCTCAGCAAAAGCAGAGGAAATATGAATAGTTTTAGGAACGTAAAGAATCTCGGACTAAAAAAGGATAAGTATTAGAAGGGGTAGGGAAAAAATACAAACACACATTTTAACATTTACAAGTCAATAATTTCCAAGGAAGTTAAAACTACATACCACCTCGAAAAGATAGAATTGTATATCCTCATATCCTTGAGGAGCTTTAAATGTAAAGAATATGAACAACACAGGAAGTGCAGCAGAGGACATCCGACGTGTAGAAGATGTGACTTAAGGGAACCAGACTTACATGGAGAAAGAAAGCCCCAACGAAACCAAATACTCAAACTATCCTACGTTTTCAAGATCTGGTAATATATTCAAGAGAGAGAGAGAGAGAGAGAGAGAGAGAGAGAGAGAGAGAGAGAGAGAGGTTATAGAGCTAAATTATAAAAGAAATATAACATTTCTGGAAGCAATGAAAAATTGTTGAATCCTATAAGAAAAATGACACAAACGCCAATGTAACACAGAAGACGAGTCCAATCAGCAATAGCAGCAACAACAATCGACTTGGTAATTACAGAGCCCTCATTTAGAAAAAAAAAACTACCAGGATCACCAACCCAGTCAGCTGGGGATGTAGAATACACCGACTTCGTCTCTCTACAGAGGTAGGACCCCACCCAATGAGTGTCCTGTGGTCCAGTCGGCTGGGGCTGTAGAATTCACCGACTGCATTTCTGTACAGGAGTAAGACCCCACCCAACAAGTGTCCTAGT
The DNA here is from genome assembly GCA_963585895.1 of Sepioteuthis lessoniana. Lineage (NCBI taxonomy): Eukaryota > Metazoa > Mollusca > Cephalopoda > Myopsida > Loliginidae > Sepioteuthis > Sepioteuthis lessoniana. The sequence continues at coordinate 20,709,184 of OY757922.1, forward strand.
TATGACACTAAACAATATGATGGTGATGTTCCAGTAATGCTGGAGCTTTGGGGAATAAAGAGTACACCCTCATTGCCATTGCTCCCAGGTTCACTCTGGCTCAGAGAGGTAACACCTAATCTATGGGTCCTATCTATGGGTCAAATAGAACTGTTTGAAATTTAAACTGAGAGCAAACAGATGATATGATAAATTGAATTGTTAGAAATAGAACTGTTTGATCCTTTAACTGTGTGTATCAACAAAATGTGTTTACAAATCATATATTTAATATACATGTAAAACAGGAATTGGTATTAAATAACCAAAAATTGTTGTTATGCCATAAAAAAACAACCCAAATCATATATATCTAGTATATATGTATAAAGAGGATTTGGAATTAAATAACAGGCTATGGTTGATATGCCATAAAACCAAACCGGACCAAATCATATATATCTAATATATATATATATATATATATATTTAGGCAGCATTTCTTCGTTAATGCAAATTTCATTAAACATAATAGACATTTTATGCCTACATATTTTCTTCTGGATCCGTTCGAATTCCCGTATTACTTTTATCGTATTCTGGGGGAATTGATTTATGTATTGTCCATAGTTGTATGTATACCTTGTACTTTCTGCCCGATTTGGGCCATCATCAGGGGACAATCTATTACAAAAGTGATGTAACTTTTGTTTTAGCAAATTACTACTGTGTAAGGACGTCTTTGCCGTTGATGATTATGGCGTTTGCTTTTAAATGTAATTCTGTAAATAGTGCCAGTAGCTAAAGACATTTAAGTACATTAGCACTGGTTTGAAAATTAATTCTATTAAGTGCTGGTCGCAGGTTTCTAATATATAGTGCTTCGAGAATCTGAAGTTTATGTTTATTATTTTGATGTTCGAGTGTTGTTGTGTTGTCGGTGAGAATTTTTCGTAGTTGTGTTGTTGGGCATGAATGTTTTTTTTAATGCTGAGCTATTGAACTTGTGTCAGAAAGGTGCATTGTAAGTCTCCTCGACAGGGTAGTTGAGGTTAAACCAACATACATATTATTATTATCAGAGATACAATCTCCTAGGGGACATTTAAATTTATATATAACGTTGGTTTTGTGCAACACCCCAATCGAGGATGAGGAGTTATTTCTAATAACATTTACACTTTACGCTTGTAAAGTAAGAATTGTCTACTAACCTTTGTTTCCCATTCTAACAATTCGTTTAAAAACAAAAATATTTAACAACAAATCATTCACTTACAAATTGCACACACACACCCACACACACAATAAGAGTTGGTATTGAATTACACACAAAAGTTGATATGTAATTAAGCACCAACCTACGAACCTGGAGTTCTACAGTGCTTGCTTCGTCATTGCCTCTAGCATTGCTGCCATTTCTCGACGAATAAAATTTTTACTGTTCGTTAGTTGCCTGCGACCTACGTTTAAAGATTTAAACTTTCAGGTATACCCCGAGGAAATAATCTCAAAGAGATAAATCAGGCAAGCGAAGCCGCGAAGAGATGTTACCATATAGGGAGATTAGTTTCAATCACAAATGCACGATGGTCATCATTTCATGCCATCATAAAAACTAAAATGATATATCTGATGCATCTCAAAAAACATAACTCTCACTCGATCACCACTGCAATCACCTACAGGGCGGTTATTTTAAATCCGAGGAATCATTCCGTCGGACCTTGACGTATACTCTTGAAGAAACCTGCAGCTTTACAACTGAAGCCCATGCAATAAATCTAGCACTAAATATCATCTCTGAAAGCAACTATAAGAACTCACGCTCTGTCTTGGTATCACTAAAATTTTAAACTTGAAGACTCCTTAATCATTAGACTCCTGCGTCTGCTGGACATCAGTCCAAATCAAAAGAGATTCTTGTATGCTAGATCCCAAGCCACGCTGGAATAAAGAGAAACGAAAAAGTTGTCGTGGCAAAATTTGATACAATGACTTGAAACTCAAAATCAATAATTTTTTCTACACAAGATGGCAACAACGCTGAAATAACCAGATACACAATAAACTGTTACGGATAAAACCCACGCTAAGAGAATGAAAGCCAGTTTTCGGAAAATAAAAAGAAGTCACTATATCCTGATTGCGCATTAGTTACACAACATTTACACATCACATTATATATATATTTACCCAACCCCTCCGCTCGAGCAGGATATGACACAAGGTCAGTTTTTTAGCGGAGTTTAACCGGTTTGGATTCCTTCTCCTAGACTAGTTGCCTCACCAAGGCTGAAGAAACTAGTCTGCCCTACTATTTACCCATAGCTGGAGGGAGAATAATTGGATTCATACCTTTCCCAACGGTATTAGTGCTATGTGAAATGCAGTCAGTCTCGGCTAGGATTTGAACTCGTGTCGCCGTGTCCATTTCCTACGACGATAACCATTACACCACGAGCACCACCATAAACATCACATTGTATAACACTTCCTACACTGTTAAACATTTTCTCATAGAATACGGAGCTTTAGCTCTTATTAGACGTTTTCTCAAAGCAAACAATATGAATGGCCTATTTGTAAATGTTGACATGGATGACATTTTATCCTTTTCGAGAGGAATAAAATTATACCAAAAATTATAAACCTGAATACAATCAATACCAAAGTATACTAAAGTAGCAATTAGAAATCCCAGAAAATTTTGACATATCGTTAAAACAAAATAAAAAAAAACTCTTAAGAAACAACTACTAAAAATGTAAGTTGGCGACCGTAGTCGAGGGTGACCCGAACACCCCCTTTTCGATAGCTACTACACCACGGTGTTGGGGTGGGCGCCACTCCTTTCCCTGGATAGCTCCACTTTACCCTTGATCCGTACCTTATAATGCTGAAGTATCGGACATTGACATGATTAACCATCGCCAATGGCCCGGGAGACTGGGGTTCAATCCCAGGTCGAGTCATACCAAAGACTCAAAAAATGGTACTTGATACCTCCTTGCTTAACACAAAAAATGTATATATAAATATAATTGAACATTGTACTATAGGCCTAAAATAACCCCAGACAAGTTGATATGCAATTAAATGAATCAATCAGTATCAACAATTGACACTCACTCATCGTGATCAAAGTTTACACGCGAAGATATCATCACTTTATTATATCTGCTAAAATACCATTAAACAAAAATATCTAAAGAAAACCTAATAAATACAACTGAGAGCAAATTATTAGCATTAGATAGGAATACTTGATATCATAAAAGTGTGTGGAAAAGGCAAAACAACAGTATGAAGACTATTAATAAATAGTATTGTAATATAATACCCGCTCACTGGGCTAGTGGGTAGAGTGTTCGCCAATGGTCTGGAAGACCTGGGATCAATCCCAGGTCGCGTCATACCAAAGACTTTAAAAATGGTACTTGATACCTCCTTGCTTAACACTCAGCAATATAAGGTACGTATTAAGTGTAAAGTGGAGCAAACCAGGGAAAGGCGTAGCGTCCTCTCCTACACCTCAGTGTTGTAGCTATTGAAAAGGGAGCCTTCTGGTCGCCCTTGACTACGGTCGTCAACTTTACAACTTTTATTGTATAAGAATAGTTTATATCATGTAACTGTCTGCAAAAAAAAGTCTTAAGAAACAGCGACACAAAAATAAGAATATAAACGTACAATGAACGCTATTCTCTAACGTCTTAGCATTAAATAAGTCCAGGAGGTCTGACATGCTGTTAAAATCAATTAATTGTATAGTCTTGTTGTGTCTACTTTCACTTTCCTTTTTACTTTCACTTTCCTTTTTACTTTCAATTTCCTTGGTCCTTTACCAGTGGTTTACTTCAGAAAATAAGTGTACAAAGCTGAACAAATTTGGGTCCCTTCCATTTTTGGCCAGTGAGCCTTTGTCGGATCTAAGCGGAACAATTTGCTCATTTCGGAAGTGTTTTGCAGAGATTTCAAAACATCGGCCCGTTTCAAGATTTGTGAGATGCAAGAGGTCCGGAAATAATTTTGGCTGTTGATCCTGCGCATAAGCACCCAGGCCAACAGCCATGTTCGCATCAGACAACATGACCTTTATTTAGCCACACCTTTTTCCCATCAGGCGTTGCGAGACGCCGTGTTTGAAGAAATACAAAAGAGACAATTGTTTCCTTTATTTTGTCTGTAGTTGGTTCTCCAGCAATTAATTCAACGCTGGGAAAACTTGCAGCAATGTTGGCTATTTCCAAAATATCTTGCAGGAATCGTAAATATCAAGCATTTTCTTTTTCTATGATGACGATCGAAAATACTAAAAATATTCTGACCACCAGTTTTAATGATGCTTGCAGTAACAAAAATATAGTTTTATCAGAACAGTGAACTATCAAACAAAAGATTCAATGTACAGTCTGATGAAACCTCAAGACGATCCGTGAAAATGTTGTGTTCCGTTGCAACAGTGATTCATAATCATATTGATGCTTTTATTTAATAAATATTGAAGGATTCTAATTCGTATTTCATAGATAACAGTGGCCCTTGATGATATCAATGCTTTCATTTTGTAAAGAGTGAATGATTTTTTATCAGCATTTCATAATTAACAGTGGCCCATAATGATAATGGTACACATATTTACCAACCCCTCCGCTCGGCCAGGATATGACACAAGGTCAATTTTTAAGCGGAGTTTAAGAGGTTTGAATTCAGAGTTTTCCTTCTCCTAGACTAGTTGCCTCATCAAGGCTGAAGAATTCAGTCTGTCCTACTATTTACCCATAGATGGAAGTAGAATAATTGGATTCATACCTTTCCAAAGGGTTATCAGTGCTATGTGAAATGCAATCAGTCTAGTCCAGGATTTGAACTCGTGTCGCCGTGTCCATTTCCTGCGACGATAACCATTACACCAGTGGCACCTCCTAATGATGATAATGGTACAGCAATCATATAAAAAGTGGAGGATTTTAATTCGTATTCCATAGTTATATTGAGAGTATTGATTTTTTTAAAAAAAACTTTCAGTACAAATGAACATCCTTTAAAATTACTATTCCGTTACAAACGGGACGGGATATTTCTATTCTGTCTAAGAACATATTGTGTATATTGCTCAAATAAAAATCTTGTTTTAAAGTATCATTTTTACTCTATTCATATGTACAAACAGAATTTACCCATAGATGGAAGTAGAATAATTGGATTCATACCTTTCCAAAGGGTATCAGTGCTATGTGAAATGCAATCAGTCTAGTCCAGGATTTGAACTCGTGTCGTCGTGTCCATTTCCTGCGACGATAACCATTACACCAGTGGCACCTCCTAATGATGATAATGGTACAGCAATCATATAAAAAGTGGAGGATTTTAATTCGTATTCCATAGTTATATTGAGAGTATTGATTTAAAAAAAAAAAACTTTCAGTACAAATGAACATCCTTTAAAATTACTATTCCGTTACAAACGGGACGGGATATTTCTATTCTGTCTAAGAACATATTGTGTATATTGCTCAAATAAAAATCTTGTTTTAAAGTATCATTTTTACTCTATTCATATGTATGAATGAGAATTTTCGTAATATACAAGATGCCCAATGAATCCGTTAGGTTCTACAATCCGGAGTGGTTCTTTCTGTTAGAGTCCCATCTATGAGTTTACATGTTTGAAAATTATTTGTATTAGATAGAAATAATTGATACCATTTAACTGTGCGCAAAGGCGCCTCTGGTGGTGTAATGGTTAGCAAGCTCGACTAGCAAACCTACACGAGTGAATTCGAGTCTCATTGGGTGCCACATCTAAGCAAAAAGCTTAGTAAATTTCCATTTAACTGTGCGCAAATTATTTCTATTAAGAATAATTACTTGAAGCTATAATTGTTTACTAAGGATTATTATTTTCTTTCTTGAGAGTTTTTCACACCAGCGTTAGCTGATGGTTTCTTTATTGGAGTGACAGCAAATCCCCTCAAGTCTCCAAGACACCACCCTGTATTCTGGCCGATCTCAACAATGCTGAAGTTTAGATGGTCTCCATTACGATTATTAGTTGAGACCATAACTGTGGCAAGCGATGATTATTATAAAATAGAAAGATTTACTTGAAACCATATAATTGTAAGCAAATCTTCATCACCATTATTATTATTATTATTATTATTATTATTATTATTATTATTATTATTATTATTATGTGCTCTTTTAGAGTTTTCACATCGGCTTTAGCTGATGTTCTTTCACTGGAGTTTGAGTGACAGCAAGTATCCTCAAGTCCCCAGGACTCTTCTCAGTATTCTGGCCGTTCTCAATAATGCTGTCGTTTAGATGGTTTCCACTCGTCCTATTATTTCCAAGTCATCCAGTCCCTTTAATAATCCTTTAGTTACTGTGCCAAGAGCACCAATCACAATTGGTATAATTGTCACCTTCATGTTCCATAGTTGTTTTTTTCAATTCTCTAGCAAGGTCGAGGTACTTATCCTTCTTTTCACATTCTTTTAGTTTTATTCTGTGGTCAGCCGGAACAGCAAAGTTTACAAATTCTCTTTGTTGTTGTTGATTGTTATAAGGTCTGGTCTTCTGGCCGAGATTAGGTAATCCGTCTGTATGTCAAAGTCCCATAGGAGTTTGTGTGTGTCATTTTCTAGGACAGGTGCTGGGTTGTGCAAATAGCATTTGTTCGTATGCTCAAATTTTAATTTTTGCACATCTCCCAGTGGATCACCTTGCCCACCCAGTCTTGTCTAGTCTTATACTCCTTCTGTGCTAATTTGCAGCATTCACTTATTATGTGATTGATGGTTTCATCTCTGTCACCGCATAGCCTACATTTGCTATTTTGTTGCGTGTTATCTATTCTCGTTTTGATATGATTGGTTCTTATGGCGTTGTTTTGTGCTACTATAAGGAGAGATTCTGTTTCTCTCTTAAAGTTTACTTTTCTTAGCCAGGTCCAGGTTTTATCGCGTGAGATGTTGTTTATTAGTCGTTTAAAACGCCCATAGAATTGTTTTTCTTCACATTTTTGTTTCCAAGTTATTGTCATTCTGTTGTCCATCGTGTTGTCAGTATTGTTTCTAATGGCTGTAATCAGTCCTCCTTCGTATTTTCCTATGTAGTCTTCGAGTCGCTGTGTCGATGTGTCAACGCTGTCTTCGATGCTGGCAAGTCCTCTTCCTCCCTCTTTTCTTGATATATATAGTCTGTCAATGTCGTCTCTGGGATGCATGGTCATAGTTTTCTTGTTCTTTGGTCCATTTGTTTAAGTTCATCTCTGGTATTATTATTATTAATATTATTATTACTCCTGGAGAGTTTTTCATATCAGCGTTAGTTGATGGTCTTTCACTAAACTTTGAGTGACAGCAAGTCTCCTCAAGTCTCCAGGACTCTTCTCAGTATTCTGGCTGATCTCAATAATGCTGTAGTTTACATTGTCTCTATTCGTCTTGTTATTTCCAAGTCCTCCAGTCAGTGAATCAATACTTTGGTGACTGTACCAAGAGCACCAATTACGATTGGTATATTTGTCGCTTTTATGTTGTACAGTTTTTTTAATTCCCTAGCAAGGTATAGGTACTTATCCTTCTTTTCAGTTTCTGTGGTCAGCCGGAACAGCAAAGTCCACATTTCTACAAGTTCTCTTTCTTTTGTTGATTATTATGTCTGGTTGTCTGGCCGAGATAAGGTGATCCGTTTGTATCTCAAAATCCCAGAGGAGTTTGTGCGTCTCATTTTCCAGGGCGGATTCTGGGTTGTGCGTATACCATTTGTTTGCATGGTCAAATTTCAATTCCTTGCACAATTTCCAAATGGATCACCCTGCCAAATCAGTTGTGTCTAGTCTTTTTCTCTTTCTGTGCGATTTGCTTAATTTGCTTATTATGTGATTGATCATTTCGTCCCTATCTTCACATAACCAACATCTGCTATTTTGTTGCGTCTTATCTATTCTTGCTTTGACATGATTGGTCCTTAGTGTGTTGTTTTGTGTTGCTATTCTCAGTTTCTCTGTTGAATTTGTGTTGCTATTCCCAGTTTCTCTCTTGAATTTGTGTTGCTATTCTCAGTTTCTCTCTTAAATATGTTTTGCTATTCTCAGTTTCTCTCTTAAATTTGTGTTGCTATTCTCAGTTTCTCTCTTAAATTTTCCCCTTTTTAGCCACATCCATGTTTTCTCGTATGAGATGTCACTTATTATTATTATTATTATTACTCATTTGAGCTTTTGACATCAGTGTAAGCTGATGGTCTTTCACTGGAGATTGAGTGACAGCAAGTATCCTCAAGTCTCCAGGACTCTTCTCGGTATTCTGGCCGTTTTCAATAATGTTGTTGTTTGGATGGTCTCCGCTCGGCCGCCAACTTCCAAATCTTCCAGGTCCTTTAATAATCCTTTAGTTACCATGCCAAAAGCACTAATCACAATTGGTATAATTGTCACCTTCATGTTCCATAGTTTTCTTCAAACCTCTAGCAAGGTCGAGGTACTTATCTCACTTTTCACGTTTTTCAGTTTTATTCAGTGGTCAGCCGGGACAGCAAAGTCGACAATTTATCAGATTTTCTTTTTTTTTTTTTTTTTTTGATTATTATAAGGTCTGGTCTTCTGGCCGAGATTAGGTGAACCGTTTGTATATCAAAGTCCCATAGAAGTTTTTGTGTGTCATTTTCTAGGAGAGGTGCTAGGTTGTGCATATACCATTTGTTGGCATGGTCAAATTTAATTTTTTGCACATTTCCCTGTGGATCATCTTGCTCACCCAGTCGTGTATCAATATTATTATTATTATTATTATTCCTTATTGAGCATCTCCACTTTTTACTATCTTCTTGCATCAACCTTTAAAAAAAGAGAATATTTGCCCTATTCATACAATATTTCTATACAAATCAAATTCTGTTTGTAATTCACCCGATAGTTCTTCAAAATGCCCTCTTAATTTCTTTTTCTTAGTATTTCTTTCAAAAATCATCCGAATTAATCTAAACATGTTTTTTTATATTTACACTTTTGCTGTTTTTTTAGGGAATGGAGAAATGCCCTCCCCTACACCTCGATGTAATAGCTATTGAAAAGGCAGCCTTCGGGTCACCCTCGACTACAGTCGCTTACTTTACTTGTTTTTGGTCTGATTTGGCAATTTGTTTCAAAAATATATCATCATATTACAAAAAAATCCTAATTAGTTTATTGACTTAGTTTTTGACATCTGTCTTGACTGTCAATTACCAGTTCGAGAAGAAATATTGAAAAAATATAATTAGAAAATCCATTAATTATTTTGAAAGTTTCAATTAGATCACTTCTCATTCTTTTTTCTCGTAAAGAAGTTCATTCTAATCTCTCCAATCTTTCCCTGTAACAGTAACCTTTTAAACACTTTTTTAATTTTTGTCACACTTCTTTGTATGTCTTCCATTTTCAATACAACTCTCCAGTTTCTATGTCTAGACACTGAAGCCAAGGTCTGAGTATAACATTCTACATGAGATTTTATGTGAGTTTTGTATATTTTTAAAATAACATTTGCCTCCTTTGAAATTCTTGATATCATAACTGCGTGCAATCAAATGATTTTTAGACTAATTAAAAAGTGGATTATAACACTCAAAATAAATATATTTAGGAGGTGCCCGTGGTGTAATGGTTATCGCCGTAGTAAATGGACATGGCGACATGAGTTCAAATCCTGGATCAAGCTAATTGCATTTCACATAGCACTAATACCCTTGGGAAAGGTATGAATCCAATTATTCTCCCTCCAGCTATGGGTAAATAGTAGGACAGACTAGGTTCTTCAGCCTTGGTGAGGCAACTTGTCTAGGAGAAGGAAAACTCTGAATTCAAACCTGTTAAACTCCGCTTAAAAATTGATCGTGTCATATCCTGCCCGAGTGGAGGGGTTGGTAAATATGATAACACTGAAAATATCGGTATGATTGTAATCATCCAGAAATTAAACAAATTTAGGGATTAAATAACCCACAAGAAGTTGAGATGCCATTAAACAAATAAAACTAAACGTAAATTTTGATCGAACTTCAAGAAATCAATCAAAAATTTAAGGTATTGATCATGATAATTATTTTTAATATTCTTAATTAGATTCACTAATTGTCCCCCAGTTTTTTCAACGGCCTGTCGATGGGGCTTAGGATACGCTGACTGTATCCCCTGCAGAGGGGTAAGACCCCCAACCCCACCAAAATCTTATTGAGAGGCTGAATACCCCTTCATTGTCGTTACTCCAAACTTCATTCTGAACCAGAGTGGTCATACTGTTGCGTTCTGGTTAGTGAACGCTTGTAATATTAAATAAAGGACAAACCACGATATGTGAGGAAATAGAGTTATATTCTCAGGAAAGAGTATATACAATAGAGAGACCATTAGTAGACAAGAACATAGGATTAGTGAATACAGAATAAGGATAAGGATAAGGATATAGTCCAACGTTAGTATTGGCTTCCGTTATAAGAAGCGGCTCTTCACCGAGTCTGCCGTGCTATATATGGCAGATGGACTAGTTCTTTGTGTGGAGAAAGGTGGGTGATACCCAACAAATACCTTTTAGGGTTCCATCTATAGTCAAATAGATCTGTTTAAACTATGCACAATAAAAAAAAAAACAGCTACACAAATATGCAAATATAAACGTAAAATAAACGAGATTCCCTAACCTCTAGACATGAAATATCCCTTTAATAAGCCGTAAAAATCAGTCACTCAATTTATTTAATTGCAATTGTAAGAAGTGGAATGACTTGATAGAATTGCTTAAAAGTGGCAAAACAAATGTTTCTGAAAACAATCCATCAACATCTCATAGATGTAAGCCTCTTTAAACAAAAACAGACGATATGATTTCTTTTGCAATTGATGGTCAACTAATATCAGCGATGAGAATTGTTTATCGACTTGGAATAAAGAATATGTTGACAATTTTCTAACATAAAAACAAACCAAAAACCACGACTTTTGAGAAGCCTTAAAAACTTATAGATCAATAAAAAAAAAAGTCACTGAAGATGCAATAAAAATTCGATGCCTTTTTTATTAGGAGGACTACAAGAATCAGGATCTCCAATTATTGGCAAAGGTTTTACACGACATAACAGGAAGAGTTAGTATTTTGTATCTTATTTCTCGTTCTGGATTTTCAGCTATTGATAATATTTAAGTCGGAATACACTTTCGAAACCTGGGAATTTCGTTGGTTGGTTGATTGATTGATTGATTAATTTTGACGGCGTCTCAACTCGTCTGGTTTTATTTAGGCAACAACGGTGCTGCAGAGAAGGCCATTTGTAAATAGCCCAACTCTTGATTAACCACGGCACTGATTATTGGACAGGGGGACATTTGATGTACCACAAAACCAAAATGTACCCCTGTTTATCTGATAAGGAAAAAATGCTGGACAAAATAAACCTCTTCTTTAACTTAGGCTTTTAAAATATCACCCTTAACATCAACAAATTCTTCGGGCTTTTTTATATTTTAATGTAATGAGGAGGTTGAGTCTCAAATACTGATCCCCAGTATCCACTTTCTTCGAAACCTAAGACACTTCTCTGATTGACATTCTAAGCATGTAGACCATCGTTAGGGAACTTGCTTCGTATTGAGTGTTTCCTACTTCTCGCCTTGTACCAGACTAAGTTCAGTAAGTGATTCCGTAATACTTTTCATGTTACACAAAGATATATCGTTATAGATATTAACAAACTGAAAAAGATAGATAGATAGATAGGAATAAACTGAGATAGATAGATGTGAATAGCTTCATCGCCCATAATGCCAAAATGACCAAAATATCATCTTGGTAACATTTTGATGGTCAGCTTCATCGGGCACTTCACTCACACTCAATATGACGTATATTCTTCAAGATATATCTCAGTGCCATTTGACCCGCTTCGGCCAGTCCTTTCTTCATTATTGTCCGCTTTCTCCCCTATTTTTCCCTCCCTTTTGTTCTCACTGCCCTTTCTACACTCGTTAGTATTGGCAGTGTTCCCGTCTTAATTTCCTGCATTTCGAGACCACGTGACCTAACACGCAGTCCACAAACCAATTTTCATTTCCTACCTTGACATTCTCTGTTATTCGTTGTCTGCCGATGCGAACCTTCCGTAGTCACGCTCCAACCGACCTCTACTCTTTTCGAGCACTTTTCTTTCTTTCGCTCTTTCCTTACTCGATTGTTCTGCATAAATCTTTCTTCATACTCCGACTCTGTCCCGCTTCTTTCATTTCTTCACGCTCACTGCAAGACGCGTTCCTGGGTTTTACTTGGACTCGAAAAGTAACCACTTATACCAGTGAGGAATCAGCCATTACCGAGCATATCAAACAGAGCCATTTCCCTTCTCTCTCTCTCTCTCTCTCTCTCTCCCTCTCTAATCAATGCGTCTATTCATACCACTTTTTCCCCAAAAATATTTAAATTTCTTTTGGAGTTTTTACCCCTATTTCGTCAACTTGATAGTTTTTCTTTATCATTTCAAATTCACTTTAACCTATAGGATACACATTTTTTCTAGTTTTAAAATAAGCAATAAAAACATACTTAAGAACATTCTAGAAATTTAGGATCAAAACCGCATTAGCATTTAAATTACATTTCTATATTTTTCAACCAATCAGCTAAAAACATAGAATAGAACATTCTAGAAAATTAGGATCGGAAGTGAACTAACAGAAAATATTTAGGCTCGAAAATAAAATAGTAAAATACAAATTTGATTGGTCAATAAATGTCTACGTGCCAAAATTTTAGGACGATTCTTTGATCCACCTGTAGGATATAAATAACACAGAGTTAGGAAGCCATATACACAAGACACAAGCTTACACACAAACGAAGACACAGATGAAGACAAGCCACTAAGCCAGTAAAGCAGTAGCCGATACATTCCGACAAATTCCTTTCCTTCCTCAACTAAAGTTCATGAACTCTCTTCAAATGGCCGAGAATTATATTCAAAAGAAAAACCAGACAAACCTTCTTTCATCAACGCGACACGCTGTCGCCATAGTCATAAAACCCGCAATAAACTAATGTAAGTAAGAACGACTTATTTACGGACTCTGTTAACATGAACATACACACATCTTTAAACAAATTTATTCTCTTTTTGTCAAACTTTATTTTCCAAAAGGCCATTTACACATCATGTATTTTATTTGTTTTCATATTCTGTTATATGCTTATTAAATTGTTTGTAGTTTAATGTTCGTTGTGTTCTATTCCATTTCTTTTGCGCGATAGTAAAGTTTTGTGTTGTATTTGTGGTGGGAATAATTTAGAGAGCAATCTACGGAAATAACCAAATTACGTACTCCCCCCACAAACCCTTTTTGTTCGTCTTATGGTTCTTTTTATCATTTCAGCTTCTTCTTTTACCCCTTTTCGTTCCCTTTATCTTTCTTCTTGATAATTCAGTATTTTCCTTATTCCTGTTTCGTTTCTTTTACAGTTCTACTTTATCATTTCAAATTCACTTTAACCCTTTTCGATCTCTTTATCTTTCTTTGTTGATAATTCAGTATTTTCCTTATTCCTGTTTCGTTCTTCTTACTGTTCTACTTTATCATTTCAGCTCAACCATCGGTTAACTAGTCATCATCATCATCATGTCGTACCGCAAGCACGGATATCCCGGATCCTCTCTCGCCACTTCTCCCAATCATTCATAGCTTCTGGCAGGTCTTCAGGGCTACATCCCGTATCCTCACATAGCTGCTGTATGTATGTTCGAGCTGGTCGTCCTTCTTTTGCTTGACCATTTGGGGGGTCCATAGGAGTACATCACTGATGAGTTCGTCCTTGCTTCTCCAGCAGTGTCCTGCGTTTCTGGCTCGTCTAACTTTGATAGTTTTCGTGATGGGAGGCAGGTGGCCGCATAGTTGGTGCCTTGTGGGGTGTTGCCGCTAGGGCTCGTTCAATATTGCTCGCAGCATTCTTGTGTAATTGCCGTCTAGCTTCTTCTTCAACCGTTTAGTTAGCGTCCAAGTAGTGCATCCATATAGCAGTATCGATACGACCGCTTCCTGGAAGTAGTAATCCTACTGCATTTTTACAAAGATGAATTTACCATTGAATAACCCACAAAGGTTGATACACCATTAAACAAAGAAACCAAACCAAACTTTTATCATTTTAGCTTTTCCTTAGATCATTATCCCTTCTCTTTACATTTCGTCTTTATCATTTTGTATTTTCCCTATTCCTTATTTCGTTCCTCTTATATTTCTTCGTTATCTTTTCAGATTTTTCCCTAATCCATTTTTTCTTTTTTTATATATATTTCTTCTCAATCATCTCAGCTTTTCCTTTTTTTTCCCCTATTTTATTTCTCTTATATTTCTTCTTTATCATTTCAGGTTTTCCTTATACCATTTTTGGTCCCTGTTGTATTTCGTCATTATCATTTCATCTTTTCCTTCTTCCCTTTTTATTCCCTTTCTATTTCTTCATTTTAATCTCAAAATTATACCATGTTTCCTTTTTTTTATTAGTGATCAAGCATTATCCCAAAACTTAAATCACTGATAATTATCAATTATTATGTATTAATGAATTAAAAGCCAATTAGCCTCTGTTAATGAAATTCTTAAGGCTCATTGGCTTTTTTTAATTAAATAATTCTAACTGGATAACAAAACTTGTCTTGGCACAATGGAACATTCGTAATTTATGAGTTGAGCCCCCATCTGATATGGTTTTATAAAATAGTCCAGAAAATCCCTCTAAATGGCATTAATAGACATACAAACAGACAGATAAGTTGGTTATTAAGAGATAGAGTAGAATTGTTCATAGATTGATGAATGGAGAGCGTAAAAGATGATGAGTGGCAAGCAGAATCCAAACCAAATGAATAAAGTAAAGAATAGTTGAAATAAAACTGACATATTTGATTTGGAGTCTTCA
>OY757922.1:20726613-20779113 GCA_963585895.1 Sepioteuthis lessoniana
ACTCAACCATACCTCAAACCTTAGGTCCACTCTGACTCGGAGTGGTAGTATCTGTTAGCGTCTCATCTGTGGGTCAAATAAAACCGTTCAATTTTTTACCAAGGATTATTGTTATTAGTTATTTAGAACCATAAAGCTGAAGGCAAATTGTTTTAATCAGATAGGAATACTTGATAAATAAAATCACTAATCTTAAGCAGTTATACATGAAAACCATTTAACTGTGTGCAAACAAATAATTAATATCAGATAAAATTATTAATGTTAATTAACGATACTCGAAACCATTTAAATGTGTGAAAATAAATGATCTCTAACTCGTTAAAAATAAAGTTACCTACAAACTATTCGCTTACAAATTGTATATATATATATATATATATATGCCCGAGCGGTCGTATCGATACTGCTGTATGGATGCACTACTTGGACGCTAACTAAATGCCTGGAGAAGAAGCTGGACGGCAATTACACAAGAATGTTGCGAGCAATATTGAACAAGTCCTGGCGGCAACACACCACAAGGCACCAACTATACGGCCACCTGCCTCCCATCACGAAAACTATCCAAGTTAGATGAACCAGACATGCAGGACACTGCTGGAGAAGCAGGGACGAGCTCATAAGTGATGTACTCCTATGGGACCCCCACATATGGCCGAGCAAAAGCAGGGCGACCAGCTCGAACATACATACAGCAGCTATGTGAGGATACGGGATGTAGCCCTGAAGACCTAGCGGAGGCGATGAACGATAGGGAGAAGTGGCGAGAGAGGGTCAGGGATATTCGTGCTTGCGGCACGACATGATGATGATGATGATGATATATATATATATATATATATAAGACAAAAATGAGGAAATAGTCTCTGTAATCTATTTCCTCACTTTTGTCTTAATCGTTGTCCTAGTTTAACTGTGACCAGGTAGGACCGAAACCGGTTAGTTGCTCATTTTTATTTTCTAACATGAATAAATTTGGTCTATTTGTAAGTCTGATAAAATTTTGTACCCCCAATAAATATATATATATATATATATATATATAAGAAGATTAAATGACCTACAAAGGTTGATACGCCATAAAACCAAACAGAACTAAATTTGTACAATAAAAATAAATCTTAAATCTTAATGCTAAAAAAGCTGGAAGAAGATAATATCACGGACTACACCGATGATCTAGCGCTTCTTGTAAATAAACTTGCCAAAGATGAATCTCAGTTACATAGCTTAGAGTAGGCGGCTAGAGGCATCGGCCTCTATGTGGACGATGATAAAACAAGGTTCATATATTTTAAACAAAATGTAGCCATCTCCACATTAAAAGGAAAACCTCTGAAATCAGTCGACCAGTTCACATTCCGCGGTAGCAATATCTCATCTACAGAAACTGTTGTCAGTATACCCATAGGACTGATACTGATTGGCTATCGATCCTATGGAAATCGATATCTCCGATAAAATAAAACTGGAATTCTTTCAAGTTGTTGCCACATCAGTACTACTGTATAGTTACACCATCTACTGCTCTTCTAAACTGATCTTAGTCTAACACAAGGCCAGAAGTATACAGCATAAAATGAGAACTGATTTCACTTGTAATAGTCTGATAGCCTCACTCGCAAATCATTACCCTTCATGTTTCACTCACAACGCAAAAGGGAAAGGTGGTAATTCGCTAAGTTTTGCTTAGTTTGGCACAAGGATAATATTAATGAGAATTAAACTCAGAATTTATTATCGGCTATTCTAGTCCGTTTCTAATTAATACACCTTATTTTATGTCTCTTATACTATTTTACCCATAGCCGAGAAGAAAAACATGAATTTCTTTCTTCTTTTGTTAAATAACATATCAACCTTCGTGGGTTATTCAATGCCAAAGCTATCATTGTAAAAGAACAGTAGTAGTACTATTTAACTCAAAAGTGGCTGGTTTGAATTTTTTTTGTTTTTTTGTTTTTTTTGTTTTACGACAGATCAACCTTTGCAGGTTATTTTATACCAAAGCCGTCCTTGTAAAAAGTCAGTAATGGTTTTATTAAACCCATTTCTGGAGGAATACAAGGTGTCATACCTTTCATAAGGTAATAGCATAAGTGGGGCTTGAACCCAGTTACTACGATATCGCAGTGAAACACATCAGCCACTACGTCACGGAGACTCCCCACCCCGCAGTTATGGGAGGATAAGAGAGTTCATACCTTTCCTAAAGGTATTAGTCCGAAAGTGAAAGCAACAACACGATTGGAGTTCGAACTGGCAAACTACGACATCGCAGTGCAGTACATTAGCCTCTACGCCACAGGAACTACCTCTTTATGTCTTTCCTAAGAACATTATTGAAAAGTGGACGCAATTTGCCTCAGCCAGAATTTGAACTCGACTCAACGATTCCATTATCCGTGCCACTAATCATTAAGCCATCCGTGCTTCTATTTTATGTGTGACTGTTTCTAAAACAATTCGTCCGGGGAACCGAAAAGAGAAGACTCATATAACTTGCTTCATTTGTTCTCCCCTTAATCTTTACAGTTTCATCCTCTCAAATGGAAATTCTCCCCCTGAGGGACCATTTCAGGGTTTCAGGGGTGAATTGAGACGACAGCTTCAAAATCTTGGAATATTGATCTATCAAGAAACTACATTTCTCCCACAATGCATCAGGCAATCTTGAAAGGAAGAAAAACATTCTGAAATACGAAGTGTGATAAAAAAAATAAAAAAAAGTATCAAAATTCAGTCTTGGAATTTTTGACTTTTAAAATTTAGAATCAAGAATTTTAATGAAGGCGTGTGTACGGCAGAGCAACTTTGATAACAAAATGACGATGTGAAGATTGCTAGAATTCCGTCTATACCTTTTCCAGTTCAAAATGGAGTAGTTCGGTTCGGAACTGAACTATTCATTTCATTTTGAACTGAACTATTCCCATTTTGAACTGAACTACTCCCATTTTGAACTGGAAAAGGTATAGACCACCGTCTAAGCGAATCAATGCCAGTTTGAAAAAAGAAATTATGAAGTCAGCCTCAATATGAGAATTAATTTTTTTTTTATTTATTGCGGACTTTTTGTCCTCATCTTGGTAGGGTTTTTTTTTTGTGTTGTTTCTTCTTTCAATACGTTTCGGCCAAATTTCACCTCTGGCCTTCTTCAGGTGGTTTTTACCGTGGCCTCGGATAGGAATGCTGAGTCTTGTAACCGTATCCCCGGTAATTACTGCCTTCCATAGTTGTTGTCTATCGCACCACGTTTTTGACTAAGTAAACCTCTGGTCGGCTTGGGTAGGATTTGAAACTGCTATCTTCTGACAATGCTCACCTGGAACCGTAGAGACTCAACGCCCCTATCCGCTGCGCCACGGGCCCCGAAGGGGCGATCAAGAATGGATTTGTTGGTCTTATAAATCCTTATCTGGTCTTCCATAGTCGGGTCCGTACCGAATTTTTGTAATTGTCTTTAAGTCCACAATAAATAAAAAAAATTAATTCTTGGATTAAGAAGCCTCATCTCCAAAAATGATTCCAATTAAAGACAATCAGTCTTAATACTTTTTGATCAGTAGTTTTTAATGAAACCCGGGATTATGCAAGAACAGCTTCTCCATACTTACTTGACAATATCTGACTTTTATTTCTTTCCTAAACTAAAAATTCCTCTTGAAATATTTGAGGACATGGAAAACATTATAAGAAAAATAAATAGATAAATGAAAATAAATGAAAATAAAAAACGACGACACATTTTCACATTATACTAAAAGATGCTTCGACCAGGGTAAAACTCGCCGGAATAAGTGTGTTAAAAGTCGGAGGGACTATTTTGAAGAAAAAGAATGGCAGCAATAGCAATAAAAGGATACTCTGCATTTTCCAATGATCCAGCATTACTAGAGCCTCACCATTAGATTGTTTAGTGTCAAATCAGGACAATCGTTGGTTGGGGTTTTATCCCTCTGCAGAGATGCAGTCGGGGTATTCTGCAGCCCAAACTGACAGAGCCGCCGATCGAATACAAATATTTTTTTTTATTCTATTTTACTCATATAAGGGATTCTAACAGGTTCAATTACTCCGGGTCAAAATGAAACACATTTGCACTTAAGATGTGGTTTGGTTTGGTTTGGTTTTATGGAATATCAACTATTCTAGGTTATTTAAATCCAAACCCATTTTATTCATATAAACAGTTCTATTTCAAACAATTCAGTTTAGCGTAAGTACAGTTTCAATGTCAAAAACAGTTCCATTTCAAACAATTCAGTTTAGCATAAGTACACAGTTTAGTTCTATATGAACATAGATCGTACCCTATCAGGTGCTACCACTCCGGGCCAGAGTGGACCTGGGAGTGATAGTAATGTCATAATTAGGACACTCGTTAGGGGAGTCTCTGCAGAGATACAATAAGTGTATCCAGCAGCGCCAGCCGACTCGGCCTTCTTAAAATGTGTTTACGGGTTTAAAATGATTAAGAATATAATAAATTTATTGACTCTTAAAATATTGATATTGCAGCCAAGTATGAAATATGTACCAGTTTAAAATGATTGTGAACTTTATTAATACAAGGAAATAAAAGTTAAATTAAGAGATGAAATACTATTAGATATATAAGTCATATGATGATATATGAACTTTAATCCAACATCAATGAGAGAGTTGAATACAATCGTAGTAAGGATTACTATAGTTTCAAAAGCAACCTGTTTCCCCTCAAAGGTAAAATGTTCACTAGATAGAAAGAAAAGATAATCTTTAAACCGAACGAATACACGAATTTATGGTAATTCGGTATAAAATGTTTCTCTTAGCGACCAACACGTTAGTTTTTTTTTGGGGGGGGTTGTTTTTTTATATATATATTTTTTCATATTAATATTTCGCTTTAAAGATGGCTTCAAAACAAGTTTTACTAATAAATAATACGTCATAACAGTCAGGATAATTAATAGTCTTTTGTTTAATCGGCTAAAAAAGTTATTTCTATGAAGATTTATTTTCTTTTTTTTTTTTTTTTTTTTTTTTTGCTTATTTGTGAATGTGTGTGTGTGTTAGCTTTAAGGCTTCAGTTACTGAAAGAGAAAGCGAGAGAAGAGAGAGAGAGAGAGAGAGAGAGAGAACAATATTAATTTGGAAGAAAAAGTTACCGGGGAAAAAAAACTCTTAGGGTTGATGAATAAGTGATGGTTGATCAATACTGATATAAAACTGATAAAAACCTTCAACGTATCGTAGCGAGTGATAGAAAGTTGTAGAATGAGAAAAGTAAAAAGTGAACGAGACAGACGACGGTAAAAAAAAAGGGGGGAGGGGGTGGAATAAGGGAGGTAAAGAAAAAAAAGACATTGAGGGAGGCGGGACGAGATTACGGGAGCTGATATTATGGAACAAAGGAATCCTGCGTTCTAGATTTCAAATGGAGACAAGGAGACGATTGCAAAAATCGATCTAATCGATCGTCATAGGCAGTAAAGGTGAAGCGGAATATTCGTAAGCGCGCATGCGCGAGAGTCTAAGTCAGTGGACGAGTCCGTGGATTAATTAATATTCATTTTTCTGACGCATCGACACGTAAATGGGACATGCCGAAGTCAATAGCGTTTTTGATAACAATGAATAAAAAAAAAACAATCGTATTTTTTTTGGCTGTTGACAGAAGCCACGAAAAGAAAAGCGTATATTCTTTCCCTCATCCACGTCTATATATTGATATCATTGTAACAACCTACCCACCTTTTTACTCGGTATTTCGCGTGCGTCATGCTGTCGGAAGGGGATATGTAAATTTTTCCTCATCATCATTATCAAGTCGTGCAGATAGCGTGGATTTCCTTGACTCTCTCTCTCTCTCTCTCTCTCTCTCTCTTCATCCGCCTACATCTTTCATCGCTGATATATGTACTCGAACTCCTCACCATATCCAGCGGGTGACCTCGAGGTGTAAAGGTTAAAGTGATGGACTGTGGAATCGTAGTAAGCGAGTTCGTACTCCAGTCGCGCTATTACGTTCACTTTCAGGCAAATACCATTGGGAAAAGTATGAAACCCCCTTATCCTCCCAGCTTAAATTGTACCACTACTGTTCTTCTAGGAAGGTGGCTTTGGCATTAAATAACTTACAAAGGTTAATATGCCATTAAACAAAGAAACCAAATCTCACCATATCCACGCACGTATGTTTGTTCAGTACGAGTTAACCGGGTTACCACACACGACACTTTTTCCAACCAATCACTCTCTATAAGGCTTTGTTTCTTTCGTTGGAATACTTCAGCAGTTTTTTTTTATTAACTTTTTTATAATTAAAAGCAAATATGTACACATCAAACTATCCAGACAAGCTATCATCATTATAAAGTCCCCTGACTCTTTCTCGCCATCCATCCTTATCATCCATCACTTCTGGCAGGTCCTCTCGACTGTTTTTAGTGTCTGCACTGGAGGGTCCATATGTAGGAGTCCATAAGAGAACGTCCTTACTTCTTCAGCAGTTCACATATTGATCTTTGATAGTTCATGAATGGTGTTTATAAACATCAACACTTAAGTCCTTAAAATTTTTTCACTGTTCAAATTCTAAAAATTATTTTAATAATGTTTAAATATTAAAAAGAAGTAAAGTTGGCAACTGTAGTCGAGGGTGACCCGAAGGCTCCTTTTCAATAGCTACTACACTGAGGTGTTGGAAAGGGCGCTACTCCTTTCCCTAGATTGCTTCACTATACTCTTGATCCGTACCTTATTATGCTGCGTGTTAAGCAAGGGGGCATCAAGTACTATTTTTTGAGTCTTTGGTATGACTCGACCAGGGATTGAACCCAGGTCTCCCGGGCCATTGGCGAACACTCAAACCATCATGCCAATGTCTGGTACAAAAGAAAGGTTCTGTAAGTAAAGTTGGCGACCGTAGTCGTGGGTTACCTGGAGGCTCCCTTTTCCATTGCTACTACACCAACGTATAGGAGAGGGCGCTATTCCTTTCCTTGGATTGCTCCACTTTACCCTTGGTCCGTACTTTATAATGCGGAGTGTTAAGCAAGGAGGCATCAAGTACCAATTTTTGAGTCTTTGGCATTACTCGACCTGAGATTTAACAAAGATTTCCCGGGCCATTGGCGAACACTCTAATCATCATGCCAATGTCCGGTACAAAAGAAAGGTTCTGTAATACAACACTAAAGAAAACCAGGACACTCAAAAATAATGATTTTATACAAAATATCATCCGCCGTATTGACTGGGACAGTAAGATACTCCGATTGCACCACTGCAGATTAGGATTCCCCAGACAAAGCCATCTGTTGGCCATGTGTGGCAACCTGTATTGCTCCTGAACGGGATCATGGTGGTTGAGCAGTCTGTGACCTGGTAATCGAAATGGTCAAGTGACTTGCAGCACCCTTGTTTGGCACTTACTGGGATAGATGAGCGGTTTGAGAGGACCGATCTGATTAATCGGTTGGTCATGCCAAGCCCTAGCACCTATACGATTGTCCCGACTATGTTCTTCAAATTGCTCTTGTGGCAAACTAGTACGCAAACCATGTGCTAGAAGGCAGTGGCTAATGGTCAGTGGCGCTGAAATTGCAGTCCTAGAAAACATCTAAACTGTGTGCAAACAAATGAGCTCTGGCTAATTTGAAATAAAGGCTAATAATAAACTATTATCTTAAAAATTATATATATATATATATATATATATATATATATATATTCTTTAAGAAAAAAAACAAAAACCGGTTACTTTAAGATTATTAATTTATTTCCATCCTGTTTCTGATGTAAACCAAAAACAGGAAGAAAAATATAACAGGACTTCTTCAGATCTTATGGATAAAATAAATCAGAATAGACACGGGGGGTGGTTCGAAGATTTATATATATATATATATATATATATATATACAGGGTACGGATGCAAAATATGGAAGGATTTTTAAAATATCTTTTTGTCTATTTAGATTTATCGCATATTTTTTAAATTTAAAAAGACGAAATAAATCTAAATTTTCATGATTAGCTCGCTTTATTATTCAAGTAATTTTTCATTAAAATTTAGCCCAATATGATTGAGCAAGAAAAGAAACGACAAAGAATCTATGATATGCTTAACACTGAATCCAAGCTAAAAAATTACCGAAATAATTGACATTTCTTTATGGCCTCCATCAAACCCAGACCTTAACTCCTTTGATTACGTTATATGGGGTCTTTTAGAAAACAAAACAAATGCTACTTTCCATCCAAATATTGGTTCGCTTAAGACCACTATTGAGGAAGAATGGAATAAAATGTCTAAAGAATTTATTTTAAAAGCATTTAAATCGTTTCGAATGCATGTTGAGACAGCAATTGAAAAAAAATGGTCATATTGAGTAAGTTTACTGTTTTGAGTTTATCTTCTTATTTTGTTTATTTTTTAAATAAAATTGTAAATTAAGGACGGGCGCCGTCATTGAATTGCGACAGTCTCAAAGTTGGAGAACGCGCGAGCACATCAGCAGTCATCGGTCATTGGGTACATGGGTTTGACGATCAAAAATGTCACGAACCTCGCTCGTGAAGGCAGAATGACCTGTATAGTTCAAGCGTGATTTTAATATAATCATGCGTGAACTTTCACGTACTACACTAATGTTTTCACTGGTGATCATCGAGCCTTCCGGAACCTTCGAATTGATCCATCAAATCGCTATATAAGAAATCAAGTAACGAGATTTTGGCAGGTCGAGACAGGTTTTCGGGCAGGTTCAACAGAGGTCTACAACGCCCCGACCCATGTCATACCCAGCCTGTCAGCAATTCGACTGATATGAAAGTATCAACAAGCTAATGATAACGACGCCACCGTCATCGCCAAGAAGAGGTGGGAGGAAGAACGCTATCAAACCAACTTTTTTTAACTACAGTCCGCTGTAGTCCCCAAGAATAAAAGCGACAACTATTTTCTTCCTTAAAATTCAAGTTTTGAGTGTTTTCTTTTCTGCGAACTCCTTTCTATCAGACACAACGTATTTTGGTCCTATGCTACAAAATTATTCTTCTTTAATAATAGAGTTATTCATTATTATACTAGCATACTCCTAATTTTACTTCCGTATCCTGTATGATTTTAATCCTTGCGAGTTTTTCACACCAGCTGTCGCTAGTGGTCTTTCACTGAAGTCTAAGTAACAACAAGTCTCCTCAGGTCTCTCAGCCTATTCTCAGTAATCTAGCCGATCTTAACAATGCTGTGGTCTTGATGGTCTCAATTCTTGCTCCAATTTCTAATTTCCCCATTCTTTTTTACAAGTTTAAATGAGGAGAGTTCAAAGCGCACCAACTACAATTGGAATCATCATGACCTTCCCTGTTGCATAAATTTCTTGGTTATCTAGCCAGCTTCAAGAATTTGTCTATCTTTTCGCTTTCTTTTATTTTCACTTTGTAGTCTACCTGAACGGAAAAATCCACTAGGTGACAAGTTCATTTTTCTTGTTAAACAACACTAGGTCTGGTCTTTTGCCTGGGAAAAGGGTTTGTTTTTTTTTGTATCTCAAAATATCAGAGGATTTTACGCATTTCATTCTCTAGGATGGATTCTGGCTTGTGCATATAGCATTTGGTAGTATGGCCAAATTTTAATCTCTTGCACAATTCCTACTGGATCCCCTTTCCCACCCAGTCGTATTCCCGTCTTGTTCTGTTTTATGCATATAGCATTTGGTAGTATGGCCAAATTTTAATCTCTTGCACAATTCCCAGTACATCTCCTTTCTCACCTTGTTTTATATTCCTTTTGTGGTTGTTTGCTGCATTCGCTTAACCATTTCAATTCTGTCTCTGAGTAATGTAATTTACGAAGCTCTTTGCTTCGATGCGGCACAAGGCCGAATGAATGGGGCACCCAGTGAGACTTGAACTCACTCTTGCAGGTTTGCTAGTCAAGCTTGCTAACCATTACACTATCCGAGGTGCCCATTCTGTCTCTGAATAATCTATACATGCTATTCTATTCCGTGTTAAATACATTTGTTTCTTGGGGTGTTGTTTTGTGCTGCTATTAAAAGAGATTCAGTATCTCTCTTAAGGTTTCCTTTTCTTAGCTATGTGCGGGTTTACTCGTGAACAATCGGAGCAGTTTGTTGCTTGAAATATTCACACAGTTATTTTTCTTACCTTTTCTGTTTTCTAGATTTTCTTGTTTTTCTGTGTGTTCATATGTTACCATTATTGTTACTGATAGCTGTAATTTGTTTTCTTTGTTCTTTTTAATGTATTTTTCGAGTCCTTGTATTGATGGATCTACGCGATCCGCAATGCAGGCAAATCCTTTTTCTTATTTTCTTGATATAGATAATTTATAGCAAGTTCTCTTCTTCTTTCTTTTCTTGACATACTGTCTGTCTATATCATCTCTCAGATGTAATGCTTAGTGTATAATCATATATTTTCTTATATATGCCTATGCCATTTGCAAGGTTTTTTGCAAAGATATTAATTTCCTTTTTTTTCTTCTTTTTTTTTTGAGTTTTCCTTGTCCATTTTAAAAATGGTCCAGTCTATCTTACAAAGAGAACCACCGAGGTATTTATTCCTTTGATGAGTTTTCGGTTGCAGAGCCTGGTTTCAAGATGTGTTCTTGTTCTTCAGCTGTACTCTTGTTATTTTTCCTTCGTATCTGTTTCATCATGTCCGCTTCCACTATTTTCAAATGCTTGTAATTTTCCTTCTCTCCAAGTGTTCTGATGCTTTCCCGATTTTTTATTGTTATCATTATAATGTTTCTTGCAAGTTTTTCACACCTGCATTAGCTGATGGTCTCTCACTGGAGTCTGAGTAATAAGAAGTCTCCTCAAGGACTCTTCTGAGAATTCTGGCTTATTTTTATTTTGTATCTCAAAATCCCAGTGGAATATGTGTCTCATTCTCTAGGACAGATGCTGGGTTGTGCATATACCATTTGTCTTTACTATTATTATTATTTTACTATTTTGAGAGTTTTTCACGCCAGCGTTAGCCGATGGTTTCTCACTGGAGTTTGAGTGACAGCAAGTCTCTTCAAGTTTCCAAAACTCTCCTCGGTATTCTAGTCGATCTTGTAATGCTGTAGTTTGGATGGTCTGCACACTTGCTCTTATTTCCAAGTACTCCAGTCCTTGTACCAATCCTTTGGATGGTTTCTGCTTGTTCTCCGATTTCCAACTCTTCTAGTTTATTATTATTATTATTCTACTCTTCTGAGAGTTTTTCACATCACTGTGAGCCAATGGTTACTTACTGGAGTTTGAATGATAGAAAGTCTCCTCAAGTCTCCAAGACCCTTCTCAGTATTCTTGCCGATCTTAATAATGCTGTCGTTTGGATGGCCTCCACTCGTCCTCTTATTTCCAAGTCCTCCAGACCTTTTATTAATCCTTCGGTAACTGTACCAATAACATCATTTACAATTGGTATAAATGCCACTTTCATGTTCCACATTTTTCTAACTCTCTTCTAAGGTCGAGGTACTTATCCTTCTTTTTATTTTCTTTCATTTTACTCTATAGTCAGCCGTGACAACAAAAGCCACAGTTTTGCAAGTTCTCTTTTTTTGTGGATTATTATGAGGTCTGGTCGTCTGGCCGAGATTTGGTGATCCGTTTGTATCTCAAAATCCCAGTGGAGTATGTGTCTCATTCTCTAGGACAGACGTTGGGTTGTGCATATACCATTTGTTAGTATGGTCAAATTTCAATTTCTTGCACAATTCCCAGTTGATCACTTTGCCTGCCCTGTCGTGTCTAGTCTTTCTGTGCTAATTTGCTGTATTTACTTATAATGTGATTACTTGTCTTCTCTCTATCACCATATTATCTTCATTTAATGTTTTGTTGCGTCTTATCTATTCTCGCTTTGATATGGTTAGTCCTTATGGTGTTGTTTTGTGCTGTTATTAGGAGAGATTCGGTTTCTCTCGTAAGGTTTCCTTTTCTGAGCTACGTCCCCGTTTTCTCACGTGAGAAGTCGCTTGTTAGTAGCTTAAAACGTCCATAGAATTGTTTTTCTTCACACTTCTGTTTTCTGGTTATTGTCGTTCTGCTGATCCTCGTGTTGTCAGTATTACTTCTGGTGGCTGTAATCAGTCTTCCTCTGCCCTTTTGTATGTAGTCTTCAAGTCTTTGTATCGATGCGTCAAGGTTGTCTTCAATGCTGGTAAGTCTTCTTCCTCCCTCTCTTCTTGACACATATAGTCTGTCAACGTCATCTCAGGGATGCCATGCCTTGTCCATGGTCATTAGTTTTCTTGTTCTCGGGTCCATTTGTGTAAGTTCTTCTCTGGTCCACTTCAACAATGATCCTGAATATCTTACGAAGAGGACAGCCCAAGTATTTATCCCTTTGACAAGGTTCCTTCTATGGAGTTTTGTCTCGAGTAGTTTTCTAGTTCTTCTGAGATACTCTTTTTTAAATTTTTTTTTCTTTCATTTCCACTTGTTTGACGGTGTCGGTTCCAATTTTCCCAAGTATTTGTAGGTTTCCTTTTCTCCGAACGATCTGATTACTACTTGATTTGGTAGTTCGACTCCTTCCGTCGTGTGCCGTTTGCCACTTTTCATTACTAGCATGGCGCGTTTTTCTATGCCAAATTCCATTCCTATATTTCGACTGCATATTCTCACAGGGTTTCCAATTCTTTTTCGTTTTTTGGCAAAAAGTCTGATGTCGTCCATATACATCAAGTCGTTGATCTTTTCTCTTTCCATATTATTATTTGTTCTCTTTTGAGAGTTTTTCACACCAGCGCTAGCTGGTGGCTTGGGTGACAACTCGTCTTCTCAAGTCTCCAGGACTCTTTTCAGTATTCTGACCGATCTCAATAATGCAGTAGTTTGGAATATTATTTTGTTTCCATCATTACTTTTGATTTTTACAGTCTTTCATCTGTCATTACTCAAAGTCTAGGGTGAGGGAATGCATTCTTTATACATGTTTTTGGTGCATTTTTTAGTGTTATTTTTTATTCCCATTTATAGTATTCTCCAAAGGAGATGAGCAAAGTACAATTTTTTGTATTTCAAATAGGCTGGGAATGTCATGTAGCTTATTAATGTGTTTATCTTTGTCTTTCTTCATCATACTCAGGTCAGGGCTTCCACAATTACTGGCACGGTAGTAGTTTTAAGGTGCCACATTTTTTTTTCAATTTCTGTTTCCAAATCTTTGTATTAACCTATTATATTATACCCTTTGACAAAAATGTTCTTATCTGTTGGCACTGACATATCAATTAGAATGAATGTTTTTTTCCTTTGTAGTCGATAACTATTATATCTGGTCTCTTCTTCTTTATTTTTCTATCAGTTTTGATAACAGAGACCTCGAGAATAGTCGCTTCGTTGGCTTCTGTTATTAGGGTTTAAACTATTTTTCACAATCAATTATTCCACGGTATTTTCACTATTTCCAATAAATATAAAATCCTATTTTATCATTTCTTTGTAATTTGTCTTTATTATTATTATTTTACTATTTTGAGAGTTTTTCACGCCAGCGTTAGCCGATGGTTTCTCACTGGAGTTTGAGTGACAGCAAGTCTCTTCAAGTATCCAAAACTCTCCTCGGTATTCTAGTCGATCTTGTAATGCTGTAGTTTGGATGGTCTGCACTCTTGCTTTTATTTCCAAGCACTCCAGTCCTTGTACCAATCCTTTGGTGACTGTACCGAGAGCTCTAGTTATAATTGATATCACCGCCACTTTCATGTTCCATAGTTTTTTAGCTCTCTGGCAAGGTCTAGGTACTTATCTCTCTTTTCGCTTTCTTTCAGTTTTATTCTGTGGTCAGCCAGGAAGGCAAAACCCACTATTCGGCAGGTTCATTATTTTATTCGTTTATTTATTTATTTTTACTAGGTCTCGTCGTCTGGTTGAGGTCAGGTGATCCGTTTGTATATTAAAACCCCAGAGAAGTTTGTGCGTCTCATTTTCCAAGACGGATTCTGGGTTGTGCATATACCATTTGTTGGTATCTATCATCATTATTATTATTATTGCAAGTTTTTTTGATAGGTGGTTTTTTAATTGTAGCAAGCTTTCTAAGATCTGCTGGTCTCTTCCCTATATCATTGCTGTTTAGGTAGTGCCGTTGTCTCAATGGTCTCTATTCTACATATTGTCCTCTGTTCACCAAGACTTTTTTGGCAGGTGCTTTCGAACTGTCCAATGGGCTGCAAGTCTCTGTCACCTGCAAGTCTCTGTCACCTTCATGTTCTACAGGTTTTTCAACTCCTCAGGCAAAGTCCAAGTATTTGTCGAGATTTTCCCCTTACTTTCCTTTTGCTCCGTAGTCTCCTGGAACCACAAAATCCACAAGATGACAAGTTTTGTTTTTTTCTAGTCTTTTGGTAGGAATTAGGCGATCCGTTTGCATCTCGAAGTCGAAGAGAGTTTTATACGTTTCGGTTTGGTTTGGTTTTTTCGTTTAATGGCATATCAACTCTTTTTAGGTTATTTAATGCCAAAGCCATTCTCCTAGAAGAACAGTAGTGGTACTATTTAACCCATAGCTTGGAGGATAAGGGGGTTCATACCTTTCCCAAGAGTATTTGCCCGAAAGTGAACGTAATAGCGTACTACGATTCTGCAGTCTAACGCTTTAACCATTACACCACGAGGACTCCCCCTTATACGTTTCGTTTTCTTGGTCAGGTTCTGGTTTGTGCAAACCAGATTTGTCAATACAGTTGAATTTCAGTCACAATTATTATTTTTACGCTGGTCAACACGATTTTTGGTGGCAAAAAACAAAACACGTTTGTTTTTTTTCGCTAATTTGATGGTGCTGATTCCGAAAAGGACCTAAGATTTTCATGGTCAACTACTGTTTTTGCTGTGCTGTAATTGTTTATTTTTGGAAAAAAAGATCAATTTATGAAAAAATTAGTTTATAAAGTTCGTAGAAACCCATCAATTTTCAGGTAGACCGAGCAATTTGCTAGCCACCTGAAATAAATTTTCTTTATAAGAAAAAAGTGTTTTTGAGTAAAAAAAAAAAAAAAAAAAAAAAAAAAACATAAAAGTACCGATTTTTTTACAATTTATCCCCAAAATACAAATTAACTGATTTACTTGATACACTTCAGTAAACCTGATAATTAAAGTAACATAAAAAAAATGAAACCCTAAAATCTTCTGTTGGATGTTTATAAATTTATCCCATCACTTTTGTCCCTTCACTACGGAAGGAAACCTGGCTCATTTAGAGCTTTTGTTTTCGCAGTTGGAAAGAAACTCCAACTAAAGACATTCCAATTGAATGCACCTGTTCCATTATACATGATGATCATCATGAAAATTGTTTCACCATAACATCAGGAAACTTATTAAAGATGATGAATTTGTTAATTCAATGACTGACTTGGAATTTCGCACTTGGACATTGTTTGTTGATGTGGTGAAAAACTTCTAAGGCAATTGCCAGGCTGAAATCTACAAGGAGTTAGTGGAAAAGCTGTGAAAAAGTCTACAGGATATGGGTGCTAATATGAGTATTAAGGTTCATATTTTACATAGGCATCAAGATAAATTTCCGGATTATAGCGGGGATGTGAGTGATAAGCCAAGAAAACAATTCCATCAGGAAATCAAAACAATGGAAGAGCGCTACCAGGGATGGTGGGACAAACGAATGATGGCTGACAACTACTGGAGTATCAAAAGGGACTTAAATAACATTGAACATGACAGACAATCAAGAAAGAGAAAATTTTACCACAGTTCTTATGTTCAAGAAGGTTTCAGTTTTGCTGTTGGTTTATTAAATGATTTGATGAAAATACTTGTTCGTCTTGGTAAATTCAATCGTGTTATTTTTAAAGACTTAGGGTTTGGTTGCTTTTGCAAACATATTTCTCAATAAGCAGAACAATGTTGTTTTTTTTTTATTTAGATATGAATTGAGAGGTTTCTACGCCTTTACTGGGAGAAATATTGCCATAGGTCAATATCACATACATAGAACACGAATGAAAAAATACATTTTTCCAAAAATGAGGCATTTCTGTACAGCAAAAACGGTAGCTAACCAAGAAAAAGTAAGTACTTTTCAGATTCAGCACCCTCAAATTATCTAATAGAAATGTTTGGGGCCTCGATATCGTGTCAAAAATTTTATTTGTTGACCCGTGTATTATTATTCACTCATTAGAGTTTTTCATATCAGCGTAAGCCGATGGTTTTTCACTGGAGTCTGAGTGACAGCAAGTCTCCTCAAGTCTCCAGGACTCTTCTTAGTATTCTGGCCGTTCTCAATAATGCTGTCGTTTGGATGGTCTCCACTCGTTCGCCAACTTCCAAGTCCTCTAGTCCCTTTAGTAATCCTTTAGTTACTGTTCCAAACGCACCAATTACAATTGGTATAATTGTCACCTGCATGTTCCACAGCTTTTTTAATTCCCTAGCAAGGTCGAGGTACTTATCCTTCTTTTCATATTCTTTCAGTTTTATTCTGTGGTCAGCCGGGACAGCAAAGTCGACTATTTTCCAAGTTCTCTTTTTTTGTTGATTATTATCAAGTCTGGTCTTCTGACCGGGATTAGGTGATCCGTTTGTATGTTAAAGTCCCATAGGAGTTTATGCGTGGCATTTATTATTATTATTATTATTATTATTATTATTATTATTATTATACTCTTTTGAGAGTTTTTCACACCAGCGTTAGCCAATGGCTTTTCACTTGAGTTTGAGTGACACCAAGTCTCCTCAAGTCTCCAAGACTCTTAGCAGTATTCTGGCCGATCTTTATAACGCTCTAGTTTGAATGGTCCCTATTCAAGCTCTTATTACCAAGTCCTCCAGTCCCTGTACCAATCCTTTAGTGACTGTACTGAGAGCCCTTATTACAATTGGTATCACCGTTATTTTCATGTTCCACAGTTTTTTCTGTTCCCTGACAAGGTTCTAGTACTTATTTTATCTTATTTTACTTTTTTTAATTTTTCATTAGTTTTTTTTTTTTGTTAATTCTTTTTTTTTTTTTTTTTTTTTTTTTTTTGCTTTCTTTCGATTTTACTCTATAGTCTGTCGGAACAGCAAAGTCAACAACACAGCAAGTTCTCTTTTTCGTTTTTCTTTCTTTTTTTTTTTTTTTTTTTGTTGTTGTTGACTATCACAAGGTCTGTTCGTCTGGCCGAGATTAGGGTTATCCGTTTGTGTATTATTATTATTATTATTATTATTATTATTATTATTATTATTATTATTATTCCTTCTCAGTTTTTTTTTTTTTAACTTGCAACACATTTAAAATGTTCTCAGAAAATAGAGAAACTTCCAGTCTAAGATTAACTGAATTTTAATCAAAGATTTGATATAGATATTAATAAAAATGCTAAGTATAATCCTTCATTCTCTACTAAATAAAAGCATATAAAATAATAAAAGGAAAATTATCATGGACAGCCGCTACAACGAGAAAAATAATCCTAAGTTGGGTTCTCGTTGTAGCGGCACAACAACGAGAACCCAATGGATTAACGTGTCGTTTAGTTCGCATTTAACATATTTTTTCCAAAATCAAAATTATCGATTTAATGAAGGCAGCGATGAAATTCTCATTAAAATCCTTCACTCTTTTCTAAATAGAAGTATCAATATGATCATGGATAGCTGTGACAACGGAAAGTCAGCTTGTTCGGGTTTTTTCTTTTTCTTTTACCGACGGGTCATTTTCTTTTTTTTACTCACACATGCACACACACACACACACACACACATATATATATATATATATATATATATATATATATGCATGTGTATGTGCGCGGGTGTGTGTGCATATGTGCGTGCAGGCGTATGTATGTGTGTATGCGCACAACCGTGTGTACGTACGTGCGCGTATGTATATATGTGTGCGCACGCGCGTGCATGTGTGTGTGTGTGTGTGTGTGGGTTGGCAGTTTTGAAACGGCAGCAGAAAAACCAAATCTTCTTTTCAAAGCGGGAAACCTAACTTCAATGACCAAATTCTACATCATAATATCCGACATTGCCAACGAAACAGAAACATTAATTGCTTGCATCAGCAAACAGACCGTCCTTTTTTTTTTTTTTTTTGACTGATGATAATCCCAATATAATCTAAAACTACGTGATACACATCACTCAAGACATCAAAACGAATCGGATATTGTAAAGAAGTAAACAGTAGCTATGAGAAAAAAAAATCATCTTCTAATCAACAACAACAAAAGGAACAACAACACCACCATTACCACCACCAACAGCAACAACAACAAAAATAATAATAATAATAAATTTGGAAGCATTTATTAAAAACAAATAAAAAAATAAAATCAAAGAAAGAATAAAAATTAACTCTTCTCCCCCTCCCCATACAGGCACGAATCGTTGTTGGTGCGTATGGAAAACTAATTTAACTCAAGTCATGAAAATATAAATAAGTAGTTACATCGATGTTAAACTTTCAGCTGAAAAGATGACTTTGAACTCAGAAGCAAAGCATAGTCAATTCGTAAGTAGTACTCTTTCTATTTTCATTCGTATTTCAAGCTAATATTATCAATGATTTAGTTATGTGATTTTTTTGCGTGTTCGTAAAATTTAAATAGGATTTTAAAGTCTTCTTAATGGTTAAATTTTGAAGCATTTATTAAAGAAAAGACTTAAAATGAACATTCACACACACAGACACACGCGCGTATCGTTGTTGTTGTATATAGAAAACTAATTAAAAATCTAAATAAGTAAAAAGACTCACATACATCTTTAACTTTTAATTGAATAAGTCTGCGACGAAAATCGTCTAAATGATAGAAACTGTAAAGATCAAATGGAAAAAATGTAGTATCACAAATGAAGATTAAGATAGAAAACCTGAGTAGAATAAAAGGAATATATGAACTTATAAAAGTTTAAACTTACACATTCTAAAAGCGTAAGTGTTCTTTTTCTTAGAAGAGTACCAAGTTACATCTATGAGAGGAACACAGGCAATAATCAACACCTGAGTCTGGTCGCGCCTCAATATACAAGCCATGAAAAATGTCATATACATATAAATGATCTCAACGTCATGAGCGTAAGTTGCTCCCTTAATAGCCAACATGAGGGACCTGACCGGCATCCTGTGAATGTTGCTTGTTCTAATTTCAGGTATGCAAACCAAGAATAAAGCAACAATGTATCTGAGAGACACCAAGGGAAAAATTAGGGAAGACAACAAAAAATGCAATGTACTGTTTTTTCAAAAGTTATCCTACGCAAGGAGAATATACAAAAAAAGAATGTTGGAAATCGAGTCAGAATCCGTTCAAAGACTTGTAGACCAAGTCAGGTTGATTTTAAAGAAAAGCTAGTTTTTTTTTATCTTGAGATACTAGAAATATGTGAATTGGTAAGTCGTAAAAAATATGCTAAAGCGCCCTCTTCACAAACTGAAACACAAAACACTGAAAACCACAATACGAAAGCATCTAGGACTGCACTACAACATCAGTGTTAACACAAGAAAACAGATAAGATGTACAGTTAATAAAAAAAGGTGCCCATGGTGTAATGGTTATCGTCGTAGGAAATAGACATGGCGACACGAGTTCAAATCCTGGACCAAGCTAATTGCATTTCATTATTCTCCCTCCAGCTATGGGTAAATATTAGGGCAGACTGGGTTCTTCAGCCTTGGTGAGGTAACTAGTCTAGGAGAAGGAAAACTCTGAATTCAAACCTGTTAAACTCCGCTTAAAAACTGACCTTAAATCCTGCCTGAGCGGAGGGATTGGTAAATATGGTTAATAAAAAATATTACTGACAAGAAGACTAAATTAATATCGGGACTGGAAAAAGGTCAACTTAGAAACGGAAAGAGTTTATAAATTATTAAAACATATCCCAACAGACAATATCACTGCATTAAACGGGCTAATTTATGCAGGAGCAAAACTGGTGAGTGATAAAATGGGCATCCTGTTAAGGAACCCGAACAGAAATACAAAACCTGGATGGTCAAATAAAGAAACTGCAACAACAAGCGAAACTACTAAGAAGGGAAAAGAACACAAGAACACCATGGAATGAAAAGATGAAAAAATTCAACAGTAGACAAGTTTAACTATACAAGTGTAAGAAATTAATCAAAAGATATTACCGAAAGAAAGAAGACTTAAAAGATATTAGAACAGAGTAAAGCAACACAAAGAAAACTGGACATTTCAGATTAAAGAAAAAGTCTACCAGCTGATGGAAAGAAAATGCTCATGAACAATGGGATGCAAAGGAAACAACACAATATTTGAGTAAAATATGGGAACAGAAAGACCGAATGGATAAATGACATGAAAAAATAATTACAAAAAATTGAAGAAGTTCCCAATGCAAACACACTCCTAGACTCACAAAGTACAACACTAAAGAAAATACCAAACTGGAAAACACCATGATGGCATAAATGGATTTTAGTTTTAAAGATTCTCGTCCATCCACGACAAATTTGATTAGCAACTGAGTAAATGTCTAAAAGAAGCAAGAATACCCGAATGGCTGATGTAGGGGGAAAATACCTTGATCCAGAAGAGCCCTAAAAAAGGAACTATCCCCTGCAACTATAGACCGATAACATGTGTGAAATACTGACCACACATATGAGGGAATAAATATATTATCTGTTTGCATACTGCACACAATTTCCAGAGGAACAGAAGGGAGCCTGCAAGGAAACAAGAGGGACAGATGACTAACTATATATAAACCAGCACATCCTCAAGGATGTTAAAACAAGACGGAAAAATGTAACCATGGCATGGATTAACGACAAAAACTCCTATGATATGCACCCATAAACTTCTGAAAATGTATAAAAATATACGACAAAAATAATACAAAATTATGCACGACTAATTGTGAAATGCGATCCACTGGGAATTGTGCAAGAAATAAAATTTGACCATACTACCAAATGGTATTTGAATCAGTCCTAGTGAATGAAACATTAAAATCCTCTGAAATTCTGAGATAGAAAAAATAACTTTGTCACAGCCAGAAGATCAGACCTAGTGTTGAATAACAAGAAAAAGAACTTGCAATCTAGGAGATCGAAACCCTCTTGACAACAGCATTGCCGAGATCGGTAATATACTGAGAAGAGTCCTGGAGACCCGAGGAAACTTGCTGTCACTCAAACTCTAGAGAAAGACCACGAGAAAACGCTGGTGAGATAAACTCGCAATGATAATACTAATGATCTATCCAGGAAAATGAGACGCACGAACGCCTCTGGGATTTTGACATACAAATGGATCAGCTAATCTCGGCCAGAAGACCAGACCTAGTAATAATTAACAAAAAAAAAAAGAGAGAACTAGCCGAATTGTGGACTTTGATGTCCCGGTTTGTTATATAATTGCGGAAGGATTTTTTTTTATATTATCATTTTTCGTTGGTTATATCTTATCTTTCGGTTTAGTTAGGTTTAGAACTATTCGGATTAGTGCACGAGTAGGGGCACACATTGAGCACAAGTGTTCACACTCGCGCGGGGAGGATGTGACAATCACGGATGTCATAATAAAAACCCCGGATAGGAAATAAGACTGGGGATGTGAATGACGTCATGCCCGGAAGCGATGGGCTGAGGATTTTGGGTGATTTTTGAAAAAAAGCAGTTAGTTGAGATTCGAACTTGGGCGAAGCGAGTTGATTTTCGAGCCTCGGTGAGGCCAGGCCAGTTGGGTCTACAAGATGTGCCGTGCGAAGTGGGGTCAGATGGAACAGTCAGCATAGTAAAAATTGTGGGCCTCTCTCTCTCTCTCTCCTCATGATGAAAACCTAAAAGTCAAGGTAATAAAAGTTTCGTACCTGAACTACCGAGATTCGTCAGTGTTTCGAGTGTATTTCGGATTCC
This sequence comes from Sepioteuthis lessoniana, assembly GCA_963585895.1. Classification (NCBI taxonomy): domain Eukaryota; kingdom Metazoa; phylum Mollusca; class Cephalopoda; order Myopsida; family Loliginidae; genus Sepioteuthis; species Sepioteuthis lessoniana. The sequence goes on from OY757922.1 coordinate 20,748,502, forward strand.
TATGCATGTGAACGTTTTACAGATCCGTTTATTTTACATAACCCCATTTGGCTATGTTACAGATTGACCACAGAGTAAAATTGAAAGAAAGAGAAAAGAAAGATAAGTATTTCGACCTTGCCAGGGAATTAAAAAAAATGTGGAAGATGAATTATACTAATGATACTAATTGAAATTGTTGCTCTTGGTACAGTCACCAAAAGATTGATACAGGAACTGGAGGGCTTCGAAGTAAGAGCCTGAATAGAGACCATCCAAACTAGAGCATTATTAAGCTCAGCCAGAATACTGAGAAAAGTCCTGGATACATGAGGATACTTGCAGTCACTTAAACTCCAGAGAGAAACTATCTGCTAACGCTGGTGCGAAAAACTTGAAAATTAGTAAAATAATATTGATAATAATTATTATAATAATACATAAAAAAGAGCAAAGAAAGACTAATCACAGCTGTTACATCTGCGAGTGCTGAAACACCATAACTAATGATGAGTCTTACAGAAGATATATCCCTTAGACGAATATGGTGTGTGTGGGGGGGTGTATAACACATCGATGACAGACATAGTAGTGGAAATGAATAGAGTACTCACAGTTGACTTGATTAGAACATTTATTTACAAGGACAAACACATATTGGATGGTACACAATACATTTATCAATATGGGTTGAGCTGTGTGTCACAGCTCCCTCGGGAAAAGGTAAATTAATTCCACATTTGTTTCGAGGAATTTTAAAGTCATGCTTGGTTCACGCTGCCACACATGATCTCGTGCCGTTCTTGTGCCGTTCTCGTGTATCCACACGAGAACTCAAAACAGTAGGGGTCAAAAGGGAGGAGGTAACTCCGCCTGAAACAGAAAAGGGTTCAGCTCCCTTTGACCGTTAGATCGTCCTAACAACAGCGACCAGTACATCACAAACAACATGAGGATTAACAGCACAACAATAACTAGAAAACAAAAACAGGCAGAAAAGCAATAGTATGGATATTTCAACCGATAAATAAGCGAAATCTCACACGAGAATATTTGGATATGGCTGAGAAAGGAGAAATTTGAAAAGAGAAACAGAATTACTTCTAATAGCAACACAAAACAATGCCATAAAGGTCCTCAATATTAAAACGAAAATAGATAAGACGCAACAAATAGCAAAATAGGTTATGTGGCGATAGAGACAAAACGATCAATCACATAATAAGCGAATTCAGTGAACTAGCGTAAAATGGTAGGTGACTACACACAACTAGGTGGTGAAGGTAATCCTCAGAGAATTGAGCAAAAAATTGAAATTTGACCATACCAACATGTGGGATATGCACAACCTAGAATCTCTCCTGGAGAATGAGACGCACAAACTTCTCTGGGATTTTGAGATACGAACAGATCACCAAATCTCGATAGTCAACAAAAAATAGAACCTCTCGAATTGTGGACTTAGCCGTCCCGGCAGATCACAAAGTGAAAATTTTAAAAAAAGGTGAAAAGGGAGATAAGTACCTCGACCTTGCTTGAGAACTAAAAAAATATGGAACATGAAGTAGACGGTGATACCAATTGTAATTGGTGCACTCGGGACGATCCCCAAAGGATTGGTAAAGGAACTGAAAGACTTGGAAATAAGAGGACGAGTGGAGACCATCTAGACTTCAGCATTATTAAGATCGGCCAGAATATTGAAAAGAGATCTGGAGACTTGAGGAGACTTGCTGTTACTCAAACTTTACTTAAAAACCATCAGCTAACGCTGGTGCGAAAAAATCCCAAAGGAGTAAAATAGTAATAATAATGATAATAATAATAATAATTATAACAATACAAACAGATCACCTAATTTTGGCCAGACGACCATACCAAATGATAATTAACAGAAAAAGAGAACCTGCTGAATAGTCGACTTTGCCGTCCCATCACACAACAGTGAAAATAAAAGAAAGCGAAAAGAGAGATAATTACTAAGACCATGCTAGAGAACTAAAAAGACTATGGAGGTGACGGTGACACTAATTGTGGTTGGTGCCCTTGGGACTATTCTCAAAGGATTGGTAAAGGATCTGTAAGACCAGGAAATATGAGAACAAGTGGAGACCATCCAGACTAAGGCATAATTAAAATCGATCAGATTCACCAAATCCCTAACAGAAGACCAGACCAAGTTTTAATTAACAATTACAAAATAACTTGTCATCTAATGGATTTTGATTTTCCAGCGGCCCATACAGTGAAAATAAAAGAAACCGAAAAGCTGCACAAATACCTGGATTTTGCTAGAGAGATGAAAATTCTGTGGAACATGAAGGTGATGATGTTACTAATTGTAGTTGATACACTCAGAACCCGTCCCCAAAGGCCTGGAAAAAAAGACTGGGGTACTGGAGATCAGAGGAAAATTGAGACCATCCTGACCCCAGCGCTGTCAAAATAAGCTAGAAGAGATAGAAGAGTACTTGAGACCTTAGAAGACTTGCTGTCACTCGAACTTCAGTGAAATACCATTTGTCCTGTAAAACCCGGAACGAGTAAAACAATAATTTTGGCTATACTGACCCATGGTGTATGTGCAGGCTAAAATCTATCCGGCAAAATGAGTCACTGAATATTTTCTGGGATTTCGAGATTTAAAAAAAAACAACGGATCCCCTAATCATATCCAAAAGGCCAGACTTATTTTTTGCTTACTAAGACTCTGAGGAGTGCTACAACTCCAGATCCGTGTGTTCCTAGGAGTAATAGCAACGAAAGGTGACTCAACAGAATTGCCCCCACCCCTGGTTGCAGTTTAGTGTTATATCCAAAGCACAAAGTATATAGCCTAGGATAAATCAGTAAGGTAAGATGTGTTGATTTGCTCTCGACAAGCCGAGTTCAAATCCTGGACGAGGCTGCTTGAGTTTCACTTAGCGCTAAGGCTTGTGGGAAACACATTAATATATCTAGCTCCGCATCTTTGGGCAGACAGAGCTCTTTAACCTTGGTAAGGCAAACGGTTTTAGAGAAGGAAAAACTCTTTATTCAAAACCAGAAGAGTTTTGTTCGGAAAATCTGGACCACCATTCTCCTGTTATCAACTTATCCAAAAAGTGTGGCTTTTCTTTCACAAAACTTTTATTTCTATTGACGAAATCACCAGTCTAACCAGTTTCGCGATTTACATCTTTAATTGACCTGTTGGTCTCTCATAAGTTCTGAGCGACGGGTGAACCAATTTTTTTAAATTTTATAGCACAATCAAAACTACCCTGTCCACTGAGGCTGTAAAACACGCCGACTGCACCTCTTCAGAGGGTGATATTCCCCCAACATAGTCACCTGTTGTTTTCGGGTGGCGACTTGTAATGCTTCAGTACAGGATCATAGTGATTAAGCAGTACGTGACCTGGCAGCCAAAGTGGTCAAGTGATTTGGAACAATCCTCTTTGATCCTTACTGGGCTAGACGGGCGGTCAGAGAGGTCCGATCCGATGAATCGGCTGGTCTTATTAAGCCCTAGCACCTATATGATTGTCCTAACAGTATTCTTCAATTGCTCAGGCGACAAACTAGTAGGTAAAAGTAAAGTTGGCGACCATAGTTGAGGGTGACCCGAAAGCTCCTTTTTCAATAGCTACTTCACCCAAGTGTAAAGGAGGGTGCTACTATTTCCCCCCGGATTGCTCCACTTTACCCTTGATACGTACCTTATAATGTTGAGTGTTAAACAAGGAAGCATAAAGTACCATTTTTAAGTCTGGTATGACTCGACTTAGGATTGAACCCTGATTTTCCGGACCATTGGTGAATACTCTACCGTCTAGGCCAATGAGCAGGGAAAGTCTTCCCGAAAGGCGCCGGTTTCGTAACGAAAAAGAGCGTTAACAAACAAGTACCCCACCCTGTTTTATTTTAAAGTGTCATATATTGAGCCTCGACCGAGCCGTCAATCAAGAGATGTTCCAGTGTAAATAAGCGGAAGAACAGCGGAAGCAGGTGGATGTTAGAAAATAATATACCCTATTTACCCAACCCCTCCACTCGGGCAGGATATGACACAAGGTCAATTTTAAGCGGAGTTTAACAGGTTTGAATTCAGAGTTTTCCTTCTCCTAGACTAGTTGCCTCACCAAGGCTGAAGAACCTAGTCTGCCCTACTATTTACCCATAGCTGGAGGGAGAATAATTGGATTCATACCTTTCCCAAGGGTATTAGTGCTATGTGAAATGCAATCAGTCTCGTCCAGGATTTGAACTCGAGTCGCCGAGTCCAATTCCTGCGACGATAACAATTACACCACGGGCACCTCCATTTAGAAAATAATATACCAGGTGCCGGGGTGGTTCGAGTCAGTTGGAGACAAGATGTCAAAGTGAGAAACAGCTGCAGAGAGAGGGCTTTGGGCCCTGTGACCTACGGTTGAGTAACCCCAGCCAAGATGAGAAAGAAGTGCTGCTATGGTCGAGAGGAAGAACTTGGGTCAATATAGCAGTCTGTCCTTGTCTCCACTCATTTCTCACACACAACAAACATCACCTTATATTTTTTATAAAGAAGTGTATTCGTTCGTTATTGAAGTCGTCATTACCGGTTAATGATGTTTCCGCATGAAAGTGTATATCTGTATATGTACACGTGCAGTTGTATTATGGATATACAACAAAAGGTGCAAGAAGGTGGTTGCTAAGGGTCAACTGCACTGAGATAGCAATACTAGAAACTATCTAAACCGTGTGCAAACAAATAATTAATATCAAATTAGATTATTTGTATAATATAGCAATACTTGAAACCATTTAACTGTGTGCAAAAGAATGAATAATGTAAAATAGAATTATTAGTGTTAGACAGAAATAACCATTTATTTTCCTGCGTATAGCATTAAACCGCATTTGATGGTGAGGTTCAACTCTTTGAATTTAGGGAATGTGGAGTACTACTTCATTACCATTACTCTCAGGTCCACTCTGACTCGGCGTGGTAGTACTTGTTAGGGTCCCATCTGTGGGTCAAATAGATTTGATCAATTTTTTAATAAAGAATTATTATTGTTGATTATTTGAAACTATACACCTACGTGCAAGTTGCTCGTGTGAGATAAGAATACTTCATAAATAGCTTTACTAATTACTGATAATAATCCTTGAAACCATTTAACAGCGTACAAGCAAATGGTTAATATTAAATAGAATTATTAGTATTAGACAGGAATACTTGAAACCATCTAACACGTTACAAGGAAATGATTAATACTAAATAGAATTATTAATATTAGATAGGAATACTTGAGACAATTTATTGAATAGAATTATTAGTGTTAAATAGTAATACTTGAAACCACTTAACAGTGAGAAAAGTAGCGTTATTTGTATTAGATAGCAATACTTGAAACCATATTGGTGTCTTCAAACAAATGAGTTCAGATTCAATTAAAAATGTTACTGACAAACTATTCGCAAATAAATCCTATATATATATATATATATATATAGGATTTGGAATTGATTAAATCACAAAGGTTGATATATGATAAAATACAAACAAATCAAACTAAAATCACAATAAGAAATTTATTCTAAATTTAATGAGCTATTAAACATTCAACCAAAGCCACCTAGAACTGCATTCCAAATTTTGATACTCTCGAAAAGAACATAACAGAAAAGAACATTATAGAAAGGAACACCACAGAATACGGGCAGCAAAAAAAATCATTTTATGTATTCATTCCTGAATCCATGTCAGATCTATATACCTACATTACAGTTTTATTTGCTAATGATAACTTATCAATCATTATCATCATCATGTCGTGCCGCTAGCACGGATATCCCTGACCCTCTCTCGCCACTTCTCCCTATCATTCATCGCTTTTGGCAGGTCTTCAGGGCTACATCCCGTATCCTCACATAGCTGCTGTATGTATGTTCGAGCTGGTCGTCCTGCTTTTGCTTGGCCATATGCGGGGGTCCATAGGAGTACATCACTGATGAGTTCGTCCTTGATTCTACAGCAGTGTCCTGCGTGTCTGGCTGGTCTAACTTGTATAGTTTTCGTGATGGGAGGCAAATGGCCGTACAGCTGGTGTCTTGTGGGGTATTGCCGCCAGGACTTGTTCCATATTGCTCTCAACATTCTTGTATAATTGCCGTCTAGCTTCTTCTTCAGCCGTTTAGCGTCCAAGTAGAGCATCCATACTAACTTATCAATAAACGATGCTTAAGAGCACTTCCTAAAATTAAACCCGGAAAGGAATAGGAACTTAAATGACAGAACGAAAGAAACCAGGTGATCGTATGAAAATAGAAGCTTCAAAACGTGTTAAAACTTCGAGTAGAATTAGCATAAATTCCATAATTTTCGTCCGAGATCATGTCAGACTGCTCTGGGCCTTATGTAAAATTGTCGTTAACAGGCCAACCCATTAGGAATTTATATGCTGTTAGACAAATAAACCAAAATAAAGAGAAGCATTGGAAGAAGTGTAGAAAATAAGAAACAAATGAATACGTAAGCGCATCTGTTTACGCTTTTTTAACTCAAAGATTTTGAAGCAGGATTTTTTTTTTTTTTTCAATTACCAAGTTCTTTAGAGTAAACTGATCAATTCGGTTTGTGTGATTGTTCCATATTCACGTCTGCAAGACCAATTTATCTAGCTAATTGTTTTCTAAGACTTGGTTAGATTCACAAAAATAATAGAAGTATGAAGCTCCTAGTGAGAATACGACTCTCTAGAACGGTCTACTAAACTGGCTCACAAAGCGTTACGCTGTGTGAGGCGTTGACCAAGTTTCGTGGTAAGTATGGTAAAGACTTACTCCGAGATAAATAGTCATCTTAAATAATTTAGTTACTTGTCAGCAATGGTTGGCTTAGAATGTTTCGTATTTTATACCGGCCAGTTCTAATCTTGATAAAAGCAGTGATTTCGAACGTTGATTTTCCAAGAAAGCAGACAGCTTTGGTTTGTGGTTGTTTTTGTCACAGGATGTTTTCTATGTTACCGAAGGGAGACATATTACTCGTGTATATGTATAGACGATAATTAGTTAAACAAATCAAAACATATGATTGCCCAGTCGACTGGGGCTGTAGAAGACACCGATTGCACCTCTGCAGAGGGGTAAGACCCCCCCCAACGAGTGTCCTGGATATGACACTAAGCAATCTGATGGTGAGATTCCAGCAGTGCTGGAGTACCCCTTCATTGCCATCGCTTCCAGGTCCACTCTGGCCCGGAGTGGTAGCAGCTGATAGGGCCCGATCTATGGGTTAAATAGAATTAACAGTATACTTATGCTAAACTGAATTGTTTGACTAAACTGAATAGCTTGAAATAGAAATGTTTTTGACAATTAAACCGTACTTACATTTAAACTGCGTGCTTATTGTGCTTAACTGAATTATTTAAAATAGAACTGTTTTTCGACATTAAAACTGTATTTACACTTAACTGAATTGTTACATATAACTGCTTGAATAGTTTGAAATAGAAATGTTTTTGACAATTAAACTGTGTACTCATGCTAAACTGAATTGTTTTAAATAGAACAGATTATTTACATAAAAATGGATTTGGCGTTAAATAACCTACAAAGGGTGATATGCCATAAAACCCATCAAACCAACCAACCAAACATATGAACTTAGAATAAAAAAATAGCAGAATCACTTTATCAAGGGTTTTCAGACTTTTGTCTTCATCTTTATTGTTATTTCCACAAGACTTCGGCCGATATGTCCTCCGGCCTTCATCATGTGTTTGTCGAACTCGGGAACATTCACGGAACTTGGAACTAAGTCTTTTATTAAATCAACGGGGGTCGCCTGTTCTGATTCCGTTTGCCATAACCGGGTACAAGTGTTAAGTATTCCTGTATTGTTACTCGCCTGCAGTCAGGATTGAACCTGCAACCTCCAGATAATTTTCTCCTTAGAAGCTTAGGGAACCAATGCCTATAACCGTTACGCCATGTGTCCTGCTGGGCCATAAAGATGAAGACAATAGTCCGAAAATACTTAATGATAAAAATCACCAAGCTTCGTCTCAGAAATTTAGACAACTCACTTTATCAAGTTAAGCAATGAATCCAATTATTCTCCCTCCAGCTATGGGTAAATAGTAGGACAGACTAGGTTCTTCAGCCTTGGTTAGGCAACTAGTCTAGGAGAAGGAAAACTCTGAATTCAAACCTGTTAAACTCCGCTTAAAAATTGACCTTGTGTCATATCCAGCCCGAGCGGAGGGGTTGGTAGATAGGATCAAGTTAAGCAATGAAGGGCCTGATCCGTGGTTAAATGAGAGATGAATATGTAACAACAGGTAATTCAAGAAACCTGAGACCTGTGTAAATAACAATAGTTGGCATTCTTAAACACAGTGTAGACGGATAAATGTCACTCACCTTATACCCTTATTTTAGTCACTGTTCGACTATCTCACTATCCACCTATTGTCATATCAAAATTAAAATAACTCTGCAACGTACTGTCTTGTCTAAAAACAACTGCCAAAATATTTTATTAAATAGAACAGCAAAATGAGTTTCCTCACTCTGATCCATAATGATATCATTATATATTGATTGCCCGTGGTATAATGGTTATCGTCGTAGGAAATGGACACGGTGACACGAGTTCAAATCCTGGACGAGACTGATTGCATTTCACATAGCACTAATACCCTTGGGAAAGGTATGAATCCAATTATTCTTCCTCCAGCTATGGGCACACTGGGTTCTTCAGCCTTGATGAGGCAACTAGTCTAGGAGAAGGAAAACTCTGAATTGAAACCTGTTAAACTCCGCTTAAAAATTGACCTTATGTCATATCCTGCCCAAGCGGAGGGGTTGGTAAATATGTATGTAAAATGATTATTTTCCAGTCTCTTTGTTTAATGATATTTCAACCTTCGAGGATTATTAAATGCCAAATCTTTCCTTAAAGAAAGAGGATAGTGGTGCTATTTAACCCTTAGCTATTAGAGTGTTCGTACATTTCCCAAGGTTATTAATCCAAAAGAAAACGTTATAGCGTGACTGGAATTCGAGCTCGCAAACTACGATGTCGCAGTCCAGTAAATTATCTACTATTCCAATTATATATTATTGTACTTAACCAAGTTTTCTCATTTTTGCTGTTATCCTATTCACTTCGTTTTGACCTTTCTACTTTCTAGTATTCTTCCAGTGTCTGTCATAGTCTGTAATATTTTGTGATTTTCCAATCAAACCCTTTATTCAGACTATGTAGCTAGACTGTTCTTATTGAATTGTCCTCGTTTACAGCCTATATCGTATCAATTAATTCTTCTCTGTTACTTCAATCGTAAGATGCTGTTTCTCAGTCTCTCGGCTGAACTAAAGTATATAAACGTTTTTGCACTGTCTGATACAAAGATAGAAAACAAGGGACCACTAGATACACTTAAACACTTTTTGACAAATCTCATCTTATAAAAATTTGGAAGTGAAACATGGAACTTTAAATCTAATGTCATTTGTCTGCCTCTTCAACTAAACTACAATATACAAGATATATATATATATATATATATATATATGCAAGTCTCTCAAGTCTCAAGGACTCTTCTTAGTATTCTGGCCGATCTTAATAATTCGCTTTCTATCCGTTTTACTCTTTGGTCAGCTGAAACAGCAAAGTCCACAATTAGGCAAGTTCTCTTTTTCCTTTATTCATTTTTTGTTGACTATGCCTGGGTCTGGTTATCTGACCGAGATCAGGTGATCTGATTGCATTTCAAAATCCTATTGAATTTTGTGTATCTCATTTTCTAAGTCGGATTCTGGGTTGTTCATGTACTGTTTGTTTGTATGGTCAAATTTAAACTTCTTGCACAATTCCCAGTAGATTACCTTGCCCACCCAGTCGTGTCTAGTCTTATACTGTCTTTGTGCTAATTCACTGTATTCGCTTATTATGTGATTGATCGTTTCATCTCTATCGCCTGCTACATCTTTTATTTTGTTGCGCCCTGTCTCTTCTTGCTTTGACATAGTTTGTTCTTTAGAACTTAATATCTTTTACTTCTTTAATAAAGGTTCCCATATGGTGTTAATTAGTAATGCTAGATCCACTGAAGATGTTTTTAAAACAAAACTTGTACACTGATTTTTTTCATTTGCCTTATTTTCCAATTAGATTCTCAGTCTATTATACTTGTAAAAACAAATCCATCTGGAACATTCGATAAAAGGTGAGGTTAGGGATCTTTACTACAGGTACCTTGTAAGTCAATACAGGGGTTCGCCATGAATAAAGAATTACTTGAGATGGTACGCGACGACCTTATGGTTCATGGAACCCATCCACATTCAGACCAATGCATTTGTATATGATTTTAAGGACAATTATATTTTTTTTTCTGCATTAGATAAGAATCGAGAAAAATGCCTTAACGCTTTTATTAGGATTATATGTCATCTTATTCGGCTTCGCCGACCGGAAATTATTAGATCACGTGATTAAATGACCCAATCAATGAGTCGAGAATCATTATTTGGCCATCTATTGTTGATGAGACACACCTTCCTCTATTGCTTTCCTTATTCATTCTGTTTTTCTTATATCAATACTTTTAAGCAATAAATATGTAACAAGAATAAAGATATTATCAGAAAATAAATATTTTTAAAAGAGTGGAAAGGAACGAAATCAAAGTAATAAATATTAATGTTTGATTCCTATAAGTTCATATTTAGAATTAGGTCTTTAGTCTATTTGATACAAAAAATTCTCATCATTCATTTCATATTACAAATTTAAGATTTATGATCAGGTCTCACTTAAAGTTCCCACTAAATCAATAAAGTTAAACAACGATGAGCCTGTTCTATACTTGAATTGATTGATTGATTGATTGATTGATTGGTATTAACAGCATGTCAACCTGTCTAGAGTTATTTCATGTCTAAAGGCTTGGAAATCGCATTCGGTATAGGAGGTGCCCGTGGTGTAATGGTTATCGTCGTTGGAAATGGACACGGTGACACGAGTTCAAATCTTGGACGAGACTGATTGCATTTCACATAGCACTAGTACCCTTGGGAAAGGTATGAATCCAATTATTCTCCCTCCAGCTATGGGTAAATAGTAGTGCTGACTAGGTTCTTCAGCCGTGGTGAGGCAACTAGTCTAGGAGAAGGAAAACTCTGAATTCAAACCTGTTAAACTCCGTTTAAAAATTGACCTTATGTCATATCCTGCCCGAGCGGAGGGGTTGGGTAAATAGGATCACATTCAGTATACGTTCATATATACACTTTCTTAAGAGTTCTTCGCTGACAATTATATCGTATCAAGTATTTCTGTCTAACCCAATTAAAAAAAAAGACTAGCAAAAGCATTGACAGCTATCGATAGTTATCGATCATATGGAAGTCAGACCTGACTGATAAAAGGAAATGCAGTTTCTACCAAGCAGCAGTCGTGTCGATACTGCTATATGGATGCACTACATGGAAGCTGACTAAATGGATGGAGAAAAAGCTTGACGGCAACTACACAAGAATGCTGCGAGCAATATTGAACAAGTCTTGGAGGCAACACCCCAAAAAGCAGCAGCTGTACGGCCACCTACCTCTCATCACGAAAATATCAAAGTTAGACGAACCAGACATGTAGAACACTGCTGGAGAAGTGATATTCTCCTATGAACCCCCTCACATGGCCAAACAAAAGCAGATCGAACCTACATACAGCAGCTCTGTGAGGATACGGGATGTAGCTCTGAGGACCTGCCAGAAACGATGAACAGTAGGGAGGAGTGGCAAGAGAGAGTCAGGGATAATCCTTGCTGAAGAAATGTAGTGAGACTATTTATCCAATAGCTGGGGATATAAGGGGGTTCAATAACGTTCCCAAGGGCATTTGTCCTAAAGTTAACGTAATAGCATGACTTGAGTTCGAACTCGCTTACTTCGAGGTATCAATCCAGCACTTTAGCTATTACACCACTAGGACTCACTCAATATGATTTCATGTAACTAATAATAATAATGATAATCCAAAATAAATAATCATTAATTCAAGCAACTATAAATAAAAAATGATTTACACGCAGTTATATATCAAGTATTCCTACCTAATACAAATAATTTTCAAACAAATCTATTTGACCCTCACAGGTTAAAGTTGACCCGGAAATAATAGCAATGAAGGAGTACCCCATACTTCCCAGAACTCCAGAATGGGATCTTCATCATCAGATACAATATAGCGTTATACTCAGAGCGAACATTACCCGCCGTAGGGGATGCTGTCAGCATATAATAATGAGCCCAAAAGACAGAGTTCTATAATATTAAGTATTCGTATCTAATACAAAGGATTTGTGTACAGTCGAACGGTTTCAAGTATTTATATCTATAATTTGAGTGGGTTATCACTTCGTTATAGCAGGTTCTATTAACAGTCTTAAGTCTGTTTGCCAGACTAAGCAAAGCTTAGTAAATTCTATGACTTATGATAGCGCTGGTTTCCGCCAGATTGTCGTAGTTAAACTGCGATGAATCCGTTAAACAACCTTCGTCCTCCTCAGTCCACCATTACATCGTACTAAGCTAAGCTTAGGATAGATAGATAGATAGATACCCGAAAGAAATAGACAGCACTTATTTATAAAGATATCTTCTTCTTTTTCTTCTTCTTCTTCTTGTTTATTAAGAAAGGAACTAATTTACTTGCGTGAGGAGAGAGTCGGGAACCACTAAGATATACACCCAGAATCTTCTGTGAATTACTCCTCTTCGATCTGCTTTCACGAAACTGGTACGAGGTCGACTTAAAACATTTAATCATCTCAGCTTCCATATGTCTTTTTTAACTGCAGAGGTCTTCATTTGGCTCTCTTATTTTCTTGTGGAACCATACTCGCTCTCGACTTTTCTGAGTCTTGTACATTTCAGACTTTTCTCTAACTCTCAACCCTGAGAGGTCTAGTCTCCGGCCAGAGCCCAAAACAGCGTGACGTCTAGCCTCGCTTTTGCCGTCCCTTCTTCTCCTTCTACTTTGCGCCATGGTCAAAAATCTTCAGTCATCATACATTTTTTCCGACGCCCAACGGTTACTCCTCCTGTCAGCATGCCACCCACGCAATTCACGTGACATTTCCGCTGCCTTTTGTTTTCCTGAAGACACAGGTGCATCCTGTTTTGATATCCACGTAACTTACGCATCATGTCAAAGGTCCAATGTCTAATATATGAACGAACTAAAAGAGATAATTTAGTCGAGGTTGACCCCAAGTCTCCGTTTTCGATAGCTACAACGCCAAGATGTAGGGGAGGGCGCTACTCCTTTCCTTGTATTGCCCCACTTTACTCTAGATCTGCACCTTATAATGCTGAATGTTAAGCATGGAGGTATCAAGTACCATTTTTTGAGTCTTTAATATGACTCGATCTGGGATTGAATCCTGGTCTCCCGGGCCATTGGCGAACACTCTCACCATTATGCCAAGGGGCCGGTAAATCAGTACCAATTTTATATAGGTACACAGTTAACAAGCTAGGCAACGAACAAATTAAGATCTATAGATCGATGGATCCCCAATGAATGTTTACTGCGTGATTAGAATAGTGATTTTAAATGTAATATTCAGAGATACTTTGAATTTTTAATTTTCTGGCATGAATGGTGTGCAACTGTATTAAAATTTTTTTTTTTTTTTTGGTGGGGGATGAATCAGGTAAATTATGTTATATTAATCCTTGCGTAAATATCTTAAAGTTAAAACACAGAATTCAATGCGTACTTACCCAGACTAATACGCAAACTAATACACAGCGTGCCAAAAATATTTTCGGGCTTTTGTTATTGACAAGTAAGTAAAGTAAAGTTGTCTCCCTTTAGTCAAGGGTGACCCAAAAGCTCCCTTTTCAATAGCTACCACACCGAGGTGTAGGGGGGTGCTACTCCATTCCTTAGATTGCTCCAATTTACTCATGATCCGAACCTTATAATGCTGAATGTTAAGCAAGGCAGCATCAAGTACCATTTTTTGAGTCTTTGGTATGACTCGACCTGGGATTGAACCCCGGTCTCCCGGACCATTAGCAAACACTCTACTCATTAGGCCAAGGGACCGGTAAAGTAACACCAAATTTTATGAAGCCAGAATATTCAGCTATTAAATAAAAAGGTTTTGCGCATTAATTGTTATTAGTTTATTAACTGCTAAATAAAAGAAGACCAAGGAGAACATTGATAAAGTGAGTCAATTCCATAATTTTTGCCAGGGGTTGTAGGCATCGGTTATTAATATTATAATCGTATTGAACCCGACAGTCAAGGAAGCAAACAGAGAGATAGCCAAATCTTATATAATTAAGGAATGATTTTTTGGTTTTAATCATTTTTCATTAATTATATTTTATCATTAAGTTTGGTTGGGCTTTAAACTATTCCGGTTAAGAGTTCAGGTGCATAGCATTGGGTACAGTTTACGCTGGTGCGCAAAGGATATGACAATCACCATTGTCATAATAAACACCAGACAGGAAATGGGGCTGGAGTGTGGATGACATCATGCCCAGAAGAGATGGGCTGAGAATTTAGAAGATTTTGAAAAGAGATTCAGTTGAGGTCCGACCATGGTGTTAAGAAGTTGAGGTCCGACCATGGTGTTGAGAAGTTGAAGTCCGACCATGCAGTTGAGGATTTGATATTGGACCATGCAGGCAGACAATTGAGTTTCTGCCATTGGGGTAGAGAATTGAGTTCTCTGCCATTGAGTTGAGTTTCCTACCGTTGCGGCGATGGTTAAGTTTTTCGGGTCCCGACCAGCGAAGATGAATTGAGATCTAAAACATCACAAGATGTGCCGAACGTTGGGGGTGATGTTAGCATAGTATGATTAGGAAATACTCTTAAGAATTGTCTTTCTTTTCGTATCGAAGAACTGAAGTCAGAAGTTAATAAATGCGTTCGTACCTGAACAACTGAGTCTACCTGTATTTGCATCCGCCTATTACCGCCTGTATTATATTCACCTGTGTATTGTATATGTACTGTTGGAATGATGTAATTATGATTATCGCGGGTATACAACACAAAACCGTTCCATTGCCCAGTTTAGCTGAATAAATATATAAAAATGGTATTGTCCATTTGATTCTTTTTTTCACCAAAGAATTTGCAGTGCTCCGGACAGACGTTCAGGCTTAACAGAAAAAGCATATATATATATATATATATTCTGACGTGATCAAATAGCTTTAACTTCTGTGAATACTACCTAATATCTACGTGCATGTCGTTCTGATGTTTATCAAATCGGAACAAATAAACGCATCATTGGTTTCGTTTGAAACCTCACAAGTAAAGAAAACCTATAATAGTCTAAATCTCATATATTTCAATGTTCGTGCTTCTTCCTCAAAAATAAAGTATTTGCAAATCAATTATTTTGGGGTTTTTTCTTCTTTATTTTTGTCCATACTTAATTCTTTTATTATACTGTTTAATTTCCGGATTGAGCTGACAATGCCTGCATTTGTATGTCAGCTTTTTGATATATATATATTTACATATATATATATATAGAGAGAGAGAGAGAGAGTTATATATATATATATATATATATATGTGTGTGTGTGTGTGTGTGTGTGTGTGTGTGTGTGTGTGTGTGTGTGTGTTCTAAAATAACGCCGATGTATAGCTGTTTAATATGCAAAGGGATTACCCGGTACATTCATAAACATTTAAATACGCATGCGCAAACTTATGTAAAAACGGAAATAAACCACCACTGAACAATAACATATGCATAAAACTATGCTCATACATGTGTATATTTACCCCACCGTCAACGTCACAGAAAGGTCAATCCCCCACCCCCAATATTCTACAAAGGAATGTAGAAAAGTTCTGAGCCAAACCAAGATGATTTCCTAAAGCTATGAAACATATATACTGAATGTATAATCCGAGAGTTTGCTGTTATTATTCACTGAATTCTTCAGAAAGTTATCATCAACATCTACTGTTTTCCGTAATGAGCCACTCGTTGAGAATCAAACTCACAGCAGTAGTAAAAGAAAAACTGTTGCACGAGTCTCCAATCCATTATTCCTGGGAGAGGCTTGATCAAAAGCTATCACTCAAACACAGAGAGATTATAAATACCATTAAGGTTGGTTGTTATTTTATTTTTTGTTTTTTAGAAAAATAAAAATTCCCGGAATCGTATATCTATGGTCGACCATTCCACATAAGATTTTGTTTAACAAGGTTTACATCTTAGGAAAAAGTGAAATGTTTTTGAAATAATGTATACACATCCACAAAGAGCGAAATTTTCTTTTTTTATTTATTTATTTATTTATTTATTGCCATTGGCAAAGAAGCTGTTTATTTCTTCCTGGAGTTCCAAGATATTTGGAAGTTTTCTTCCGGATTTCTTGGAATCATTTGATTTGTTTCGGTTTTACCTTTCTTTAGTTTTTTATTTTTTATACTTTTTACTTTTAGGAAGTGATTACTATATAAATATATATATATATATATATATATATATATATATATATATATGTGTGTGTGTGTGTGTGTGTGTGTGTGTAACAGGTTATAGAAATAAGTTGAATTTATTTTTATCTTAAAAAATGTAATCACCTGCATTTTCAACGTCTGTATCCTCCAAAAAAAAAACCGAGAAAAGATTGTTTGGAAGTGAGACTCTTCCAAGTGAGTGAAAAATAGAATTCAAAAATTCTTAGCGCTCTTCAACGCTAATATCTCATTTCAAACTAGACTGATGTCATTTTTGTGTGCGAAAATGTTTGTTGTCTTTCATCTATTTATTTATTTTTTCAAGTAACATTCTTGCTTGTAGTTTAGAAACCATAACAAAGATATTGAATACATACCTAATTTAATTATAATTAATAAAAACGCATCTAAATCTGGAATATTGTAACTATTTTAACTTAAGAAGAAGATTAAACATCAATAACATTGCCCTGAAGATGGCAGAAAAAACCGAAACGTCGGCAAATCTCATTTAAAAGATATATCCTCAGAATATCTTTTTAATATTCCCTCTATATATATATATAGTCATCCACAGACAGACTGTTTCGTTCTATCAGAACTCTTCAGTGTGGCTAGACACGCAGGACGCTCGAAGCCGGGATCGAAACCCGTCCAACTTTACGTTAGACTAAGTTTCAGACCTCTCGGCCACCAAGCGGACCACGTTGGCTCACGGAATGTTAAGGTATTTATTTTAGCAACAGCAGCAGCAGCAGCAGCCTTTGTTTACATTTCTTATGCCCTATATATATATATATATATATATATATAAAGTAAAAAATGGAAAACACGAGGTATTCAGATAATGATTTCATTTATAATTGTATTTTATAAAATATACTAACAATCATGTCTATAATTTATTTTTAAAATGTAAAAAGATGAGTGTAACTCTGATAAACATATCCGGAGAATCAATATTTGATAATGTGAATAATTTTATTGATATTTAGATATTTATTGACATCTTCAAGAAACAGATGGGCAAAATTATTGAGAGCCACCTAATTATGTGTATCACATCCGCCCACACCAACCCACCCACAATATAATACATACATATACACATATTAGGAATATACAACGCAGGCTTAACAAAATTAATTTTCAAACCAGTGCTAATGTATTTAAATGTCTTTAGATACTGACACCATTTATAGAAACACATTTCAAAGTAAACGCTACACACTGCAACGGTACAAACGCTCTTCTTCTTACATAGTAGTAATGCAAAAACAAAAGTTACATCACTTTTGTTATAGATCCTCCCCTGATGATGACCCAAAGTTGGGCAGAAAGTACTTGGAAAATATATAATTATGGAAGATACATCAACCAATTCCCGCCGAATATTATAAAATCAATACGGCAATACATACATATACACATGTTAGGAACATACAACCCAGACTTAACAAAATTAATTTTCAAACCAATGCTAATGTACTTAAATGTCTTTAGCTACTGACACCATTTATAGAAACAAATTTCAAAGTAAATGCTACACACTGCAACGGTACAAACGCTCTTCTTCTTACATAGTAGTAATGCAAAAACAAACGTTACATCACTTTTGTAATAGATCCTCCCCTGATGATGGCCCAAAGTCAGACAGAAAGTACTTGAGAAACATATAATTATGGAAGATATATCAACCAATTCCCGCCGAATATTATAAAATCAATACGGCAATATGAAAGGATCAACAAAAAAATATGTCGACAAAAATGTCTATTATGTTCAACGAAATATGTATTAATGAAGAAATGCTGCCAATATATATATATATATATAGCGAGAGAGAGAGGGAGAGAGAGAGAGCTCTAATTCCATCGCACAGTTTTCAAACAGAACGCCATTTACGGAATTAGAAGGTTCAAAACTTTCTTTAAAAAAATCATAACCCTATCAAAACAATCTTCACAAAAAGAAGAGCCCAAACCACTATTAATCTCCTGAAGAAGACCATGAAGTAAGAAACGCGTATAGAGCATAATTACATTAAATAAAAACCTCAAGTACTACATTCAAATTCATTTTAACACACACACACACACACACACACACACACACACATATATATATATATATATATATATATATATATATATATATATATATATATATATTTAAACGCGGCAAAACAGAAAAGTGCATAAAAATGACTGATGCTAATATAGCAGAGCACGAATAAAACCGAAAATATCTGAATTATGAACATGTGTAGTCCATTACTTGAAGTTGAACTTTCATGTGAATAACACAATTATCAGATGGAAATGGCATTCTCAAGTCGATGTTGGAAAGCTCTATTGTTTGATGAGTCGTAGCCTACCTCTTATCGAGGTTAACCCGGTCGGTTGGGCTTGGAAAAATCTTACTGTATCACCTGCAGAGAGACAAGACCCCTCTTAAAGGAGGTGCCGATAGGTCAAACAGATCTCATTAAAAAAAGGATTCATATTTCTGCAAAAAAAAAATTCTTAAGAAACAATACAAAAATGTAAATATGAATGTACAATTAACGCTGTTTCTTAACCTCTTGGCATAAAATAATCCTAGAGAGATTGATATGCCGTTAAAATCCATCAATCAATCATCTAATGGTGGGGGTTACCAGCATCAAAATTTTAATTGTTACTGGCTGTTTTTCTGGTGATTAAGTGACCTTTTTTTAAAAATCCCAACACCTGTGGGTGATAATTTTTCGTGTCTATTTTTCCCCCGTTATTTCAAAAGTTTTATTTCGTTTTTACAGAAATATAATGTTTACTTTATATAAGACAATTAAACTGCTAATTTTTTTGATAAAATTGGGGTTTACATATATGACAGGCTATTCGGTGCTTTTTCATTAGATCTTTTGTATACATTTGATAACTTAACAATAATTTTCACCTGTGAATATTCATTTTACAAATGGTAATTTATTTATGTTATCATTATTTTTTTTTACTTTTACTTTTACTTTAATTTTCCTTTCTTTCTTTCCTTCTTTCTTTCTTTCTTTCTTTCAAACTCTTTTATTTCTATCTATGTTCTTTTTCTTCTCTTTTCTTTCTCTCTTTCTTTTTTCTTTCTTTCATTCTCTTTTTTGGGTTTTTCTTTCTTTCTTCCTCTTTTTTTTCTCCTCTACATTTTATCCACACTATCATCTTTGACATTTGAATTGGCAAAAGTAATGCAACAAAACAAGCATATTTCCAACATTAGCAGCGGAAAATGGATAAATTCCATTGGTTGGATCAATATCGGAATCAGACCAGTTGCTTCAGGAAATCGACCAACACGAATCAATGTTAAATAAACGAAAGTAAATAACACTGACCAAAAACTACAAACGGGGTATATATATATATATATATATATAGAGAGAGAGAGAGAGAGAGAGAGAAATTGATGACAATATATATATATACATATATATAGAGAGAGGGGGGGGAGAAATTGATAACAAGGTAATCCTAGTAGAAGGAGAGATTTATTAAGAAGGAAAGTTGACACAATGACGTTTCGGTTCTAATGAACCATCAACAGGTCTGTGAGGGATGATATTAGTGATGTTAAATCAATGACGAATGTTTAAACATTCAAAAATGCAAAACCTGAGGAAAATTTGTATATCAAGAAATAGTTAGCCGTCTAATTAGAATATAAGTGTTTGTTTTTTAAATTATGTCATTTGATTTATTATCATTCTTTTTCTTCCTCCTTTTGATTCGAAATCTTTCTCGATGAACAAACGGAACATAAATTCTTTACAATATTCCTAATAAGTCAAATGACGTAATTTAAAAAACAAACACTGATTTACTAATTAAACGGCTAACTCTTTCTTGATATACAGATTTCCCTTAGATTTTTGTATTTTTGTACTTTTAAAAAACTTCCATCGTTGATTTAACGTCACCAATATCATCCCTCACAGCCCTGATGATGGTTCATTAGAACCGAAACGCTATAGTGTTGACTTAGCCTCTCAATAAATCTCTCCTTCTTTTAGAATTACCTTGTTATCATTTTTTTCTCTGTATTATCGGATTATACATCCTTATTTACTTTCCTATATATATATATATATATATATATATATATATATATATATATTGGCAGAATTTCTTTATTAATACATATTTCGTTGAACATAATTGACATTTTTTGTCTACATATTTTGTTGTTGATCCTTTCATATTGCCGTATTGATTTTATAATATTCGGCAGGAATTGGTTGATTTGTTTGTTTGGTTTGGTTTTATGGCATATCAACCTTTGTAGGTTATTTAACGCCAAATCCATTTTTATGTAAATAATCAGTTCGATTGAAAACAATTAAGTTTAGCATAAGTACACAGTTTAATTGTCGAAAACATTTCCATTTCAAAGTATTTAAGCAGTTATATGTAATAATTCAAAGTGTAAATACAGTTTTAATGTCGAAAAACAGTTAAATTTGAAATAATTCAGTTAAGCATAAGCACACAGTTTAAGTGTAAGTACGGTTAATTGTCAAAAACGTTTCTATTTCAAGCTATTCAGTTTACTCCATTTTAGCATAAGTATGCTGTTAGTTCTATTTAACCCATAGATAGAACTCTATCAGGTGCTACCACTCCGGGCCAGAGTGAACCTGGGAGCGATGACAATGAAGGGGTACTCCGCATTCCCCAAAGCTCCAGCACTGCTGGAACTTCACCATGAGATTGTTTAGTGTCATATCACGGACACTCTCTAGGGGGGTCTTACCCCTCTGCAGAGGTGCAGTCAGTGTATTCTACAGCCCCAGTCGACTGGGCAATACACAGATTTAAATGTCAGACAGTGTTATTTCAGATAATTCAGTTCAGCATAAGTACACAGTTTAGACATCAAAAACATTTCCATTTCGAGCAATTCAGTCCAGCACTAGTACGCAGTTCCAATGTCAAAACAGTTCTATTTTAAACAATTCAGTTTAGCATAAATACGCAGTTTAAATGCAAAAATCAGTATAGTGAAAGAAGCACGTAGTTCTATTTAACCCATATTTAGGACCCTTATCAGGTGCTACCACCCCGGGCCAGAGTGGACCTGGGAGCGATGGCAATGAAGGGGTACTCTGCATTCCCCAAAGCTCCAGCATTGCTGGAACCTCACCATCAGATTGTTTAGTGTCATATCAGGACACTCGTTGGGGGGGGTCTTACCCCTCTGCAGAGAAGCAGTCAGTGTATTCTACAGCCCCAGCCGACTGGGCAAGGAATTGGTTGATGTATCTTCCATAATTATTTATTTCCCAAGTACTTTCTGCCTGACTTTGAGCCATCATCAGGGGAGGATCTATTATAAAAGTGATGTAACTTTTGTATGTACTACTTTGTAAGAAGAAGAGCTTCTGTACCGTTGCAGTGTGTAGCCTTTACTTTTAAATTTGTTTCTATAAATAGTATCAGTAGTTAAAGACAGGTTGGAGGTTCTAAATTTATTATAATATATAAGTTTTTTTTATTAGGATCAGTGGGGAGTATGTTTTTATGAATCAATGTTTTTAATATTTTTTCATCTGATTTATAATTGTAGTGCATTCGGTTACGGTAAAAAAAAGTTTGTTGATTAGGTGGAGTAGTACAGTGTTTATTTTGTATATTAGTTCTTTCTCTTTAAGTCAACCATAACAAACAGGTTCATGAAATCTTTTTTAGGGATTAAGAAAAAAATTTCAAACTTCATATGTAAGAAAGCCTGCATGAGATAGATAGATAGATAGATAGATAGCATTTCCGTCTCTAATATGGTTAGGCTATAAAACAAAGAAACCAAGCCAAACCGTAAATGTAGATGGATGTGTATCTAAAGTAGTATCAATAGGGTAGCTAAAGGACGTCAGAAAATTTTAATTCATGATAAAATAGAAAGAGGAGGTTGGTTGGTTGGTTATATGGTATATCAACACTTATAGGTAATTTAATGCCAAATTCTGTTTATACATATATATCAAATATATATGATTTGTAAATGAATAGTTTGTAGGTAACATTTTAAACAAGCCAGAGCTAATTTCTTTACACACGGTTTGATGGTTTCAAGTATTGCTATCAAACACAAATGGTTCTTTTTAACATTAATCGTTTGTTTGCGTATAGTTAAATGGGTTCAAGTATTTCTATGTAATACTAACTATTCAATTTAACACCAGCCATTTGCTTGTACACCGTTAAACGGTTAAGCAGTTCTAATTTATCCATATATCGAGCCCTAACAGGTACTACCATGCTGGGTCAGAGTATACCTGGGAGTAATGGCGATGAATGAGTACTCCACACTCTCCAGATCTCCATTGCTAGAGCCTCATCACTAGATACTGTTCTGTGTCATAACCACAACACCATTTTGTGGGGTCTTACCCTGCTGATAGACAGATAATGAATAAACTGAGATAGATAGATAGATAGATAGATAGATACATACATACATACATACATACATACATACATGTATACATACATACATACATACATACATACATGCATACATACATACATAAACGTAGATAGATAGATAGATAGATAGATAGATAGATAGATAGATAGATAGATAGATAGATAAAAATGAACAGACTGTAACAGATAGATAGATAGATAGATAGATAGATAGATAGATAGATAGATAGATACATACATACATACATACATACATACATACATACATAGGTAGAAATGAACAGACTATAACAGATAGATAGATAGATAGATATGAACAGCCAACCCAAAAGTTACTAAACGTACTCGTCTAATAAAAATCAGACTAAAATAGTAAGACTGAGTTAGAAGCTTGATGATCATTACTATATAGTGAGGGACCTAAGCAAACACTGCTATTAATTCAATTGCACAAAAACATCGTACAAGTCAATTTTGACTGGTCAGGCATGAATCTAGGGCGGCCATAACATTTGTACTTGTTTACAAAACAACAATCTTAACAAACTTTTGATTCTTTCCAAACAACACAAATCGTCCGAAATATATCAAGTTACGGTGAGTTTAGAGTGCTTCAAGGTTAACTTCTTTTCTCGTCTAAAAGTTGAAATCGCCAGTTTTAATCGCATAAGCTGATCTGTAATCTAAGGGAATGTTTCTTCCGCATAAGCTCCCAACGCAAAACCAGTGATGACGTCATCTGCTGTTGTATTCCTTATTGGCCAGCACGAAAAAACTCGAGGACTTTGGGCGGTAAAATGACGTCAGCAGTAAATAACTTCACGGCAGATTTCCGCCTATGACAACTTCGTTGCGCAGTCGTGGATTTTGTAATGTTTTTATTATTATTTCATTGTTAGTTCGAACGTTGGTGTGGGTATATGAATATGTGTGGTAGTGGGTATGAGTATGTGTGTTTTCTTTATACTGAACTGGTAGCAACGTTGGATTTAGTTTTACGGTTGGATTAATATTTCTATATCCTTAATCCGGTTTCTTGTCGTATCTTACTCGACTTTGACTGTAAAATAAGCAACCGTAACACTTCACACACATAGATAGATAGATAGAAAGATAGATTAAACATACTGAGATAGGTAGCAAGAGACTGAGATAGATAGATAGATAGATAGATAGATAGATAGATAGATAGATAGATAGATACGCTCTATCCGTTGGGACAGTAGAATTCGCCGACTGTACTCCTACAGAGAGGTAAGACACTCCCTCCCCACTTCAATGAGGTCACCTGTTCATTGTGATTGGCGACCCGTAATGCTTTAGAACAGTATTTCGTGGCTGAGCTGTCCGTGACCCGGTAACCAAAATGGTCATGTGACTTGCAATATTCACCTTTGGTCCTTACGAGCCTAGATGGAGGTCGAAGAGGTCCGATCCGAACGATCAGCTGATCATGTCAAACCCAAATATCTCTATGAGTGTCCTGACGTTATTCTTAAAATTTATTGCTCTTGTAGCAAACACCCAACCCCAATTTTTTTTATCTAAAAGATACTTGAAGGAGGTGGTTGAGTATCAATTCCGCTGAAAAAAAACAACACTAAAAACCATATAACTGTGTGCAAACAAATAATTTATAGAATTATTGGTGTAGAATAACAATACTTGAAACCATTTAACGGTTTATTTATTTATTTGGTTCGTTTAAAAATAAAATTACCTACAAACTATTCGCTTACAAATCATATATATATATATGTATGTGTGTGTGTGTGTGTGTGAGAGAGAACAGGATTTGGCATTAAGTAACCCACAAAGGTTGATAAACACTACCAAAAATAGATAGATAGATAGATCTTTTTAATGTTCTCTTTCATTCACTCTCTTCAGGCTTCATTTGAATATTTCTGCGGAAGACTAGAAAACTAAAACAATAGCGAGAGGGCAGAGTAGAATATTTTAGTTAAAAATGTAATGAATATTTACCATCATAGTGGAGGTGCCCGTGGTGTATTGGTTATCGTCGTAGGAAATGGACTCGGCGACACGAGTTCAAATCCTTGACGAGACTGATCGCATTTCACATAGCACTAATACCCTTGGGAAAGGTATGAATCCAATTATTCTCCCTCCAGCTATGGGAAAATAGTAGGATAGACTAGATTCTTCAGTCTTGGTGAGGCAACTAGTCTAGGAGAAGGAAAACTCTGAATTTAAACCTGTTAAACTTTGCTTATATCCTGCTCGAGTCGAGGGGTTGGTAAATATGAATATTTATCATCATTATAAGTAGGCACTGAATTTTCATTTCATTACTCACAGGTCAGTTTCAATGTGACACCGAGCTTTCTCAATACTCTAACATTTTCGTTGTTATTTCAATTATAGTAATACTCTTGTCTGGATGTTTTCCATTCGTCCTTTCAATTTTCATTTGTTCACTTGTCTCATTTGGAGCTGTCCAAAGCCCTCTCATGAGGATTAACACAACTGCCAATGTCATATTCCAAATATTTGTTTCAGTTCTCAAACAAAAGTCAGAATAATGAAACAGTTCAATTATATCAAATTATGTTCATTTTTTATCATTAAGGGTTTTCGGACTATTGCCTTCATTTTTATGGTTATTTCCACAACGTTTCGGCCGATATGTTCTCTGGCCTTCTTCAGGTGTTTGTCGAACTCGGGAACCTTCACGGAACTTCGAACTACGTCCTTTATTGAATCCACGGGGGTCGTCTGTTATGACTAACGGAATCAGAACAGACGACCGCCGTGGATTTAATAAAGGACGTAGTTCGAAGTTCCGTGAAGGTTCCCGAGTTCGATAAACACCTGAAGAAGGCCGGAGGACATATCGGCCGAAACGTTGGGAAAATAACAATTAAGATGAAGACAATAGTCCGAATAGTCTTAATGATAAAAATCATCAAGCTTCGTCTCAGAAATTTAGACAACTAATACGTTCATTTTTATTTATTTAATCCTCTTATTTAAAGACATGTTCTAGTTTGTGTGCTTGCCATTGGTTTGTACGTGCAAATTCTAGTTGTTTGCGCAGTTCTCAATGGATCAACCCAGTCGTGCATATTTTTCTATTCTTTTGGGGCTAATTATCTCTCTTGCTTATTATAGAGTCGTTAGTCTCTTCCATATCTTCTCCACAGTCTTAATTTGCTACTAACCTTTGTCTTGTCAATCTCTTTTATTATCATTAATTCATAACTGGTCGTTTCCATAACAAATAATCAAAAGATTACTTTGAATTGCAAACAGTTTAGTTAAAAAAGGCGATAAAAATTTTGAATACTTTATTTCAATGCTATTTTTATTTCAAATGATTCTTTAACAAAGTTTCGCTGAAAGGTGTTTTTGTTTTGTTTTGTTCAAGTTCAGTTTTTCTTTTCCTTTTTTCTTCTTTTCCATTCTACTTCCGGTCCTAATTCCTACTATTTCCGCACCTGCGCCATGCACTTATTTATTATACTGAATGGAGCCAGGAATTTTTTGTCGTTATAATTCATCTTGCCGTCCATTTTTAACTCCAAAAGGTTCATCTGACGATTATGCTCTTCATTTTATAGAAAACATCAGAAACAATAAGTAATGAAACAAAACTAAGAAGGTAAGATCTAAATTATTAATAGTTTTTATCCTGCTCTTCTGGTCAGCATACGAGCTTTATTGATTCATCAAACGTTTGTTCTCATCTGTCCAGATCGAAAGATAGATAGATAGATAGTGATTGGTCCAAAGAAAGAAAAGTAAATATTTTAAAACAAATAGGTCCGCAAATGATTCGAAATTTAGTATTTAGGGGTTTCATTTATTTGTTTATCACGATTCTGTAGATTTATCTGAGACGTGTATCAGACATTTTCGTTCACATCAGGAATTTTTAGTTCGGTTCTGAATTTATTTATAGTAAAGATTGTTTTAAAAGATTCTAGAAACCAAAAATTTCAGACGTGGACTAATATGTCCGAAAAACGTTTCCCACAAGTTGACGGAATATATAAAAAAAATTTTAATAATTTGCGAACCAATTCATTTTAATATATATATATATATATATATATATATGTGTGTGTGTGTGTGTGTGTGTGTGTGTGTGTGTGTGTTAAAAAGTATGGAATTTTTTTTTTAATCTTTTTAAAATTGAAGTTTGTTTATAAATAAAAAATGTTCTGGGACGACACCGGAAATTAAAGGATTAATATCTAATCAATATCTAATTCATAATGTATTGGATTATTATATTCTTTTAGTGTAAATTCCTTTTTTATTCTTAATTATAATTAATTATCATATTTACCACCCCCTCCGCTCGGGCAGGATATGACACAAGGTCAATTTTAAGCGGACTTTAACAGGTTCGAATTCAGAGTTTTCCTTCTCCTAGACTAGTTGCCTCACCACGGCTGAAGAACCTAGTCTGCCCTACTGTTTACCCAGGGTGAATAATTGGATTAATACCTTTCCCAAGAGTATTAGTGCTATGTGAAATGCAATCAGTCTCGTCCAGGATTTTGAACTCGTGTCGCCATGTCCATTTCCTACGACGATAACCATTACACCACGGGCACCTCCCAATTATAATTAATTATAATTACCCAAATGTCCAACGTAATGTAGAATATACATGCTGGTCTAAAGGGTAAAATCTTATGTTCCATCTGAAGATACATTTTTTTTAAAAAAGCCTGTTGAAATAAAACAATATAAAAACATAAAAAAAAGCTGTTTTTAATAATATATATATAGTAGCTCTTCTTCCCAAGGGACTAGGGAATAACCCCCAATTCAGATTTGAATTAAATAGATTATTTATACGATAGATTTGTTCATAGTGGTGAAGGTTTATACCGAGCTGAGCGAAATTTGTGGGACGAACTGATAACAGAAGAATCGTGCACCAATGTGCCAACGATTCTCCCGAATAACACTCTTCAGGTTTTCAATTCAGATTTTTCCCTTCTTCGAGGCCGGTTGCCTTACCAAGGTTAAATAATCCAGTCATCCATAATATGTACCCATAACGAGGAGGAGAATCGACGGGTTCATACGAAAGGCAGGAATTCAGTATTTCTCCTTTTCAACTTTAAGTCATAGAGCGAGACTAGGATCTTAATATGTATACGCTCTATCAATTATATATATATATATATATATATATATATATATATATATATATATTGATTTTTATAGTGAAACTCCCTTATAGGGAGTCAAAAGTCAACGAAGGTAAATGGTTCCAAGTATTTTTTATGTACCACTAACGATCCAATTAAACATCAGTCATTTGTTTGCACAATTAAATATAAAAACAGTTCTATTTTAAGCAATTCGATTTTAACATAATTTTGAAATAATTTCAGTCTCCACATGTTCACCTTCCTTGTTAGGACATTTATGGAATCTCTGACATGATAAAAAATGTTAATATTCCTAATGCAGTATCTTTATTAGAAAAGCAGAACTGATATTACGGAGACCACCTGAAGATGATTCTAATATTGACAGAGATATTGAACAGGTAGAAACTTTAAAATCATAATATTATTTTTTTTAAATTCCCATAGAAATGTTAAGATTTATAAACACCACATAGATAGATAGATAGATAGATATTATAACCTCTTCATACTAGACATATTTGATGGTTATTTTACGATGAGTCAGTTGTTCTCAAATCTTTGTTACTCTGTTCTGGATTGTTCTGAACATTATAGCTTTGGTTTAGCTTGGTTTTATAGCATATCAACCATTGTTTGTTATTTAATGCCAAATCCTGTTTTTGCATATATATTAAATATATTATTTGTAAAACATAATTAGACACACACAGTTAAATGAACAAATAGTTTTATTTCTAACAATTCAATTTAGCGTATGTCAACAGACTTAAATGGTTCCAAGAATTGCTATATATCGCTAACAATTCAATTAAACATCAGTCTTTTGTTCCCACACTGTTAAATCATTAAACAGTTCTATCTCTAACAATTCAATTTAGCATAAGTCAACGAAGGTAAATGGTTCCAAGTATTTTTTATGTACCACTAACGATCCAATTAAACATCAGTCATTTGTTTGCACAATTAAATATAAAAATAGTTCTATTTTAAGCAATTCGATTTAACATACGTCATTTGTTTGCGCTAAGTTTAAATGTCAAACAGTTTGACCCATAGATATGACCCTATCAGGTGCTAGCACTCCGGATCAAAATGGACCTGTAAGAGATGGCAATGAAGGACTACTCCGCATTCCCCAAAGCTCCAGCATTACTTAGATTATTTAGTATCACATCCAGGACACTCGTTAGAGGCGGGGGCTTACTACTCTGCAGAGATCTAGTCGGTGTATTCTACAGCCCTAGCCGACTGAGCTAGAACGTTATAGGAATCTATAAATTTGATACTTCTTTATGTTGCATGGCCCTTACTTGACCGATACCCATTTCAAGGTCTATATTATACGTTACATTTATAATCGATCAGCACTCATATTTTCACCTGGTTCTTTTGTCATGTCGTTGGCGCCTTTTTCTTATTACTGTGTCTGTTCCGTCGTCCGCCTTTTTTTATTTTTGTTTGTTCGTTTCTGCAACCCCAGCATTCTCAGTTTTTCGTTGCTCGAATGACAAATACTCGAACACCATTTATATGCACATAATATTTCCTTCATTACAACATTTCTTCATGACCTGTCGTGACCTTAAGGGGAATTAGTAGAGCAGAGATGGAACTCTCGACCGCTTCATTCAAGCACTTCTCACTAATTAACATGCGCAGTCGGTTGGGGCTGTAGAATACAACGACTGCTTCTCTGCAGAGGGGTAAGACCCCCCCCTAACGAGTGTCCTGGATATGACACTAAACAATCTGATGGTGAGGTTCCAGCAATGCTGGAGCTTTGGGGAATGCGGAGTACCCCTTCATTGCCATCGCTCCCAGGTCCACTCTGGCCCGGAGTGGTAGCACCTGATAGGGCCCTATCTATGGGTTAAATAGAATTAACAGCATACTTATGCTAAACTGAATTGTTTGACTAAACTGAATAGCTTGAAATAGAAATGTTTTTGACAATTAAACCGTACTTACATTTAAACTGCGTGCTTATGCTTAACTGAATTATTTTTTTCGACATTAAAACTGTATTTACACTTAACTGAATTGTTGCATATAACTGCTTGAATAGTTTGAAATAGAAATGTTTTTAACAATTAGACTGTGTACTTAAGCTAAACTAATTGTTTTAAATAGAACAGATCATTTACATAAAAATGGATTTGGCGTTAAATTACCTACAAAGGGTGATATGCCATAAAACCCAACAAACCAAACCATCACTAATTAACGATATCTAATTCCGAGCTTGTTGGTGTTGTCTGCTCTTATGTCTTCTTAATCCAATTAGAGCCATGGTCTAAAACGACCCCGATGTCATCACCCATCATTCAAACTAAATGACCCCACGGTTTTTTTTTCTACAATGTTTAGCAGCTAGAATTTATTCAAACTAACCCACATGTCATGTTAATTATAAATTTCGCTAATCTATTAGGTAACTTGCCCAAGGAAGACTCATAAAAGTTACTGCAACGAAAGAACTGTTAGAAGACTGAAAAATATTACAAATTGTGAAACCACCACAATAAGATCT
>OY757922.1:20784113-21021613 GCA_963585895.1 Sepioteuthis lessoniana
TGTTCAAACAACAGAAATATTGAGCGAAATTCAGTGTTCAAACAACAGAAATATTGAGCGAAATTCTGTGTTCAAACAACAGAAATATTGAGCGAAATTCTGTGTTCAAACAACAGAAATATTGAGTGAAATTCTGTGTACAAACAACAGAAATATTGAGCGAAATTCTGTGTTCAAACAACAGAAATATTGAGCGAAATTCTGTCCTCAAACAACAGAAATATTGAGCGAAATTCTGTGTACAAACAACAGAAATATTGAGCGAAATTCTGTGTTCAAACAACAGAAATATTGAGCGAAATTCTGTGTTCAAACAACAGAAATATTGAGCGAAATTCTGTGTTCAAACAACAGAAATATTGAGCGAAATTCAGTGTTCAAACAACAGAAATATTGAGCGAAATTCTGTGTTCAAACAACAGAAATATTGAGCGAAATTCTGTGTTCAAACAACAGAAATATTGTGCGAAATTCTGTGTACAAACAACAGAAATATTGAGCGAAATTCTGTGTTCAAACAACAGAAATATTGAGCGAAATTCTGTGTTCAAACAACAGAAATATTGAGCGAAATTCTGTGTACAAACAACAGAAATATTGAGCGAAATTCTGTGTTCAAACAACAGAAATATTGAGCGAAATTCTGTCCTCAAACAACAGAAATATTGAGCGAAATTCTGTGTACAAACAACAGAAATATTGAGCGAAATTCTGTGTTCAAACAACAGAAATATTGAGCGAAATTCTGTGTTCAAACAACAGAAATATTGAGCGAAATTCTGTGTTCAAACAACAGAAATATTGAGCGAAATTCAGTGTTCAAACAACAGAAATATTGAGCGAAATTCTGTGTTCAAACAACAGAAATATTGAGCGAAATTCTGTGTTCAAACAACAGAAATATTGAGCGAAATTCTGTGTTCAAACAACAGAAATATTGAGCGAAATTCTGTGTTCAAACAACAGAAATATTGTGCGAAATTCTGTGTACAAACAACAGAAATATTGAGCGAAATTCTGTGTTCAAACAACAGAAATATTGAGCGAAATTCTGTGTACAAACAACAGAAATATTGAGCGAAATTCTGTGTTCAAACAACAGAAATATTGAGCGAAATTCTGTGTTCAAACAACAGAAATATTGAGCGAAATTCTGTGTACAAACAACAGAAATATTGAGCGAAATTCTGTGTTCAAACAACAGAAATATTGAGCGAAATTCTGTCCTCAAACAACAGAAATATTGAGCGAAATTCTGTGTACAAACAACAGAAATATTGAGCGAAATTCTGTGTTCAAACAACAGAAATATTGAGCGAAATTCAGTGTTCAAACAACAGAAATATTGAGCGAAATTCTGTGTTCAAACAACAGAAATATTGAGCGAAATTCTGTGTTCAAACAACAGAAATATTGAGCGAAATTCTGTGTTCAAACAACAGAAATATTGAGGGAAATTCTGTGTTCAAACAACAGAAATATTGAGGGAAATTCTGTGTACAAACAACAGAAATATTGAGCGAAATTCTGTGTACAAACAACAGAAATATTGAGTGAAATTCTGTGTACAAACAACAGAAATATTGTGCGAAATTCTGTGTTCAAACAACAGAAATATTGAGCGAAATTCTGTGTTCAAACAACAGAAATATTGTGCGAAAATCTGTGTTCAAACAACAGAAATATTGAGCGAAATTCTGTGTTCAAACAACAGAAATATTGAGCGAAATTCTGTGTTCAAACAACAGAAATATTGAGCGAAATTCTGTGTTCAAACAACAGAAATATTGAGCGAAATTCAGTGTTCAAACAACAGAAATATTGAGCGAAATTCTGTGTTCAAACAACAGAAATATTGAGCGAAATTCTGTGTTCAAACAACAGAAATATTGTGCGAAATTCTGTGTTCGAACAACAGAAATATTGTGCGAAATTCTGTGTACAAACAACAGAAATATTGAGCGAAATTCTGTGTTCAAACAACAGAAATATTGAGCGAAATTCTGTGTACAAACAACAGAAATATTGAGTGAAATTCTGTGTTCAAACAACAG
The DNA here is from genome assembly GCA_963585895.1 of Sepioteuthis lessoniana. Lineage (NCBI taxonomy): Eukaryota > Metazoa > Mollusca > Cephalopoda > Myopsida > Loliginidae > Sepioteuthis > Sepioteuthis lessoniana. The sequence continues at coordinate 20,786,168 of OY757922.1, forward strand.
AAATATTGAGCGAAATTCTGTGTTCAAACAACAGAAATATTGAGCGAAATTCAGTGTTCAAACAACAGAAATATTGAGCGAAATTCTGTGTTCAAACAACAGAAATATTGAGCGAAATTCTGTGTTCAAACAACAGAAATATTGAGTGAAATTCTGTGTTCAAACAACAGAAATATTGAGCGAAATTCTGTGTTCAAACAACAGAAATATTGAGCGAAATTCTGTGTTCAAACAACAGAAATATTGAGCGAAATTCTGTCCTCAAACAACAGAAATATTGAGCGAAATTCTGTGTACAAACAACAGAAATATTGAGTGAAATTCTGTGTACAAACAACAGAAATATTGTGCGAAATTCTGTGTTCAAACAACAGAAATATTGAGCGAAATTCTGTGTTCAAACAACAGAAATATTGAGCGAAATTCTGTGTTCAAACAACAGAAATATTGTGCGAAATTCTGTGTTCAAACAACAGAAATATTGAGCGAAATTCTGTGTTCAAACAACAGAAATATTGAGCGAAATTCTGTGTTCAAACAACAGAAATATTGAGCGAAATTCTGTGTTCAAACAACAGAAATATTGTGCGAAATTCTGTGTTCAAACAACAGAAATATTGAGCGAAATTCTGTGTTCAAACAACAGAAATATTGTGCGAAATTCTGTGCTCAAACAACAGAAATATTGAGGGAAATTCTGTGTTCAAACAACAGAAATATTGTGCGAAATTCTGTGTTCGAACAACAGAAATATTGTGCGAAATTCTGTGTACAAACAACAGAAATATTGAGCGAAATTCTGTGTTCAAACAACAGAAATATTTTTAAAATAAAATTACCAACAAACTATTCATTTCAAAATCATACATACATAATCATTTAACAGTGTGCAAACAAATGACTGATGTTAAATTAAACCAGTAGTTACATAGCAATTCTTGAAACCATTCAACTATGTGCAAACAAATAATTAACACGTAATAGAATAATTCGTATTAAGAAGGAATGCTTGAAAAAATTGACCTGTGAGCATACAAATGTGCTCTGATTTGTTTAAAGCCTTACCTACAAAATTTTTGTTTACAAATCACATATATATATAAGTAAAAATAAAGTTGGCGACTGAAGTCGAGGGTGACCCGAAGGCTCCCTTCTCGATAGCTAATACACCAAGGTGCTGGGGAGGGCGCTACTCCTTTGTCACGATTGCCCCATTTTACCCGTAACATGCTCAATGCTAAGCAAGGAGGCATCAAGTACCATGTTTTGAGATAACTCGACATGGGATTGAACTATATATATATATATATATATATATATATATAAACAGAATTTAGCAGGAGTTGATATGCCGTGAACCCAAAGCACCATTTAAATGTGGGCAAACAAATGACTAATGTTAAATTAAATTGTTACTATTACGTAGCAATACTTGAAACCATTTAACTATGTGCAAACAAATGACTAATTAATAGAATTATTAGTGTCTTATAGAAATACTTCAAGCCATTTACCTGTGTACGAAGGAATGAGCTCTGGCTTGTTTTAAAATGTTATCTACAAACTATGAGCTCAAAAATCATATATATTTAATGCTTGCGTGTGTAAACAGGATTTGGCATTAGATAACCTACAAAGGTTGATATGCCATAAAACACAACCACCCTCACCGCTAAGAATATTGGCACAACAAATTCCTTCTCAATCTCGTTCCCTTCCATTTGGCCTTGTGCCATACTGAAATAAAGTAAATATCCATCCATTCAAATTAGAACTTGAAGCGCTAATTGTAAACAACTTCGTACGATCACAAGCTCTATGGTGTGGTACTGCGTGTCAACCTTTTAATCGATATCTCTTGACCTTTCATTGCAAAATCTACCAGCCGATAATCAAATATCTTCAAAAGTAAAAACAGTTCCTGAGAAATGAAGGTAAAAGGTGGCTTGCCCTAAGATCTTAAGAAATAAAATAAGAATTTCCCAACTGTTGATAGTATATGAAAATGAAAAAAAAATGAGGTTATTTAAGTATTATTTTTGCCCTCACAAAATCTCGGTCGCTATATTAATTTTGAAATATAATAACTTTGAACATCTGTCAACTTGACAATCTACTCGGATAAACAGAGAAATTTTACTTACGATCATTGACTAGCAAAAAAGTTGATTGACATAAAAAAAAAAACTGTTTTTATTTAGTAGGGACAAAATATAAAACCTTCCCCTATTCAGGTCATTTCAAAATAAAACCGCTGGAGGCAACTTGTTAAGATTTCAGGTGTCAAATCCGATAGTAAACAAATTAGTTTTCTATGTTTAATGGCATATCAACCTTCGTGAGTAATTTAATGCCAAAAGCATTCTTGTTGAAGAACAGCAGTGATACTATTTAATTCATAGCTTGGAGATAAATATGAATATTAATCCGAAAGTAAACAAAATAGCACTACTAAAGTTCGAACTCGTTAGAAGGCATATATATATATATATATATATATATATATATATATATATATATATAACTTAATGATAGAAGAACGTGAATCTTTTTACACAGATTTATCGTTGTTTTTTTGGTTTTTTGTTTTTTGGGGTTTTTTTGTTTTTGTTTTTTTAATTAGACTGACTTGATACCACTGCTTACAGCGGACTGCCAGCGGGGAATAGAATACTTAGAGAGTATCAGGCGAGCACGGTATCACACCGTCCAGTATGGCTCGTCTCCATCACGGCTCTCCTTAAAGCATCCGTAGATGCTAGATTCTGCCTCACGTTGCCAAAATATTGCAAAACTTTTGACTCACCAAAGGTGGTGTCCTCGTGGTGTAATGGTTAAAGCGATGAACTCCGGAATCGTAGTAATCGAGTTCGAGCTCCTGTCGCGCTATTACATTCACTTTCGGATAAATACCCTTGGGAAAGGCATGAACCTCCTTATCTTGCCAGCCATGGGTTAAATAGTATTACCATATTTACCCAACCCCTCCGCTCGGGCAGAATATAACACAAGGTCAATGTTTAAGCGGAGTTTAACAGGTTTGAATTCAGACTAGACTAGTTGCCTCGCCAAGGCTGAAGAACCTAGTCTGCCCTACTATTTACCTATAGCTGGAGGGAGAATAATTGGATTCATACCTTCCCCAAGGGTATTAGTGTTATGTGAAATGCAATCAGTCTCGTCCAGGATTTGAACTCGTGTCGCCGTGTCCATTTTCTACGACGATAACCATTACACCACGGGCCTTTCCACGGGTTAAATAGTATTACTACCGTTCTACTAGAAGGATGTCTTAGGCATTAAATAACCTACAGAGATTGATATGCAAAGAAACTGAAACTGTCTGACTCACCGGAATATTTACTTTAATAGTTTTACTGTCTGCCGCGGATAATCACAAATGACGCATACTTACTGAAGATGTAGAGAAGGCTAAATTGTTTAGTAAGTTATAAATGCCTTTAACATATATATTATAATCGAGTGTATCCATCATATAGGTATAAAAGAATTGAAAATATAAGTATAATAAAAAGAAAGGCGTGAGAAGAAAATGCATACAACGGCATTCTGTTTTAAGGACATTACACATTTTTGTCGCAGTACTACCCAGCTTTAATCACCTGTATAGTTTCTCAGCGTATCTGGTTTGGTTCGATTTCTTTTTTTTAATGATCAGTTCAAACTCGCTTACAACGACTTAGCAGTCCGGCAAGTTAACCACTACACTTTGGTGACTCTTCCACCAGCGTTTCTGTGTTAGCCTATATAATTGATACGAAAATTTTAATTTTATAAAACAAAATATTTCAAAGCGATGTATTCTTTTCTTTTTGTGCTGTTAGCTACTTTCTTTGATATTTGTCGCTGCCTCCCACCAGACAGGACTTGACACAAGGTCAAAAGCCCAAAGGCCGATTAAAGTGGAGATAAAGGGGAGGGGAAGGTCGGGAATGAGCCGAGACTCGAACCCTGCATGTCTGTGCTGCTCATCGACCCACTTAGTGCAATGTGGGTCTAATGAGGCAAGCAGTTTCACGAATCCAAATTTGGATCCGGGCCCGTATGCCGGGTTATAGCTTAAACTAGACAGCAAGGTTTAGTGCTATACATAGGGAACAAAGGTTGCAGCTCACCCATCCGAAGGTGGCCCAACCGAAGATAGGGGCCTCTCGGCCTCGAATCTGCCATTGTTTGATACCCCATCCGACACGAATGCCAGACGGCCCTGCCAAAAGGCCAGGGAAGTATTAGCTATTTTCTTTGTTTAATGGAATATCAACCTTCGTGGGTTGTTGTTGTATAGTGGCTCGTACCACATGACTTCCAGTATCACGGAGGTATAAAAGACAGCATGTTTCTTAAGCACGAGGTTCTGCAAAATCTCGGTCAGTAGTAAGACCAACTTCGGACGTAACACCTACAGCACGAGACTTATAATATTTGTTGGACTGTACCACTTCAGTTAATAAATAATTAACTCTTTATTTCACAGTGTATCTCTTCCTTACCACGATACAACAGTTTTTTAATGCAAAAGCCATCCTTGTCAAAGAATAATAGTGATATTTTACACATAGCTGGGGAGGATAAGAGGGTTCATACCTTTCGAAAGAGCACTTGTCCGAAAGTAAATGAAATAGCCCGACGGGAGTTCGAACTCGCTTACTAAAAATGTCTCAGTTCAGCACGTTAGCCACTACACTACTTCATTCCCTCTTCTTTTTGTGTGTTACATATGGCTAACAGTATTAGGATTTAACCTGTCCGCTGGGCTTAGAATAAGCCGACTGCAAAGACCTAAACTTCATACCCCGCCAAAAATTGGGTGTCCTGGATATGACACTAAACCTTATCTAATCGTGAGGCTCCAGTCCAGGAATTTTCGAAGTGTTGAACACTCCTTCATTGACATTACAGACATTTCCATTCGAATCACTATTACCTGTTAGGGTCCCATCTATGGCTTAAATAGATCTTTATACAAATTATTTGTATTAAATAAGAATGCTTGATACGATATAACTGTGTATAAATTACTTGTTTTAAGAATTGTTAAATTGGTTACTAAGGATTATTATTAGTTACATAAAACTATATAACAGTGTGCAAAAAATAGGAGGGAAAACAACTCTATGGCCGCTTTAAACGTCTAATAAACAACATCACACACCAGAAAACCTGGACCTGGCTAAGAAAAGGAAACCTTAAGAGAGAAACGGAATCCCTCCTAATAGCAGCACAGGACAACGCCATAAGAACGAATTATATCAAAGCGAGAATAGATAAGACGCAACAAAACAGTAAATGTAGGCTATGCGGTGACAGAGACGAAACGATCAATTACATAATAAGCGAATGCAGCAAATTAGCACAGAAGGAGTATAAGGCGAGACACAACTGGGTCGGCAAGGTGATCCACTGGGAAATGTGATGGAAATTTCAATTCGACCATACAAACAAATGGTATATACACAACCAAGCTCCTGTTCTAGAAAATGACTCGCATGAACTCCTATGGGACTTTAACATACAAACGGATCACCTAATCCCGGCCAGAAGACCAGACCTCAGAATAATCTACAAAAAAAAAGAGAATCTGCAAAATTGTAGACTTTGCTGTCCCGGCGGACCACAGAATAAATCTGAAGGAAAATGAAAAGAAGGATAAGTACCTTGACCTTGCTAGAGAATTGAAAAAGCTGTGGAACATGAAAGTAAGATTGTGTCAATTGTGATTGGTGCGTTAGGCACAATAACTAAAGGGTTATTAAAAGACCTGGAGGACTTGGAAGTTGGCGGACGGGTAGAGACATTCCAAACGACATCATTGCTAAGAGTCCTGAGACGAGTCCTGGAGACTTGAGGAGACTTGCTGTCACTCAAACTCCAATGAAAAACCATCAGCTAACACTGATGTGAAAAACTCTAAAGGAGTAAACAAGAAGAAGAAGAAGAAGAAGAAGAAGAAGAAGTGAATGTCCTAGTGGTGTAATGGTTAAAGTGATGTACTGCGGAATCGTAGTAAGCGAGTTCGAACTCCTGTCGCGCTATTACTATCATTCGGACAAATACCCTTTGGGAAAAGTATAAATTCCTTTATCCTCCCAGCTATGGGTTAAATAGTACCACTGCTGTTCTTCTAGGAGAATGGCTTTGGAATTAAATAACCAACAAAGGTTGATATGCCATTAAAAAAAGAAACCAAACCTAATAATGATAAAGAAAAAAAGACAAGGGAAACAAACAATCCCCATGGATTGAATTTATTCCAATTCTATCTTCTTACATATCCTCACGAGTACTACGTTTTTAAATATATAATGGGATTCCTTAATAAATAATAAATAGAAGTAACATTATACGCATGTTCGATATTATTAAGATTTAGACCCAATTTAATTATATATGGTCTGTTTGTTTTCTTTTCTTTTATATATCTTCTTTTCCTTTTAGTTTTCTAAAAAGATTCTGATGATTAACATTTTTATCGTCTTTCAATTCAATGTTTCTCTGAGAAATTCGGTACATTTTAAACATCATTGTCTATGCCAGTCACGTTATATTTATAATAAAAACGCTGACTGAACAGCAATGATTTTTTCTTTATATACACTTTCTCTTCTCCCGTTATTTTACGATAAAGAAAACATCCATCGTTGTTCTCGCAACAATGTTTTTCTCCATCATAAACTCCTGTTTAATTCAAATTTTTTTTTTTATTCTCTAAAAATTTTACGATAAAAGAATCTGAAAATTCACTTTGTACAATATTATTTTATTTTAGGATATTTTTGTTTACATTTAAATATTATTTTTAAAAATGTAACCCGAAAATAGTGACTAGTTTCGAACTTATTATAACTTTATTTTTTAGGACTTTTTTTAAAATTTGACAAAAATTTAAATTCAGTTCTTGATTGCCTGTTGAAATTCAGCAATAAATAAATGCATTTGTTTAGTTTATTTTCTTTTTTACCATAGAAAAATGTGATAATAAGAAAGGTAATAATTAAAAATGTGTCCTTATTTTTCGGTGGAAAATTTTGCGTATTGATTAAAATGAAAATTATTCATTTATTAATATTCTATTTCTGTTTTTGAAAAAAGAACATTTTTAAGTTAAACCAAATAAAAACTGATATATTTTGTTTTAAAAAATATGAAAAGAATTCGTTTAAAAAATCAGTTTTTCAGTTATCAATAAACGATACTTTTGTTTATTTATTTTTCTTTTTTATCCACTAAAAATGTAACACAATCAAAAGTAGAAAAGAATTAAGAATATAAAATTTTCCGTATAACAATTTCAATGTTTTTTATTTTTGATTTTTGGGGGCTTATATTTAAAATACTATTTTTAAAAAGTTCCCTTTGATTTGGGAGAATTTCGTGATTTTTTTTTTTAGTTTTCCAAAAATTTTCTTTTATAAATATTTCTAAATTTCAAGGCAATAATTTTTGAAAAAGTATTAAATTCAAATTTCACTCATGGAATCTTTGTGATATTTAAACATGGTGGATCTAAAGAAAAACTGAAGTGTTGCTCGTGCTTTTTGTACTTACTTTTGAATAACTGTGAAGAGTTCCACAAATCAATTGATTTTTAATCATTGAACTACATCATTTAATCAATATAAAAACAAAAACAATTTTTTTTTACTTTTTCTTATATTGAACATTCTAAAGTGTTTGTGAGATTTTAATGTTCAAGTTCATTTCTTTTCTGAGTTACAAGTCAACACGTAAATGCCAAAATAGACAAAACTTCTTCATCTCTCTATATATGTATATATATATACACGTAAATGCCAAAATAGACAAAACGTCTTCATTTATATATATATATATATATATATATATATGTGTGTGTGTGTGTGTGTGTGTGTGTGTGTGTGTGTGTGTGTGTACATACATATACACACACACACACACACATATATATATATATATATATATATATATGCATGTTTCATGAAATAATATGGACAAATTTTGTCTGTATAATTTAAGATCCTTTCAAGTTTTCTGATAAATGTCTTAGTTTCAGGTTGGAATTGGCAGACAAATTTCCCAAAATTGTCCCGAGCGCTTTCGGACCCTTCATAGGCCATCATCAGGGGTTGCTTGCTTGTGTAAAGTGTGTTTGTTTTTTTTTAAGTTTTGAAAGTTTTTGAAAGTTTATACCATAACAAAAATATGGGAACACAGAGTTGGTATAAACTTTCAAAAACTTTCAAAATTTGTCTTTATTATTTAATGAAACACTTAAATGAACAACTGTAACCTAACTGCACATATATATATGCACATTATATATACACATTATATATATAAACATTCTATATATGTAAACATTATATATATACACATATTTATACATTGAATATATATACACATATATATACACATTATATGTATACGTATATGTATACATATTATATATACACCCGGGAGACCTGGGTTCAATCCCAGGTCGCATCATACCAAAGACTTTAAAAATGGTACTTGATACCTCCTTGTTTAACACTCAGCAATATAAGGTACGTATCAAGGGTAAAGTGGAGCAATCCAGGGAAAGGAGTAGCGCCCTTCTCTACACCTAGGCGTAGTAGCTATAGAAAAAAGAGCCTTCAGGTCACCCTCGACTACGGTCGCCAACTTTACTTACTTTTTATATATACATATGTAAACATTATATATACATATATATATATATACCTTACATATATACACATTATATATGCATATATATATACACATACACACACACACACACACACACACATATATATATACACTTTTCTCAAAAAGCAAAAAATCAAAAGTAAAAAAAGACTCACACATATACTTTTTTGCGTGTTTCTTTAGGGTTTGGGGGCTTCTTGTTAAGAACTATAATCTAACGCTGGTCACATTAACAGGAATTCGTCAAAAAACAAAAAAAGCCGTAATAAATTTTGACCGTTCTTATATCTACTCTCCAAAATCACAATAAAAGCCTATACCACTGACCTAACAGGAATGTTTTGATTCTCTATTCATGTATAAACCCACACGTTATTCTTCAAGCATTCCCAGGAATGAAATTCATGACTTTATTTTTTTAATGAGACTTTGCTGGTATGTTTAGGTGTAGAGAGATTGCAGAAAATTGAACATATGCAGGTTTCCTCTAATTACGTGTGCAGAAGGAAAGCCATGATTTCCAAACGGATGTTAAATTCAGTTGGCCTCCAAAATTGAAAAGTATCGCAGAAAAGACATCCAAGACACCAATTCTCAAAGATTCTAAATTCTCAGTACTTGTCCATTAAAAAAACAACATGCTTGAATGTATGCCGTTCTTCCGTCATGGCTTGGGTTAATAGCGTTGTGTCGATCACAGGGAGACTTAAGTTGTTAGACTGTACGAGAGTGGGCTGAAAAGGTCATATGATGACATCATTTCTGATGTTGATGAATTTTTTGACCAATTAGATACAGGCACTGCAACACTGATGGAAGAAGTGTGTGAACCGCAAGGAGTTCTATGTTGCAAAATAAACATCATTTCTGAACAACATCTTATCTGCCGTTAATGAATTTTTTGACCACTCAGATACAGGCTCTGCAACACTGATGGAAGAAGTGTGTGAACTGCAAGCGGTTGTATGTTGAAAAATAAACATCATTTCTGAACAACATCTTATCTGCTGTTAATGAAATTTTTGACCAATCAGATACAGGTAGTGCAACACTGACGGAAGAAGTGTGTGGACCGCAAGGTGTTCTATGTTGCAAAATAAACATCATTTCTGAAAAACATCTTATCTGCCGTTATTGAATTTTTTTACCAATTAGATACAGGCACTGCAATAATGATGGAAGAAGTGTGTGAACCGCAAGGGGTTCTATGTTGAAAAATAAACATCATTTCTGAACAAAAGGGAATTTTTGTAGGTACAACACACAAAATTGTGAGGGATGATCTTGCCTTTACAAAAGGTCAGATGTTATGGGCAAATGGAATGTTTAAGAGAATGATTAGAAATTTTATTTAAATTGACTGTCAAGACAGATTCTAAAAACTAAGTCCGCTAATCAATTAGATATTTTTGCTAATTGAGTAATATATTTTTCGAACAAATTTTCTTATCAGATCAAAAACATCAATCGTGTAAAAAAAATAAGATTAAATTGTATGATTTTAGAAAAATCGTGGGAAAAATAATTTAAGTATTTAAAATACTTTAAGTAATTTTCCCTAATTAGAATTTAATTGAATATCACCACTGGAATTTTGTTATGTAGAATGAGTTACAAGTCTATTCCTGGTTTCTGCAGTATACTTACAAAAAAAACAAAAAAAAAAAAAACGGAATTTTGTTCTTAATTTTTATGAACTATTCATAAAATCTGTTGGCACTATAATCAATAAGCAGGAAATTGTGTGGAAATTAGGATTGTTTCCCCCCAATAAAAATTAGAATCAAGATTTCTAATCCAGTTGATGTTGAACAGTTTGGGAACATGAATCTAAGCGGTAAATTTTATTTTAACAATGATAACAAAAAACACACATAACAACTAAACAAAACAAAATTAATTTTAATTTGTTCTAAAATTGATGAATAATTATTTTTAAAAAATTTAGGTGAAACAATCATTATTCAATGAAGGATCAAATTAATGTATTTAGATTTGTTTCAAAAGTTTTGGGTAGTGGAATTTGTTATATTGAGCTTCTATATCTAAATTTAACCCTTCCCCTCCTATATTTCAGACCAATCTTTGTTGTTTACAGCAGATGATAAAAGTACAAATATATTCTGATTCAAACAAAGATAAGCCTAATCTTATTGTGAAATAAGACAAGACAAACTGGGTACACACACACACACACACATTTTTGTATCTATCAGAAGAATTACTTAACAGGATTTAATCTGCATATAGATGTGATATCAATTTGGTATATTTTCTGAGCAAAAGATGTTTATAAGTGAAAAGATAGTAAGAAGTTGATATTCCCTCGGAGGTAAAAAAAAATTCATTATTATTATTATTATGATAATTCAAAAAAAATATCTCAGGAGAACTATTAAAGACAAAACTCTCTAGCAGAAACCTTATCAAAGAAATGAATACTTGATCTATCCCCTTCGTTAGATATTCCGGACCTTTTCTGAAGTGGACCAGAGATGAACTTAAACAAATGGATCAAAGAACAAGAAAACTAATCACCATGCATAAGGCATTACATCCCAGCGACGACGTTGACAGACTATATGTATCAAGAAAAGAGAGAGGAAGAGGACTTGCCAGCGTTGAAGACAGCGTTAATGCATCGATACAACGACTCGAAGACTACATAGGAAACCACGAACAAGGACTAATTACTGCCATCAGAAACAATACTGACAACACGACAGACAACAGAATGACAATAACTAGGAAAGAAAAATGGGAAGAAAAACAACTCTATGGGCGGTTTATACGACTAATAAATAACATCTCAAACGACAAAACCTGGACCTGGTTAAGAAAAGGAAATCTCAAGAGAGAAACGGATTCTTTCCTAATAGCAGCACAAAACAACGCCATAAGAACCAATCATATCAAAGCGAGATTAGAAAAAACTAAAAAAACTAATGTAGACTATGTGGTGACTGAGACGAAATGATCAACAACATAATAAGCGAATGAAATAAATTAGCATAGAAAGAATATAAGACTAGACACGACTGGGTGGGCAAGAAATTTAAATTTGACCACACGAAAAAATGATATATGCACAACCCAGCACCTGTCCTAGAAAATGACACACATAAAATCTAATGGGACTTTGACATACACACGGATTACCAAATGTCGCCCAGAAGACCAGACTTTATAATAATCAACAACGAAAAAGAGAAATTGCACAATTGTCGACTTTGCTGTCCTAGCTGACTACAGAATAAAACTGAAAGAATGTGAAAAGAAGGATAAGTACTTCGACCTTGCTAGACAATTGAAAAAATTATGGAATATGAAAGTGACAATTATACCAATTGTGATTGGTGCTCTTGGCACAGTAGCTAAAGGATTATTAAAGGGACTGGAGGACTTGGAAGTTAGAGGTCGAGTGGAGACCATCCAAACTACAGCATTATTGAGAACGGCCAGAATACTTGGAAGAGTCCTGGAGACTTGAGGAGACTTGCTGTTGCTCAAACTCCAATGAAAGACCATCAGCTAACGCTGATGTGGAAAACTCTAAAAGAGTAAATAGTAAGATAGGATTTGCTTTTGAGTGTAGAATTGGCCAGAAAGGAAGAAAAACTAAAATCAAACCGAAAGAAAACTCTACGTTTACTATTGAAAGTGAAGTCAATAAAAACCGATACTACAGCTTATTCTGGTTTTGCTGAAATATTTTAAGTAGCAACATAAGTGTTTCATTTATATTGATGGGAGCTTAATTTTCTATTTTGTTTTTAATTTTCTTGCTCTTGTTTGAATTATGAAGAAATTCTTGCTAATTTTCAGTTTATTCGAAATCTAATCGTTGTATTTTATCTAAAAGGGTAGCGGGGAGGGGAGGTGATGTCTGAAATATCCGCTCTAAATCCAGTCTTATTAATGTCACGTAAACAATTATCGAAATATTATGACGATCCACTTTTTGAAAGGCAAATGAGGCTAGGAATTTAGAATAGGTTGAAGAACATTAAAAAAGAAATATCAAATAGTTGAACTTTATCTAAGTTAAAATTTAGGAATTGTAAGGAAGGGTTTTTATCAGAAACCATGGGAAGCAGCATAGTAAATGTGAACGTTGGCGGATTAAACCATCGCTGGAACAACGGTCTACTTCACTAGATGCAGAGCGGATGAACCCCACCGGTCAATGGTCAGGATCAAACAGTTCAGTCTGGAAACTACTGCTACTCATTTACAAGTGTGACGACTATTGATGAGGTTAATCCAGCCATCGTCTTTGTTTTGGGATTTTTGTTTTGTTTTTCTTTAATGTGTGACCCACTTAAGAGTTCTAATATTTAAGAAAACTAGGTCACGTCTGTGTCAGGTGCACAGATTTTAAACAACCCCTGAGTCTGGTATGGCCACATACCATCCATATGAAAATGTCGAATCAAAATATAACGCAACGTGGGACCCAGGCAACAGGCTTGGGAGTCATGATCGGTTGGTGCTCTCCTGATAGCAAACATGGGAGACCTGATCATCATCCTGCGAATATCGGTTGTTCATTTTTCAGGTACACGAACGATGATCTGAGGAACCACACAAATCTGAGATGCAAACACAAAACATGAACTAGGGAAGGCAATCAACTTGCACTACAATGCAATTTTAGGAGCAAGAGAATAGAGAAAAAGAATGAGATGTGGCAAGAATGCGTTATTTTTAGACAACAAGCCTAAGACTCGCTGACCAATCCTATCAAAGTAGGAATAGATAAGATGCAACAAAACAGCAGAAGTACGTTATGTGGTGATAGAGATGAAACGATCAATTACATAATAAGGAAATGCAACAAATTAGTACAGAAAGAATATAAAACAAGACACCGGTAGGGGGTCAAGGTGATCCACTGGGAATTTGCAAGAGATTTAAATTTGACAATACGAATAAATGGTATATATATGCACAACCCCGCATCTGTCCTGGAGAATGAGATGTACAAACTCCTCTGGGACTTTGACATACAAACGGATCACCTAATCTCGGCCAGACGACCAGACCTTATAATAATCAAAAAAAAAAAAAAAAGAGAACTTGCAAAATTGTAGATTTTGTTTTCCCGGCTGGTCCACAGAGTTAAACTGAAAGAAAGTGAAAAGAAGGATAAGTACCTGGACCTTGCCAAGGAATTGAAAAAGCTGTGGAACATGAAAGTGACGTTTATACCAATTGTAATTAATACTCTTGGTACAGTCACCGATGGATTGATAAAGGTACAGGAGGACTTGGAAATAACAGAACGAGTTGAGACCATCCAAACTACTACATTAGTGAGATCAGCAAGAATACTGAGAAGAGTCCGGGGGACTTAAGGTGATTTGTAGCCACTCAAATTTCAGCGGAATACCATCAGTATTAGCACCGCAAAAACGATGTTAACGCAGGAAGACAGTATAAATTAATTAAGAGTTAATAAAGAAAATCATCACTGAAAATAATACTATATTATCATCCCTCAGGAACGAAGACTGGAAAAAAATTGAGGTTGAAACTAAAAAGGTTGACAAATTATCAATAAATATCCGAACGAGCAACATCACTGAACTAAACGAGCTAATTTATGCAGAAGCGAAACTAGTCTGTGATAAAAATCGGTATTTCCCGAGGAAATTCGAGCAAAAGTACCAAACCTGAATGGTATCGTAACCACTAGGTAACCACGTTGGGAATCTTTAGCACAAGTATATCACGACCACCTGATGTCGTCAGCGAAGGGAATCTTCCATCACAAACCGGGAATAAATTTTAGGTATCAGTAAATAACGATTACCAATGTCAAAATAATAAACCTAAAACTATTTCCGAGACCATTCATTTTGTGAGTCGTTTCGGACATATTTTCTGACTGCTGCATACTGCGAATAATATTTGCAACATTCTCTTGGTCGTCTACTGTCCTTATCGGGGTAATTGTCTTACTACTTCTGTCCTTATCAGGGCACTTGTCTTCCTATTACTGTCCATATCGGGGCAATTGTTTTACTACTACTGTCCTAATCGAGGTACTTTTCTTACAACTACTGTCCCTATTTGGGCAATTGTCTTACAACTACTTTCCTTATCTGGGTACTTGTCATACTACTACTGTCCTTATCGGGGTACTTGCCTTACCATTACTACTACTACCCTTTTCAGGGCAAGTCAACAAACGCCCGGAGCTACACCAACGTCGATTAGCGGCTCTATCAACCACCATCCCGATGCAATGACGTATAACCTAAAATCTCGTCTTGTTATTCTAACCTGTCCTGTGTCATTTCAATAATTTTTGTAAATTTATAGGGTCGACTATACCAAAAAGACCCAGGAAAATGGGAAATTAGATAAGAAACGGCGACAAGATAAACTACTACGGAAGGAAAAGCATGCAAGGATATATTCGGCCGAAAAGACTAAAGAAACTGCAGACAGTCTAACAATACTATTTAAGATATAATGAAAAGATGCTGGCAAAAGGAAGGAGATTCAAAAAATACCGGGACAGGGTCAAGTTCTACAACCAAAATACGATATTCTAAAATAGCGAAAGAAAGTTATGGCAATAAGTCGGTGGTGAATGCATTAAGAACAAACCAACAACTTGATGCAAATAAAATAAAACAATCTTGGAGAAAAATTTAAAAAAAAGAGAAAGACCATAACAAAATGAACGAATGAATGAATAACGTAAAAAAAATTACAAATACAGAAAGAAGACCCGGTGGCGGACATATACCTAGACTCGCTTAGATCAACACTCAAGAAAGTGCTGAATCAGAAAATCCCAAACTGTGATGGCATACATGAATGCGGGTTTTAAAACTTCACTTCCATCCATGACAGACTGGCTCTACAACTAAGTTAATACCTAGAAGAAGCAAGTATACCCAAAGGTATGACTAAGGGAAAAACTATCCTAACCCAGAAAGATCCCCCCTCAAAAGGAAGCATCACATGCAAATAAGAACCGATAACCTGTCTACACAAGATGGGGGAAATCCTAACCGCATAGTTAAAGAACTACTATCTTGCATGCCATGGACTATTTCCGGAAGAATAGAAAGGATGCCGCAGATGATTCAAACAAAACTCGTGATATAGTTCAACATATCATCTAGATCAAAACGAGAAAGAAAAAATATAGCCATAGCATGGACCGATTACAAAAATGCCTATGAAATGGAAGCGCAAACTTGGATAATAGAATATCTAAAAATATACAAAATATCCGGCAAAGTCATAAACTTCATCATGGAAGCCATGAAAAACTCGAATTAACAGCAGGAGGAAAAACTTTAGCAGAGGTGAAAATCCACTAAGGTGTCTTGCAGGGAGACTCGTTCTCACCACTAATATCTATAATAGCAATGATGCGTCTGAGTTAAACATTTAGGAAGTGCTCTGAGGGCTCCAAATTGACAAAATCAAAAGAAAAGATTAATCAATTTATGTATATGGATGACATCAAGCTTTTTCTGAAAAATGAAAAAGAACTGGAGACTTTGATGCAAACAATAAGAATATACAGCTATTAAGAGGCAAAGAGGCACGTCGTGTAGTGTAATGGTTAGCGAGCTGAACTATCGAGGGATCTCTTGTGCATTTGATTCTCACTGAATGTCCTATACTTCTGGTCTTTTGCCGAAATTGGCCAAGTGGGTAGAGTGTTCGCCAATAGTCCGGGAGACCTGGGTTCAATCCCAGATCACGTCATACCAAAGACGTTAAAAATGGTACTTGATACCTCCTTGCTTAACACTCAGCAATAAGGGTAAAGTATCAAGGGTAAAGTGGAGCAATTCAGGGAAAGGAGTAGCGCCCTCCCCTATATGTCGGTGTAGTAGCTATTGAAAAGGGAGCCTTCTGGTCGCCCTCGACTACAGTCAGTAAATTTACTTAATTTTTACGAGTAAACGGAAAATATTTATGGGCAGATTCAAAATTTAAAATCGATTGAAGTTTTTATCGATTAAAAATATTTCACAAGGTTTCCCTTTTTGTTTGAACTCAAATTTTTGTCTGTTTGTTTTTGTCTTTTTTTTGTTGTTTTTTGTTTTTTTTTGTTTTTTTTTTTTTATTTTGTTTTTTTTTTTCTAGTTTCCCTATTAACAGCGATGGTAAGACGCTTGCCAATCACAGCAAAGACAAGAAGTTTCCATTAGATAAAACCAGTAGTCCATTGAAATATTCTTCAAGATACTATTGATCTCTGAAAGCCATCGGCAAGTCACAGATGACGAACAGAGGCTACTGATCAAAAGTAAACGAGGAAAGGATTTTAATAACTGTAACAAGCGTCTTTGCTGCATTCTTTTAAAACTAGTGAGCGTTTATTGAACATCTTGTCTGTAACCCTTATTTTTTTGTTTATAACTTAATACACCAATAATGTTCTAAGTGTTCACAAACGCTAAACCTAAGGGGACATCATTGTTTAAAGATTGCATTAAAAGAAAAGATGTTGATGGTCACTATATTAAATCTAATTGGATTAGAGTCTGACGTGATCTCGACCCAAAAATACTTATGGGAAATGTGTGTTAAGTATATATATATATATATATATATATATATATATATATATATATATATATATATTCGGTCCAGTTAAACCGGAGTTGGAAGTAATTCCATCAGAACAAAAAAGTGAACATTTAATGAAGGGTAACTGAATTAATAGGCACGAAAATAAAATTTGAAATTAAAAATTTTAATTTCAAATTTTGAATTTAATTTAATATAAGTATTACTGTATCCTTACGTAAAGTTATTAAAGAAAGTTATATTTATCTAAATTAGTATTAAATCTGGAGTTTTAAGTCGAAATGTATTTAGAATTTAAAAAATGAAAAAAATAAAAAATTAAAATTAATTTACTATTATTCCAATAAAATAAAAAATTAAAATTAATTTACTATAATTCCAACCGGCAATAAATTAAAAAAAACGGAAGTGGGCTAAATGAGGAGAAAACTCTTCACCCTTCTTCTATCCCCTCCCACCCTTCTTTCCTGTGTCTATTCTGATTTATTTTATCCATAAGATCTGAAGAAGTCCTGTTAGTTATTTTTTTGGTGTTTTTGATTTATGTCAAAAACCCATAAAAGGATGGAAATAAATTTATAATCTTAATGTGACCGGTTTTTGTTTTTTCTTAAAGAAATATATATATATATATATATATATATATATATATCACGGGCAATCAATACACTTTCACAGTTAATTATCAATTTCATTTTATTCCTGTCTATCAACTCATCATTCCAAATGTACATGTGTGTGTACGTACATATGTGTGTGTGTGTGTGTGTGTGTGCATGCATGTGTGATGATCAGTATCTGTGTATTCAAGTGTATCTGTGTGTGTATTTGCGTACATGTGAGTGCGTCTATCTCTGTATGTGCCTGTGTAAATGCATGTTTGTTGTTGTGTGTGTGCGTGTATGTGTGTGTGTGTGTGTTTACCAATCCGTCAGCAAGAGCGGGATGTGATACAATGTCAGTTTTTTTTAGCCCAGGTGAACAGGTTTGAATTTAGAGTTTTCCTTCTCTTAAACAAGGCTTAAAAACCCAGTCTGCCCTACTATTTACTCAGATCTGGAGGGAGAATAATTGGATTCATACCTTTCCCAAGGGTAATAGTGCTATGTGAAATGCTATTAGCTTCGTCCAGGCTTGAACTCGTTTCATCGTGTCTATTTCCTATGACGATAACCATTACACAAAGGGCACCTCCAACGTGTGTGTGTGTGTGTGTGTGTGTGTACCCCAACCATCTATCATGCACACAATATAACGCAAGATCAATTTAAAGCAGAATATAGCTGGTTTGAATTCAAAGTTTTCCTTCCCTTAAATTGTTTGTTGTGCTAACGCTGAAAAACCAAGTCTGCCCAACTATTTTAACAATAGCTAGTGGGTGAGATAAAGGATGGTTTCATGCCTTTTTGAAAGATACAAACACAAAGTGAAAAGCAAACAGCCTCACCCAATATCTCAACTTGGGTCACCGAATCCATTCTCTTCAGCGATAACCGTTAAGCTTAGCGCACCTCCAAAAGATGATTTGGTATGCTCTATTTGTTTAACGGTATATCAACTCCTTCTGGTTTAACTGATGCCGAACCTTGATTCCCTTGTAAATGGTTTCAAATATTTCCATCAAACATGAATAATTTTATCTAATATTAATCATTTATTAGCTCACAATTATATATATATATATATATATATATATATATATATATATATATATATATATATATATTCGTGGTGCATTCAATAAGTATCCAGACTTTTTTGTACAGGCATTTAAAATTGTCGTAGACTCTTGACAATTCAGTATGTTATTGCTATACATCTTATGAGATGACTGACCAATTTTTTTGAGTTCAGCTTCAAATAAACTGCTACAGCAGTAATTGGAATACACCCTACTAAAGCCTGATTGTCACAGCTGGTGAATTTCAAAAATGCAATCTGGACGTGAGGACACTTTACAAGAACGATATGCAATAAAATTCTGTTTTAAACTTGGAAAAAATGCCAAAGAAATGAATCGAATGCTTCAGTAAGCTCTTCGACCATCTTACATGAATCGAGTATGAGTTTTTGAGTGGCATAAGCGATTCAAGGAAGGCAGGGAGTCTGTGAGGGATGATGAGAGATGTGGGAGGAGTAAGGAAGTCAGAACACCAGAGTTGATTGGCCAAATAAAGAATTTCATGGATAATAACCGCCGTGTGTCTATAGAGACAATAAGTGCACAGTTTGATATCAGTGTGGGAACTGTACACAAAATTATTCGCGAGGAACTGAAGATGCGGAAGATTTGTTCGAAGTTTGTCCCAAGGGTGCTCAGAGATCAGAAAGAAAGACGTTGTCATGAAAGCAGGGATATGGTCGAGCTGATCAATTCAGATCCCGCAGTTCTTGATGCTCTGGTGACCTGCGATGAAAGCTGGATCTACTGCTATGATCCAGAGACCAAGAGACAGAGTTCCCAGTGGAAGCATGCTGGCTTTCTCTGACCCAAGAAGGCCAGACAGAGCAAATCCACCCAGAAACTTTTGATGGCATGATCTACATGCACTGGGTTCCCACTGGGCAGACAGTCAATAAGGAATACTATGTTGAGGTTTCAAGGGAGTTCAGGAAGATATTTCGTCGGTAGAGGCCAGCACTCTTCAAATCGGGTCAGTGGTATTTCCACCAGGACAATGCACCGGTCTACAACTCTATCTTTGTCACAGATTATTTGACCAAGATAGGCATCAAGACAGTTCCTCAGCCTCCCTATAGTACAGATCTTACTCCCTGTGACTTTTGGTTATTCCCTAAGCTTAGAGAATTGAGGAGATGAAAGAGGCTGTGGCGAAGGTCATTGACACGCTCACACAAGAGGACTTCCATGGGGCCTTCGAGAAGTTGTTGGAACGGTACAACAAGTGCATTGCAGCCGAAGGAGATTACTTCGAAAGGGGCTAGAGTTTCATGTGTGTACTATCAATAAAAGTGCCCATACGAAAAAAGTCTGGAAACTTATTCAGTGATCCTTGTATATATATATATATATATATATAGTTTAATATATATAGTTAAATATAGATAGTTAAATATTTTCAAGTATTCCTATCCATTGTAATAATTTCATTTATCAAGTATTCTGATCTAATACAAATAATTAGCATGCAGCTGTATGGTTTCAAATATACAATCATTTTTACAAATCTAAGTAAAAGATAGAAGTTGATGTTGGTCGGGTTTTATGGCATATCAAGCATTGAGAGTTATTTTATACCAAATCTTGTTTATACGTATATATAAACAAGGATTTGTAAACGCATAGTTTGTCGATAACATTTCTTAAACAGACCAGTCTTCATTTGTTTGCACACAGTCAAATAGCTTCAAATATTCCTATCTAACACTAATAATTCAATTCAATATTAATCATTTGTTTGCACATAGTAAAATGGTTTCAAGTATTCCTATGTAACAATAACAATTTAATTTAAAAGACATTTGCTTGCACACATTTAAATTGTTAAACATGGAATTGTTAAGATGGAACCTTATTAGGTACTTCCACTCCGGGTCAGAGTGAACCTGGGTTTCATGGTAATTAAGGGATACTCCATTTTCCAAGAGTTCCGAACCGGAGCCACACCATCAGATGCAGTTTAGTGTTATACACGGGACAGACCATGAGTTGGTGTGTGTGTGTGTGTGTGTGTGTGTGTGTGTGTGTGTGTGTGTGTGTGTGTGTGTTATTCTGTTCCTCTCTATCAACCAATCACTGTCAATCAATTTAGGTATTTACCCCAACCCACCAATTCGGGCTAGGTATGACACAAAGTCAATTCTTAAGCAGAGTACAGCTGGTTTGAATTCAGAGTTTTCCTTCTCCTTGCTTAAGAAAAAATAAAGAAAACATTCTCTCAATTATATATCAAGAGCTGACACAAGAAAAAATAGAGTCACACCCTTTTCCCAAAGCCAATCAATGTAATTTCACAATAATCTATCTACTAGTTTGATTTGGTTTCTTTTGATTAATGGCATATCAAACATCGCGGGTTATTTAATGCTAAATTCATCAAAGTAAAAGAACAGAAGTGGTACTAATTAACCCATAGCTAGTAGGGGGATAAAAGGATTCATGCCTTTATTTAAGGATATTACGGGCTATTGGCTTAATAAATGGCGTTCGCCAATGGTCCGGGAGACTGGGGTTCAATCCCTGATCGAGTCATACCAAAGACTCAAAAAATGGTACCTGATGCCGCCTTGCCTAACACTCAGCATTATCCTATTTACCCAACCCCTCCATTCCACTCGAGCAGGATATGACACAAGGTCAATTTTTAAGCGGAGTTTAACAGGTTTCAATTCAGAGTTTTCCTTCTCCTAGACTAGTTGCCTCACCAAGGCTGAAGAACCCAGTCTACCCTACTATTTTACCCATAGCTTGAGGGAGAATAATTGGATTCATACCTTTCCCAAGGGTATTAGTGCTATGTGAAATGCAATCGGACTCGTCCAGGATTTGAACTCGTGTTGCCGTGTCCATTTCCTACGACGATAACCATTACACCACGGGCACCTCCACTTAACACTCAGCATTAAAAGGTAAGGATCAAGGGTAAAGTGGAGCAATCCAGGGAATGGAGTAGGGGTCTCTCCTACACCTAGGTTTAGTAGGTATTGAAAAAGGAGCTTTCGTGTCACCCTTGACGAAGGACGCCAACTTTATTTTTTTACTAAGTCCGAAAGTGAACTCGCTTATCACGTTTGCCGCTAAGACACGGGAATATCCCGTTGTCTATCTAGGTTTATTTATACCTACTTCTGTTCTTATATATTTATCTATCAACATATCTAACAGAGGTGAGTAGAAATTTGAAAAAAGAAAAAAGAAAAATACAAACAAAGAGAATATAGAAACACGAAGAACCCCCGCAAAAATAACGAGAGAAAGAGAGTGGGGAGGAAGGAAGTATTTTTTTTTTTTTAAGGAAAGAAAATGTGCTCGTCAAATAACATTCTAATTGGCATTAAAAATTAATTGGATGGAAATTTATATTTTTGCTAAAACGTTTTGCTTGTGTAAATAATGATCAATGTCCCTCGGTTTCGGGTGAGCAAACATTTAACTGAAAGAAATTATTATTTTTTAAATGTTTTAAATATCAGAAAAGTGATACGTCCTTAGCTTAATTTCTGGAAACTATAGCTGATGCATACGAGAAATTAATGGTTTCTTGGTTCCAAAACAAAAACCGACTTAGACACGAGATCGATTTATACCGAATTCTATACGTTTAATACAAGAAAAAAAACACACTTAATAGGATACCGTAATGCATAACTCAAATAAATAAATAAATAAATAAGAATGGGGAAAAGTTTTTTGTGTTAGACAAGACATTACTAGATACTTTTGTTTTGCAAGTCGACCATGAATGTGAACTGCAATTTTAGTATATGTACTGCACATCGTTTGATTCGCCAAAGGCAGCGTACACACCAAAGGCAAGTTTTCCATCCTATTATGAATGCAGGTTGCGATTTGATAAGCAATGATCAATCTATTGATCAGTTACTCAGATTAATTAAATAGATTGAAGATCCCTTGCGGAGAAAGGTGGGAGATACAGACTACATTATACGGAAAGTGGGAGATACAGACCACAACACACACACACACAAACACACGCACAGACACACATATATATATATATATATATATATATATAAAAGAGAAAAATGGAAATAATTCCGATGTTATGTAAATATAGAAATATGAAAAAATATTCAGAGTGTGTGTATATATATATATATATATATATATATATGCTAACTTTTAACGTTTCGG
This sequence comes from Sepioteuthis lessoniana, assembly GCA_963585895.1. Classification (NCBI taxonomy): domain Eukaryota; kingdom Metazoa; phylum Mollusca; class Cephalopoda; order Myopsida; family Loliginidae; genus Sepioteuthis; species Sepioteuthis lessoniana. Next base: position 20,809,260 of record OY757922.1, read on the forward strand.
TTTTCGTTAAAGCATCTTCAGGGAGATGTTAGTATGTGATGTAATATACCTCACCCGAAAATTATTTTCAAATCAAAATCGTTTTCGGATGACGCATTATAACATCACTTACTAACATTGCGATAATGTATCTGAATTCTTTTTTCGTACATATATATACACACATACACACACACATATAATTCAGATGTATCATTTGTATCATATATATATATATATATGTTCTTAGAAATGCACCTTGTTTTGCACATGAAAACTGGAGAAAGAAAATATTTTGATGGTATGAATCTGATCAATATTTCAGCAAGATTTCATGGTTATGGAGATCTTAACATGATATAAATATGCAACAAAAAGAAACAATAAACAAAACAAAAACAAAATAATTAAAAATAAATCATTTTCCCGGAAGGATTCTGATTTGTGTATATATCATTTGGTTTGGTTCGGTTTGATTTAGTTTAATGACATATTAACTATTATTGGTTATTTAATGCCAAATTATACATATACGAGAAGCATACGATAAGTTTCCAGACATTTTTCGTATGGGCACTCTTATTGGTAGTACACACATGAAACTATAGTCCCCTTCGAAGTAATCTCCTCCGACTGCAATGCACTTGTTGTACCGTTCCAACAACTTCTCGAAGGCCCCATGGAAGTCCACTTGTGTGAGCGTGTCAATGACCTTCGTCACAGCTTCTTTCATCTCCTCAGTGTCTCATAACGACAGCCTCTGAGCTTAGGGAATAACCAAATGTCACAGGGAGAAAGGTCTGGACTATTGTGAGCCTGAAGAACTGTCTTGATGCCCATCTTGGTCAAATAGTCTGTTACAAGGATGGAGTTGTGGACTGGTGTATTGTCCCGGTGAAAATGCCACTGACCCGATTTGAAGAGTGCTGGCCTCTTCCAACGGAATCTCTTCCTGAACTCCCTTAAAACCTCAACATAGTAACCCTAACCCTTACCCTAACGCTTTGGTCAATCGACTCTGGTGTATTGACTTCCTTACTCCTCCCACATCTCTCATCATCCATCACAGACTCCCTGCCTTCCTTGAATCTCTTATGCTACTCAAAAACTGATGCTCGATTCATGTAAGATACTCTAAAAGCAGTCTGAAGCATTCCATACGTTTCCGTGTCAGTTTTTCCAAAGGTACTTGATACCTCAGCTTAACACTCAGCATTATAAGGTATGGATCAAGGATAAAGAGGAGCAATCTAGGTAAAAGAGTAGCGCCCTCTCCTACACCTCGGTGTAGTAGCTATTGATCAGATTTTTATTGGATTGATAACCTGTCAATGGCTATACATGCCTTTCCAATGGGTATGTTGGCAGTAAATGAGATATTGCTACTGCTGTATATAAACTGGTTTATCAGCTTCATAGGCTCTCCATTTAACGAGGAACTGGCGCCATTTTGATTAAAGCAATTAATATATTACAATATTAACAAACTTTACTGAACTGATATTAATGTTTCTACTCTTTAAACAGTCTCCATATACATAGAAAAATTTTGCTGAGTTTATACACCTACCCTGAAGTAGGTGTAAAGAATAAAGTTTAAATATTTAGAAATCTTCCCCCAGCTCATAAGCATATCTTTTTATATGGTCTTCTAATGAGACTCTTAATTATGAGTTAAATGTTAAAAAACATCAGCGTTAAATTTTTAAGGGGTGTCCTCGTGGTGTAATGGTTAAAGGGATGGACTGCTGAATCGTAGTAAGCGAGTTCGTACACCAGTCGCGCTATTACGTTCACTTACGGGAAAATACACTTGGGAAAGGTATGAACCCCCTTATCCTCCCAGCTATGGGTTAAATAGTATCACTACTGTTCTTCAAGGAGAATAGCTTTGGCATTAAATAACCTACAAATGTTGATATGCCATTAAACAAAGAAACCAAACCTAAATTTTTAGGCCACATGAACCTGAATCCTAATGCACAATTTCAAAATGATCTATTAACCATTTCAAGCCTCAATTCCTGACTGTGGGATCAACTATTCACTTAATCATCAAAATTTGAATATGTCTCAGGTCGCAAAAATATGTAAAAAAAAAAAACAAAAAAAAAAAAACAAGAAAGAAAATTCATTATGTGTAAAGCTAGTCCATTTAAGAAACCATAAATCAAGCGGACGCATTTGGCTAATTAGATTATAGCTTGCTTAATTGAATAGCGCTTTCAGGGACGGGAATTTAAAGCAAGTAATGGATGATTTTAAGGTGTGGGATGGGGAGGGAGAGGAGAAAAAAAAGATTAGTTGGGAAATAGATGAATGAATAAGAAAGAGACAGACAGACAGAACGATGACAATGACAACGTGATGGGATTAGAAAGTTGAAAAAAAGATTGGTAAAGAATCATTAGATAAAAGACAGAAAGAAAGAAAGAAAGAAAGAAAGAAAGATCAAACGAAAAAGAAAGAAAAATGTAAATAAAACTACAAAAGAAAGAAAGAAAGAAAGAAAGAAAGATCAAATGAAGAAGAAAGTAAGTAAAATCACAGGAGGAACAACAAGGGAAAAGTGACAGAAAGAAAGAAAGAAAGAAAGAAAGAGAGAGAGAAAGAAAGATAGATCAAATAAAGAAGAATGTAAAAAATGTAAATAAAACTACAAAAGAAAGAAAGAAAGAAAGATCAAATGAAGAAGAAAGTAAGTAAAACTACAGGAGGAACAAGAAGGGGAAAGTGACAGAAAGAATGAAAGAAAGAAAGATCAAACGAAAAAGAAAAAGATGTAAATAAAACTACAAAAGAAAGAAAGAAAGAAAGGAAGGAAGGAAGGTGTACTCAGCGAGAAAAGATAAAGAAAAACAAGGAATCAGACGAAGAAAAAATAAAACAGAGAAAATATATAAGAGAAAAAAAAGAAGAAAAATAACCGAAAGAAAAATGAATGAATGATTTTAAAAACATGTTGATAAAAAAAAGAAAAAGAAAAGACAAAGAAACCCGAAGAAAGAAAGAAAGAAAGAAAGAAAGAAAGAAAATCCCAAATAATGAATATTTTAAACAGTCTCCATATATATCGAAAAATTTTGCTGAGTTTATACACCTACCCTGAAGTAGGTGTAAAGAATAAAGTTTAAATATTTAGAAATCTTCCCCCAGCTCATAAGTATATCTTTTTATATGGTCTTCTAATGAGACTCTTAATTATCCACAGCCTAAGCCCAGAGCAACTACAAAACTTTTTATGACATAACGAGTCATAACAGGAGACATGCTTTTTTATGTGGCGGGAATATTCATTGTTCCTTAGCTTAAGTTTGAGGGAGACACCGTAATTTATTCTAATTACATCTCGCAGATAGTCATTGTTATTTATGATACACACGCTCAAATTAACGCCGAAGGATCATCAAAGATATTTAGTTCGACTATTTTAAGGATCATCTCGACTTTTTACTAAATATTATCAACTCTCTAAATATTTTTACAGCAAAAAGCAATTTTTTTCCTTACCGTTTTTTAATGAGTTACATTGTTTAAGCCTACATTTCCTGACAACTTTTGGAAAAGATATAGCACCCTTTAACCAAAAAATAATCATATATATCAAAATGCAAACTTTTTAAAAACCACCAAAATATTTTATCAAAAAATGAAGAAATAATCAAAACATACTTGAAGACCTCGGAAAAACTAAAACTATCTGGAAAATAGAAAAAAGGAACTGGAGACCTGAGGATAAATCGCGACTACCTAGACCATCATCATCATCATCATCATGTCGTGCCGCCTGCACGGATATCCCAGACCCTCTCACGCCACTTGTCCCTATCGTTCATCGCTTCTGGCAGGTCTTCAGGGCTACATCCTGTATCCTCACATAGCTGCTGTATGTATGTTCGAGCTGGTCGTCCTGCTTTTGTTCGGCCATATTTGGGGTCCCATAGGAGTACATCACTTATGAGCTCGTCCCTGCTTCTCCAGCAGTGTCCTGCGTGTCTGGTTCGTCTAAGTTGGATAGTTTTCGTGATGGGAGGCAGATAGCCGTATAGTTGGTGCTTTGTAGGGTGTTGCCTCTAGGACTTGTTCAATATTGCTCGCAGCATTCTTGTGTAATTGCAGTCTAGCTTTTTCTCCAGCCGTTTTGTTAGCGTCCAAGTAGTGCATCCATATAGCAGTATCGACGCGACCGCTGCTTGGAAGAAACTGCGTTTCATTTTATCGGTCAGGTCTGACTTCCATATGATCGATAGCTTATCGATACCGGGCCAAACGGCTTCGAGCTGACAAAGAAAAGAAGCAGAAAGTACTACCTAGAACAATGCTACTCAAATCAGTGGTACTTGTACCAGTGCTGGTATACAAGTCATCGACCATCGGTACGTGGCGAGTTTTCAGTTTCACATTATTATGACATATATTACATGTAATGTAAATAATGAAAAGGCATAAAATCTTTCTGTTTTATTTAATGTGATTCTTTTCGTTTAATTGTTTTGATACAACCGTTAGAAATATTTGGAATTTTAATTAATTTGATACAATCGTTAGAAATATTTGGAACTTTGGAATCATAAATCAAATGATAATATGGTACGCCACATCAGGTAATATGGGAAGCACTGGTCTAGAACATAGCACTGATAAGATCGGAGAGAATACTGAGAAAAGTCCGGGAGAGTAGAGTTGACTTATTCTCACTTTGACTCCAATTAAGGCCGCTAGTTACAACAAAATATCCGAACTGGAGATAGTCAACAAAAAATGAGACTATGCCGAATAGTGGACTTTGCCGTTCCAGCTGACCACAGGGTGAAATAGAATAAAAGAGAGAAAAAAGATAAGTACCTGGACCTTGCTAGAGAAATTTTAAAAAAACTATGAAACATGAAGTTGACGGGGATACTAATTGTAATAAGTGCACTTGGTACAATCACCGAAGAATTGAGAAAAGGAGTGGAGAACTTGGAAAAAAGAGGGCGAAACCATCCAAAACTATAGCATTGCGGAGATCGGCCAGAATACTGAGAAGAGTCCTGGAAACATGAGGAGACTTGCTGTTACTCAGACTCCAGTAGAAAACCATCAGCTAACACTGCTGTGAAAAACTCTCAAAATAATAATAATCATAAAAGTGACAATTATACCAGTCATGATTGGTGCTAATGGTACAGTCACCAAAGGGTTATTAAGGGGACTGGGGGTCTTGGAAATAAGAGGACGAGTGGAGTCCATCCAAACTATGGCTTTATTAAGATCGGCCAGAATGCTGAGAAAAGTCTTGGAGACATGAGGAGACTTGCTGTTACTCAGACTCCAGTGGAAAACCATCAGCTAACACTGCTGTGAAAAACTCTCAGTTGAGTAAAACAAACTAATAATAATAATAATAATAATTCCCGGCGGACTATAGAATAAATCTGAAGGAATGTGAAAAGAAGGATAAGTACCTAGACTTTGCTTGAGAATTGAAAAAGTTGTGGAACATGAAAGAAACGATTGTGCCAATTATGATTGGTGCTTTTTGCACAATAACTAAAAGATTATTAAAAGGCCTGGAGGACTTGGAAGTTGGCGGACGGGTAGAGACTATCCAAATGACAGCATTGCTGAGAACGGACAGAATCCTGAGACGAGTCCTGGAGACTTGAGGAAACTTGCTGTCACTCAAACTCCAGTGAAAAACCATCAGCTAACACTGATGTGAAAAACTCTAAAGGAGTAAATAAGAATAATAATAACGCTACATAACCAAACAACACAGAACAAACACTAACACAAGAACAAAATATAAATCTAGAAAATTTAAAGAGAATTATGAACGGGGAAAAGACTACCTTACCATCACTAAGAAATTTAGAATGGAGAACGGTCAAAACGAAAACGGAAAAAATAAATCAAGTACTAAATTATATATTAACAAATAATATAACAGAATGAAATGAACTAATCTATGTAGGGCGAAACTAGTCTATGAGAAAACTGGTATCCCCTCGAAAAGTACGAAGAAAAAATCAAAACCAGGATGGGAAATTATTGAGAACGGCCAGAATCCTGAGACTTGCTGTCACTCAAACTCCAGGGAAAAACCATCAGCTAACACTGATGTGAAAAACTCTAAAGGACCAAAGAACTAAAAAAAACAACTGTGGAACATAATAATAGGAATAATAATAGCATTTGTAGTTGGCGCACATGGAATGGTCCCCAAAGATATGGATGTAATATAATGGCCGAGGGATTTCGTTTCGTGCCTTTGGGTTTAGTTAGGCTGAGAACCTTTCGGCTCAGCACATGGGTTAGTTAGGTGCAACATTAACACAGGTGTTCACGCGCGTGCGCGCGCAGAGCGGATGTGTCACTCAGATATGTCACAATAGCCCGAGATAGGAAACGGAGGCTAGCGAGGGCGAATGACGTCACACACCGGAAGTGCGCGGAGGATTCTGGGAGATTTTGAAAAAGTCATTGAGTTGAGATGAGACCTGCCTCGGGAGAAGACGGTTGCCTTCCGCTTGCTCACGGAGACCTTTGTGGCGGGTGCCACACATGTTGGGGGGGGGGCAGATGAAAAAGCCAGAATAGAAAGATTGTGCCTCTCTCTCCTTATGTCGAAGAACCTTTAAACTCAAAGGTAATAAAAAGTTTCGTACCTGAACAAAGAAGTTGTCAAGTGTTTTTCGTGTTTCGAGATTCCTATGTTCTATCTTTATGGACATTCGATGGACGTTTCACACATAGCCGTATCTGCCTATGGTACAATGGAAAGGGGACAGGAAGAACTGGAAATCAGAGGATAAATCAAGACCATCCAGACTACAGCATTATGAAGATCGGTCAGAATACTAAGAAGAGTCCTGGAGACTTGAGGAGACTTACTGTCATTCAGACACCAGGGAAAGACCATCAACTAACGCTGGTGTGAAAAACTCTATGATTTTGAGATACAAACGGATCACCTAATCTTGGCCAGACGACCAAACCTAGAAATAATTATTAAAAAAAGAGAACTTGCAAAAATGTGGACTATGCAATTCCGGCTGACTACAGAGCAAAATTGAAAGAAAGCGAAAAGAAGGAAAAAGAGGTGTCCGTGGTGTAATGGTTATCGTCATAGGAAATGGACACGGCGACACGAGTTCAAATCCTGGACGAGGCTAATAGCATTTCATATCGCGCTAATACCCTTGGGAAAGGTATGAATCCAATTTTTCTCCATTCAGCTATGGGTAAATAGTAGGACAAACTAGGTTCTTCAGCCTTGGTGAGGCAACTAGTCTATGAGAAGGAAAACTCTGAATTGAAACCTGTTAAACTCCGCTTGTCATATCCTGCCCGAGCGGAGGTGGTTGGTAAATAAGGAAAAGAAGGATAAGTACCTGGATCTTGATAGGAAATTGAAAAAACTGTGGAACATGAAATTAACAGGGATGCCGATTGTAATTGGTGCTCTTGGTACAGTCACCAAAGGATTAATACAAGGACTGATGGTCTTGGAAAAAAGAGGACAAGTGGAGACCATCTAGACAATAGCATTATTAAAATTGGCCAGAATACTGAGAAGAGTCCTGGAGACTTGCAGAGACTTGCTGTCACTTAAGCTCTAGTGAGAAACCATCAACTAACGCTGGTCCTGGAGAATAAGACGCACAAACTCCTCTGGGATTTTGAGATAAAAACAGATCATCTAATCTCGGCCAGACGATCAGACTTTGTAATAATCAACAAAAAAGAGAACTTACAGAATTGTGGACTTTGCTGACCACAGAGTAAAATTGAAAGAAAGCGAAAAGAAGGACAAGTACCTGGCCCTTGCTAGGGAATTAAAAAAACTGCGGAATATGAAAGTGGCGGTGATACCAATTGTAATTGGTGCTCTTGGTACAGTCACCAAAGAATCGTTACAAGGACTAGAGGACTTGGAAATTAGAGGACGAGTGGAGACCATCCAAACTATAGCATCATTGAAATTAGCCAGAATACTAAGAAGAGTCCTGGAGACTTGAAGAGACTTATCACTCAAACTCCAGTGTCACGAGGTATGCCACTGAGAGGAGAGAAGTAAGATCAATTTCCCCTAATCTTCTGTTTTTGAATTAACAGGCCCAAAAGATTGACCGTTAAAAGAGGCCTGCCTGCTGAACGAAGTAACGAATCCAGGTCAGAATGAAAGCCAAGGGCTACCTACACTCTGTGACCGGGTGGACGGAGAAGGAATGTAGGTCATTGAGTAGCATGACCGGATGAGGTGGAGGAGGTGAAAGGAGCGTAATGATTGGCCGAAGCCTTAGCGCCGGAAGTAGTACCCTTTTCGTCAGAGGAAATAGGGATAAAGAATTTAGTTTTTAGGACGGAGGTCGCCGTGAAAAGACGTGGTGACCTGATGCCAAAAAACTCCCGGATACCTCGCCTGTGAAAAGAATTCGGTTATGGGACAGCAGTCGGCGTGACAAGGTGTGTTGAAACTGTCGCCGAAACTCCGAAAACTCCCCGAAAAAAGATAAGTACATCTTAAACTGTTTTTCCTCTCAACCTTCCCAAATATTGGAACTTATATGTATTCAGAAAAGGAAAGAAATAGACTGAAGAAATTCGTTTCATAAACTGTAAAGGAACTAGTGGACTTTTCAATTTTAAAAGCAAAGAAAAAAAGAAGAAAGAGAGAAAAGAAAGAGAGAGAGAGAGACATTTGTGTTTAAGGCTGTCTGCTGGTTTGATATCGCCGGCACCTTAAAAGAAAAGAAAGGAACTGTTGCTTAAACCTCATAAGTATTTGTTTGATCCTCACGTATTAAAATTTTGTTGTATTTTAAATGTCCCCTCGTGTCGAATTTTATTCGTTGTGTTGTTTACTTATCGAGTTGCGTTCTTTTGCACGCATAACTTTTTCAGCTTCGTTCGCTTCAATTTATTCTCGCTAAATGTCTCATTCACCTTAAAACACATTATGCGGGAAATTGGAATTGCCGACTACAGTAAATAATATTTTATCTCAACCTAGAAGTAATGTTTTCCGTTATCCGAGGGGTAGGAAGACGAAAGGATTTGGTGACGAATGTAAAGTGAATTTGGAAACCCCTTGCCAGCGGCGGTCAGTCTAGCCCCAAATTAACACCCACATTATTTGCCAGTTACCTTATGCCCGAAACAGACGTCCTGACTAGGACTTATTTTGCTAGGGGTCAAGTGCCAGACTGCTCCGACGTCACACGTGCGTAAAATGAACTCCCGTCCTGGGATAAATATTTATGCACCGTTACACCAGTGAAAGACCATCAGCTAACGTTGATATGAATAACTCTCAAGGAGCAAAATAATAATAATAATAATAATAATAATAATAAGAAGAAGAAGAAGAAGAAGAAGAAGAAGAAGAAGAAGAAGAAGAAGAAGAAGAAGAAGAAGAATGAAAAGTCAGTACCAGAATCATACACATATCTAAAGTTTTGCTTCTCATTTTAATTAAAAAACATACCTTGGAATCAATTCTGGCACATATACCAGTATTCCTGTGGTATGTTTCAAACCCAATGTCAGAGATTGGTGTTGAAACATAGGAACTGAATTTTGAATGAGATTTCCGAGGCAGAAAAGCTCCCTCATTCGTGGAGATCTGTGAGTGTTGAGTACCCTTTCCTTACCATTACACCTTGGTCCCCTTTGACCTGGAATAGTTGTACCTGTTAGGGTTCCATCAATCGTTTAAATAGATCTGTTAAAAAATATTTTTAAAGGGTTTCGAATTTGCCGATTTAGCCAAATGAATTTTTTTGCGGGGCGGGGGCAGTTTGTTTGTTTGTTCTGAGATTTTTATTTTTTGTGGTTGTTTTTTTTTTTTGTTTTTGTTTTTTTGCTTGGATTTTTTGTTTGGCGGCGGGGGCTTTTTTCAAGATATAAACAGTTCTATGTGCACATGATAATCGACTAAGTTCAATTTAGTTGGAGAAAAATTTTAAAGATAAACAACGGCCGCCATTTTTATTTTTACTTCTTTTTATCTTTAATTCATTTATTTATACATTTATTTTATCAATTTATTTTTATTTATTTTTATTTATTCATTTATTTATTTATTTTTTATTTATTTATTTATTTTCTTTCTTTTTCTTTTTTTTTTTCTTTTTTTTTGTTAGATGATCATTACTTTATCATTACAGTGACGATGAAGAACTGACACATATTTCCGAAAGGTAAATTGATTCACGAAACGCTGGATCACATGTGCGTGCTAAAAACTAATAAGATCTGCTTGGAATATATGGAGTTCTATGTGATCAGCAACACATCTAGAAAGTTTCAGTGGTTAAACAGACAAAAAAAAGGAGATAGACAGACAGACTGAGAAAGAGAAAATAAAGAAGGGTGTGGGCTAAAAAATGATGAATTTAAATAGGAGGGTGACTGATACGAATAGAGAGAGGATATGTGAGAAAGTAATCGATAAAGCGAGAGGGAAATAAAATCAAAGGAACAATATAAAGGATTAAATGATGATTTGATTTGGTTTGGTTTTATGGCATACCAACCATTGCAGGTTATTTAGTGCCAAATCCTTTTTAGACATATATATTAGGTACATATGATTTGTCTTGGTTTGCTTTTATGGCATATCAACCATTGTAGGTTATTTAATGCCAAATTCTCTTTAGACATATATATTAAATATATATGATTTGGTTTGGTTTTATGGCATATCAACCATTATTGATTTTTTAATGCCAAATCGTCTTTATACATATATATCAGATATATGATTTGTAGACACATTTTGTAGATATCATTCTTAAACGAGCCGGAGTTCTTTTTTGCCCACTGTTAAATGGTTTCAAGTATTCCGATATAACAGTTACAATTTAACCAAATATTAGCCTAAGCGCTTTCGACCAAGCCCATCCATAATTTATTATAAAAAAAATCCACTCCGAATAAATATAAAACTCACAATTTTCCAAACAACAAAAAATCTTAACACTACCCCCCAAGATGACCAGCGAAATGGTCGAAAGCACTTGGACTAACATCGGGTTTTTTTCTCCACCATCTTGACCCGGAAATATAAAGAATAGTAAGAAGACTTGAACGTCTTCACTCGAAGATCATAAAAAAGGGGACAGTCCGTGATATTTAACAGAACTTGTCGAGATAACAATTTGCTGCCTATATATATATATATATATATATATATATATATAATTTATAAGGGAATAGTTAGTTGGTACTTATTTTTAAACTCATTTGTTGTGGTAACACACAATTGAATGGTTTCAACTTTTGCTATCTAAAAACACTAAATTTGATTTAATAATAATTATTTGTTTGCACATAGTTTAAATGCTTACAAGTATTATTATCTAATAATACTAAATTCAATTGGATACTAATTATTTGCTTGTATACAGTTTACATGCTTTCAAGTATTGCTCCCTCAGTGCATCAGACCCTCAGCCACCGCCGTCAAGCACCATAAAGTGTTGAGTACAAAATGGTGAATGATAAAAAAAAGGAAAGAAGAAAGAATAAAAGTGACAATTCTGTGGTAAACAGCCTGAAATTGAATTTACAGCTACATCAATTCAAGGCCAATCGTCTCATAAACTTCATATTTGCCTCTTCTTTCTCGAACGACACTGTTGTTTTTTATGAAATTTGTTTTACAATTATCATCATCATCGTGTCGTGCCGCTAGCACGGATATCCCTGACCCTCTCTCGCCACTTCTCCCTATCGTTCATCGCCTCTAGCAGGTCCTCAGGGCTACATCCCGTATCCTCACATAGTTGCTGTATGTATGTTCGAGCTGGTCGTCCTGCCCTTGCTCGGCCATATGTGGGGGCCCATAGGAGTACATCACTTATGAGCTCGTCCTTGCTTCTCCAGCAGTGTCCTGCATGTCTGTTTCGTCTAGCTTGGATAGTTTTCGTGGTGGGAGGTAGGTGGCCGTATAGTTGGTGCTTTGTGGTATGTTGCTGCCAGGACATATTCATTATTGCTCGCAGCATTCTTGTGTAATTGCCGTCTAGCTTTTCCCCCAGCCGTTTTGTTAGCATCCAAGTGGTGCACCCATTCAGCAGTGTCGACACGACCGCTGCTTGGAAGAACTTGCGTTTCATTTTATCGGTCAGGTCTGAATTCCATATGATCGATAGCCTATCGTTAGCTGTCCATGCCTTCGTTAGCCGCGTGTCGATGTCTTTTTCGGTTGATGAGACACTGCTTCCTAGGTAGGTGAATTTGTCTACCAGTTTCAGAGAGGTTCCATCAAGTGTGGAATTTACAATAATAATAACACCTTATCATAACTTGCTTGATATTCGTCAAGCCTAGTCGGCTGGGGATGTAGAATACACGGACTGCATCTCTGCAGAGGGGTAAAACCCTCCCCAGTGAGTGTCCTGGATAAACAATGGTGATGTGGCTTCAGTAATGTTGGAGCTTTGGGGAATGCGGAGTACCTTTTCATTGCCATCACTCCCAGGCCTACTCTGGCCGGGATTTGTAGTACTTGATAGGGTCCTCTCTATGGGCCAAATAGAACTGTTTGACATTTAAACGGGGAGCAAACAAATGACTTAAGCTAAATTGAACTGTTTGGAATTGAACTGTTTGGAATTGAACTGTTTGATCATTTAACTGTGTATAAACAAATGACTGATATTTAATTAAACAGTCAGTGATACATAGCAAATCATAGTACTATTTAACTTTATCGACTTATTTTTACAAATCATTTATATATCTAATATATATGTATAAACCAGATTTGGCATTAAATAACCTAAAATGATGTGGAGGTGCCCGTGGTGTAATGGTTATCGTCGTAGGAAATGGACACGGCGACTCGAGTTCAAATCCCGGACGAAACTGGTTGCATTTCACATCGCACTAATACCCTTGGGAAAGGTATGAATCCAATTATTCTCCCTCCAGCTATGGGTAAATAGTAGGACAGACTGAGTTCTTCAGCCTTGGTGAGGCAACTAGTCTAGGAGAAGGAAAACTCTGAATCGAAACCTGTTAAACTCCGCTTAAAAATTGACCTTGTGTCAGATCCTGCCCGACCGGAGGGGTTGGGTAAATAGGAATAACCTAAAATGATATGTCATAAAACTAAACATAACCATTGCATATTCGTCTGTTAATACTACTAAATCCCCATTTTCCATTAGATTTCTGCCAATTTTTCAGAAATTGTAAACATTATTCCTATGCCAAAAAAACGTTGAGTAATCCCCAAAATTAACACCACAAAAAACTAAGGTCGGTTTCAAATGACAAGATTTATAATGGTCTAGTGTATAGAGTGTTTGCCTGTGATCTGGGAGACTGGGGTTCAATCCCAGCTCGAGTCATACTAAAAACTCGAAAAATGGTATTCGATGCCGCTTTGCATAACACTCAGCGTTATAAGGTAAGAATCATGGGTAAAGTGGAGCAATCTAGAGAAAGGAGTAGCGACCTCTACAACTATTGAAAAGGGAGCCTTCGGGTCACCCTCCACGAAGGTCGCTCACTTTACTATAATTAGCAGTGCTTACCTGTTTTACATTTGGGTCTTTACTGGTCATTTAGTTCTTCGTGTTAAAATCTCTTATCTCAACATATATCTCAGTTTTTAAATCTTATGGATAGATAACAATGCTGCAACCTTTTGAAAGTTAGATGCATGTTAGGTACAAATAAATAAAGATTTTGTTTTACTAGGATTTTTTTACTTGGTTCACAAGCAGCCTGTTTTCACGAGCATTAGGTTTTTGTTTTGTTTTGTTTTCTTTTCTTTTTTTTTTTTTTTTTTTTTTTTTTCTCGTCTTCCAAACCTAGGACTTTCTTTTACAGTCTTTCACTGGGCTTCGAAACAGACAACTGATAACTGTGTAGCCAATGTTCAGCTGTTTTTCAGTTTGTCTACAAGAAAATCAAGAACTATGTATACTAATAATCTTTTGAGGAGGTGCCCGTGGTGTAATGGTTATCGTCGTAGGAAATGGACACGGTGACACGAGTTCAAATCCTGGACGAGACTGATTGCATTTCACATAGCACTAATACCCTTGGGAAAGGTATGAATCCAATTATTCTCCCTCCAGCTATGGGTAAATAGTAGGGCAGAATAGGTTCTTCAGCCTTGGTGAGGTAACTAGTCTAGGAGAAGGAAAACTCTGAATTGAAACCTGTTAAACTCCGCTTAAAAATTGACCTTGTGTCATATCCTGCCCAAGCGGAGAGGTTGGTAAATATGTATACGAATAATCTAATATTGATTATCGAACGTTGATAATCTAATATCGATTATCGCCATTTCTCCACCTCGGTATTTCTTTATGTTTGATTCGTTTTATTTTAAAGGCATTTCAACTTTTGTGTGCCACAATGACGAAGACATCGTTCTAAAAGAAAAGCAGGGGTGATAAGAAGGGTTTATGATGTGAGCTGTAATGAACAAGTCCTAGAGGTAACATCCCACAAAGCAGCAGTTGTACGGCCACCTACCACCCATCACGAAAACTATCAAAGTTAGAACACTGCTGGAGAAGTAAGGACAAACTCATAAGCAGTATACTCCTGAGGACCCCTTTTCATGGACGAGCAACGGTAGGACGACCAGTTTTAACCTATATACAACAGCTCTGTGCCGATACAGAATGTAGCCTGGAAGACCTCCCCGCAGCGATGGACGATAGATACGGTTGGTGATAGAGGGTCAGGGAGATCCGTGCTAGCAGTGTAACATGATGATGATGATGATACCTTTTCCAATGGTACTAGTCTGAAAGTGAACGTAATAGCACGACTGGAGTTCGAACCCACTCACGAAGATGTCACAGTTCAATACGTTAGTCACCACGTGATGTGGACTGCCTCTAGTGTAATAGTTTGAGTTTTTTGGTTCACTGACATATCAACCTTCGTGAGTTATTCAATGCTAAAGCCATCCTTGTAGAGGAGAAACAGTACTATTTAACCCATAGCTAAGGGAATAAGGAGATTCATACCTTTTCCAAGAGTATCAGTCCGAAAGCGAACGTAAAAACGCGACAGGAGTTCGAACTCGCTCAATTCGAGGCTGCAGTCCAGCGCTTTAACCATTACACCACGAGGACACCCACCACTGATAGGATTGTAGCTTCAAGTAATTATTTTTAAGAGAAATAATTTGCTTACAATTATCTGGTATCAAGTATTTCTATCTGAAACAAATAAGAGGGTGTCCTCGTGGTGTAATAGTTAAAGCGTTGGACTGAGGAATCGTTGTAAGTGAATTCGAACTCCAGTCGCGCCAGTCGGAAAAATGCCTTCGGGAAAGGTATAAATCCCCTTGTCCTCCAAGATATGGGTTAAATAGTACCGCAAATGTTCTTCTACAAACAGGGCTTTAGCATTATATAACCTACGAAGGTTGATATGCCATTAAACAAAGAAACCAAACCAAAAACAAATAATTTGCTTTCAGTTATCTGGTATCAAGTCATACGTATCAAATACTTTATCAGTAAACTACAAGAGCCATTGATATTGCAGAGGCAAAAACCACACCTATAATTTCCCCTCGCCTTCGTCTCTCATTTGTCGGTGCCTTATATCGATACAGGAACACCTCTGCTGTGTTTGAGCTTAGATAATAAAAAATAAAGTGAGACAGAATTACGGTACAAAACGTTTTAACACGGAGATAAACTGCGAATTTGTCATGAGTATATTGTATCTATAAATTGCATTTCTTTTTATCTTCCATTTAAAATCAAGATGACCATGCAAACAATTCTATATTTTGTTAGAATAGTTATTTTTTTATATAATCATTTGATGAAGGATTAAGTCGTGTTTAGTTTTTGAAATATGCATATTTACCCAACCCCTCCACACCAGCAGAATGCGACGCAAAGTCAATTTTTCAAGCAGAGTTTGATAGTTTGAATTCAGAGTTTTCCTTCTCCTAGACTGGTTGCCATACCAAGTTTAAAGAACTCAGTCTACCCTATTATTTACCCCTAGCTGGAGGAAAAATAGTTGGATACAAACCTTTCCCAAGAGTATAAATGCTATGTGAAATGCCCCGGATTTGAACCCGTGTTCATTTCCTGATTTTTCTAAGAATGGGGCATGCAGTGAGAATCAAGATTTTTAACTTAGCTTGTTAACCATTACATCACGCAAGGCTTCCAAACGAAGCGAAGGTTATATTCGCTCCAAGGATAGAACTCACTGCTCTGGAATAATTGATCTACGTGACTAGATCGTTAACCATTTCACTGCGACAAGGAACCCAAAATATAAAGAAAAACAGAAGCAAAGAAAGAGTGAGAACAAAAGTATAGGAGAATAAGATATAAATGAAGAAACGGTATGTTTAACAGAGAGGAGGTTTCTAAAGAAGGGAGAGAGAGGAGTGGATGTCTAAAAAGTGAATAAAAATTAAGATCGTGTCAGATCTAAGTTAGACAGCGAGAGAGAGAGAGAGAGAGAGAGAGAGAGAGAAATAATTAGAGAGTGAGTTAATAGGATACCGTCAAATGATTGAAAATATCAAAGATGAAAATATTAATTGAAAATTTCTTTAAAAGCTTTACAAATTAAGTTCCTTAACTGCGTATTTACAATCCAATTATTATACTTTCAGTACACCATAGCTGGAAAAGATAGACGTTCGTTCTACGGAAATATGCAGTGTATTGATCGCTAATTCCAAAACCAGAAGTTTGATAAAAGAAAAAAAAACATCCCAGCGGAAATTCGTTCACGACCTGTTAATCGCAGGGTTACTCAGTGTTGCCTGGGTTTTTTCTTCTGCTCATTACTGAATATCAATTCTTGGATAATATGGAAAATTTCATCAGACATAATTAAAATTCAGATATGTCACCAGTCTGCACACAACATCTATTTGAATATGGGCCAATTTTCCATGGAGTAGTGGGGAAGGAGCAAAAAATTTATTAGCAACATATCTCGAAAACTTGTTTACACAATAGACAAAAGAGGACACTGTTCCTTGGTTTCGTAGAAATAATGACCTGCTGAGTCTATTGCTATAAAAAAATGATCATAACTTTTTTAAATGAAAGAAAATAATGGCGAAAATTAAAGAAAAACTACTGAGAAGAATTCTGGGGATTTATTATCACTTGGACTCCAGTGAAGGCCCCCAGTTTTGTGAAAACTCACAGAGAATGATTATAATAATTAAAATAATTGTTGGAATTCGGGTAGCCAACTTGTTTTCAGTTGTGCGATACAAAAAGATCGCCTTCTAAGTAACAATTCTGAAATAGTAATTTACGAAGCTCTTTGCTTCGATATGGCACAAGGCCGAATGAATGGGGGCACCCAATGAGACTCGAACTCATTCGTGTAGGTTTGCTAGTCAAGCTTGCTAACCATTACACTACCAAAGGTGCCCTGTAACAATTCTGAAATACGTATTGGTATTTGTCGTTGCTCATATATGCTTTACTCACATCTGATTGGCCAATCGACTGCTGTTGCTGACGGGCAAGTCAATGAATATCTGTTAGCAATTTGTAGACAGCAGATACATACATATCAAATATGTCTCCCCCAAACAATCCAACAATAACAATAATAATTATGATAATACACACAAGCGTCAACAGAACAAAAATTACTAGAAAACCAAAATGAGAAGAAAAGCAATTCTATGGATGTTTCAAGCGACAAACAAGCAAAATCTCATACTAGAAAACTTGGACGCGGCTAAGAAAGGGAAACCTTAAGAAAGAAACTGAATTTCTTCATATAGCAGCGCAAAACAACGCCATAAGGACCAACTATGTCAACGCTAACAAAATAGCAAAAGTAGATAATGTGGTGATAGAGACGAAACGATCAATTATATAAAAAGCGAATGCAGAAAATTTGCGCAAAGAGTAAAAGACTAGACACGACTTGGTGGGCAAGGTGATCCACTGGAAGTAGAGCAAAAAAGTTTAAATTTGACCATACGAATAAATGGTATATGTACAACGAGAGGCAGAAACTCCTCTGTGAATTTGACATACAAACGGATCACCTAATCTCGGCCAGACCACCAGACCTAGTAATAATCTGCAAGGAAAAAAAAGAACTTGCCGAATTGTGGACTTTGCTGTCCGGCTGACCACAGAGTAAAACGGAAAGAAAGAGAAAAGAAAGATAAGTACCTAGACCTTGATAGGGAATTGAAAAAACCGTGGAACACAAAAATTTGACCATACGAACAAATGGTACATACAAAACCCAGAATCCGTCCAAAAAATAAGACGCACAAAATTCTTTGTGATTTTGTGATACAAATGAATCGTCTGATCTCAGCCAAACGACCAGATCTAGTGGTAATCAACAAAAAAAAAAAAAAAGACAAACGGCCGAATATTGGACTTTGACGTTCTGGCTGACCACTGTGTAAAACTGAAAGAAAGCGAAAAGAGAGATAAATATCTAGACCTTGCCAGAGAACTGAAAAAAAAAAACTACCTTTGAAACGTACCTTATAATGCTGAGTGTTAAGCAAGGAGGTATCAAGTACCATTTTTTGAGTCTTTGCTATGACTCGACCTGAGATTGAACCCCCGGCTTCCGGACCATTGGCGAACACTCGACCACTAGATATTAAATACACTTAAAGTTTGGTTTCTTCATTTAATGGCATATCGACCTTCGTGGGTTATTTAATGCCAAAGCTATCCTTCTAGAACAATAGCAGTGATACTATTTAACCCATAGCTGGGAGGGTAAGAAGGTTCATACCTTTCCCAAAGATCTTTGTCCGAAAGTGAACGTAATAGAGCAACTGGTGTTCGAATTCACTTACAACGATTCCTCAGTCCAACGCTTTAACCGTTACGCCACAAGGACACTCCCTTATTTGTTTTAGATAAAAATACTTGATACAAGATAACTGTAAGCAAATTATTTCTCTTAAAAATAATTACTTGAAGCTATCAGTGATGGGAGTTCTCGTGGTGAATTGAAACTGTCTGCAGTTATATCATGCAACTAAGAAAAATTATCATTATTATTTACTCCTTGAGAGTTTTTCACATCAGCGTTAACTGATGGTCTTTGGCTGGAGTTTGAGTGACAGCAAATCTCCTCAAGTCTTCAGGACTCTTCTCCGTATTCTGGCCGATCTCAATAATGTTGTAGTTTGGATTATCTCCCCTTGCCCTTTTATTTCCAAGTCCTTCAGTTCCTTTATTAATCCTTTGGTGACTGTACCAATAACACCAATTATAATTGGTATAAACATCACGTTCATATTCCACAGTTTTTTCAATCCCCTAATCGAGGTATTTATCCTTCTTTTCACTTTCTTTTAATTTTACTCTATCGTCAGCCGGGACAGCAAAGTCTTCAATTTTGCAGGTTGCGAGTTTTTCACATCAACATTAGCTGATGATCTTTCGCTGAAGTCTTCGTGTGATTATTATACTCCTTTGAGAGTTTTTCACACTAGCGTTAACTGATGGTCTTCCAATGGAGTTTGAGTGACAGCAAGTCTCCTCAAGCCTCTAGGACTCTTCCGAGTATTCTGACCGATCTTAACAATGCTGTTGTTTGAATTGTTTCTGCTCATCCTCCGATTTCCATCTCTTCCAGTCCCCTCACCAAGTCTTTGGGGATCTTTCCGATAGCACTAATTACAATTGGTATCACCGTCACTCTCATGTTAGATAGCTTTTTTCTAAGTACTTGTCTCTTCGTTTTCTTCGGGTTTTCACTCTGCGAAGTTGGAGTTGATTGTCCGTTGATTGGCCTCTGCAGATGTTTTTTCCTGTATATGTTTATAAGATCGTACTTTGTGTATGTATGTGTGTGTTTGTGTGTGTTTATATCCTACATACGCATATATTTTCAAGGCTGTTGTTTTTCCTTTCTCTCTCTTCCTCCCTAAGTAAAATGTGAGGTTGTCTGTGTATGTGTATATGTTTGTGTTTGTGAATTTGTTCGGGAAGTCTCTCTCTCTCTCTCTCTCTCTCTCTCTCTCTCTCTCTCTCTCTCTCTCTCTCTCTGCATGAAGTTTGGCTCTGTTTAATGTAAGTTTTAATCTATCAATGAAATGTTTTTCTTTGATTTGGAATAATGTATAGTCTTCAATTTGGTATACTGGCATTATTTTAAACTTCCATTACTGCATTCATAAAAGCTTTTAGAAACATAAAGTTTTGTATTTTCTGGTAATTTGATATTACTTTTATAAAGGAAAACCCAGTTGTTCATTGCTTAAGTTGATCCCATGTATACGTTTTTACAGTTGTAAAATTCGATTATGTATACTACGTTTATCATCATCATCATGTCGTGCCGCTAGCACGGATATCCCTGACACTCTCTCGCCACTTCTCCCTATCGTTCATCGCCTCTGGCAGGTCTTCAGGACTACATCCCGTATCCTCACATAGCTGCTGTATGTATGTTCGAGCTGGTCGTCCTGCTTTTGCTCGGCCATATGCGGGGGTCCATAGGAGTACATCACTTATGAGCTCGTCCTTGCTTCTCCAGCAGTGTCCTTCATGTCTGGTTCTTCTAGCTTGGATAGTTTTCGTGATGGAAGGCAGGTGGCTGTATAGTTGGTGTTTTGTGGGGTGTTGCCGCCAGGACTTGTTCAATATTGCTCGCAGCATTCTTGTGTAATTGCCGTCTAGCTTCTTCTCCAGCCGTTTAGTTAGCGTCCAAGTGGTGCACCCATTCAGCAGTGTCGACACGACCGCTGCCTGGAAGAAACGGCGTTTCATTTTATCGGTTAGGTCTGATTTCCATATGATCGAAAGCCTATCGATAGCAGTCCATGCCTTCGTTAGCCGTGTGTCGATGTCTTTTTCGGTTGATGAGACGCTGCTAGGTAGGTGAATTTGTCTACCAGTTTTAGAGACGTTCCGTCTCGTGTGGAGATGTCACCTGTTTGATTATAGCACGTATACATATACAACTATAAGCGGAAACATAATCCAATACGATATACGAACTTCAATGAACGAACGAACACACTTCTTAATAAAAGTATGCCTCTCACACTTTATTCGAAAGGGTTGATGTTGGTTATGTGTGAGAGGTGAGTTGGAGACGGAGACAGACTGCAACATATTGACCCAAAGTTCTTCTCGCGACCATAGCAGCACTTCTTCCTCATCTTGGCTGGGCTGCTCAACTGTGGGTCACTGAGGGCCCAAGCCCTCTGACTGGAGCTGGTTCTCACTCCGCAGGCAACCTATCTCCAACTGCGACTGGAACTGAACTCGAACTGACTAACTAACCCAAGCCGTCTGTGGCACCTGGTTATGTAATTGTTTGACGTCCATCTGCTTTCTGTGGGCGTACGCATCTGCACCGAATTCAACCACGTCCACAGGTCACGGTGATATTCTGATATCTTCGACCGGATGCACCTGCCCCGCCGCTCTTCCGCTTATTTACACTGGTGCATCCCT
This sequence comes from Sepioteuthis lessoniana, assembly GCA_963585895.1. Taxonomy (NCBI): domain Eukaryota; kingdom Metazoa; phylum Mollusca; class Cephalopoda; order Myopsida; family Loliginidae; genus Sepioteuthis; species Sepioteuthis lessoniana. The sequence continues at coordinate 20,830,658 of OY757922.1, forward strand.
TGACTGACGGCTCGGTCGAGGGTCAATATGTAACAGTTTGAGTAACAGCAAGTCTCCTCAAGTCTCCAGGACTCTTCTTCGTATTCTTGCCGATCTTAATGCAGTCGCTTGGATGGTCTCCACTCGTCCTCTTATTTCCAAGTCCTCCACTACTTTGGTGACTGAACAGAGTACACCAATTACAATTGGTATCACCGTCAATTCCATGTTCCACAGTTTTTTCCGTTCTCTTGCAAAGTCTTAGTACTTATCTCTCTTTTTGCTTTCTTTCAGTTTTACTCTGTGGTCAGCTGGAACGGCAAAGTCTACTATCCGGTAGTTTCTTTTTTTTTTTTTACTATCACTCGGTCTGGTCATCTGGCCGAGATTTGGTGATCTGTTTGTATCTCAAAACCCCAGAGAAGTTTGTGCGTCTCATTCTCCAGGACGGATTCCTGTCTTTGCATAAACCTTTTGTTTGTATGATCAAATTCAAATTTATTGCACAATTCCCAGTGGATCACCTTTCCACCCAGTCGTGTCTAGTCTTATACTCTTTTGTGCTAATTTGTTGCATTCGTTTATTACGTAATTGATCGTTTCGTCTCTATCACTACATAATCTACACTTGGTATTTTGCTGCGTTTTATCTATTCTTGCTTGTTCCATAAAAATCTTTTTTTTTAACTAGACTGATCTTTTTTTATTTAATTGCAATAAAGCGTTGAAAATATTGAAACGATTTTAATCAATATTTACGAATGAATCAAATTTTAGTCTTAAAACTCCCCAAGTAGTCGATTTGTTGTGAAACAAATAATATTACAAAAAATAATAATTGAATCAACAGTTTTGTCCTTAAAGTACATTAATGAGTACCGGTTATCAAGTCCTGAACAAGATGGGAGGGTAAATTGAACCATATGACCCGAGTCTGCGATTTTACAAAGATCAACGCTAGGTATCTTGCTCATTTTTTCTTTTAATGGAAGATTGAAGGAACACTTCTTTCCATGTCTGAATTTATCAAAATTAAGTTATATAATTTCGACTAGATTTTAAAAGTATCTAGTAGCAAACGAAAGCGGCAAAAACTAGTATCAAGGGAAACAAAATGGAAGGGAAACCATTTTTAGACTGTGTTGAGAATTTTTAAATCACGTAACCTCCCCAATATATACGACACGTGGTTAACCAAGAAAGAAACCATAACTTGCACTGTCAACTCTTTCGGCCCCCTTTAGCTTCACAGTACGAAAAATTAATTTTGCTATAAATCTCAAACTGATAAGATTATAAATATAATGTAACTGGATTTCGCATAGCGCTAATACCCTCGAGAAAGGTATGAATCCAATCATTCTCCGTCCAGCTATTGGTAAATAGTAGGGCAGACTAGGTTCTTCAGCCTTGGCGAGGCAACTAGTCGAGGAGAAGGAAAACTCTGAATTCCAACCTGTTAAACTCTGCTTTAAAATTTTGACCTTGTGTCATATCCTGCCCGTACGGAGGGGTTGGGTAAATATATATATAATGTAACTGGAAGAAAAAAGAAAACTCAATTAAATTGCCATTATAAATTAATTTTGGTGAAGAATATTATTATACTCTTCGTCTCTTCAGATGACTTAAATTAAGCGTGTAAGTCATCTGAAGAGACGAAGAGTATAATAATATTCTTGGCCGAAATAAATTTATAACAATTTAACAAGTTTTGAGTTTTCTTCCAGTTACATTGTCTTCGGTTTGTATGCAAGTTTTATTATATAAACCTGGATAGAGAATATATAACAATAGCTATACATTGAGCACTTCCATAGATTTATATGAAATTCCTCATATATTCTATACACGAATAATTCACACCCATTGTCTTCGTACGCTGACCGGATATTACTGATATATATATATATATATGTGTGTGTCTGTCTGTGTGTGTGTGGAGAGAGAGAGAGAGAGAGAGAGAGAGAGAGAGAGAGAGAGAGAGAAAGGGGTGGGTATAAAAGTGATAAAACAAATAGGAACATTTCTTTGTAGTTATCTAATTTTTGATTGTTCTCAATGAGTTTTCGACCTTAGCTTATCGACGGGAGAAAAGTTTTTGTAAAGAAAATCATTTTTCAAGAAAGTTTTTTTTATAAGGTTTTTCCAAGAGTTTATAAGTGCCATGATAGACGCGACGAAAAATCTTTGATTTGGTTTCTTTGCTTAATGGCATATCAACTTTCGTAGTTTATTTAATGCCAGAGCCAACTTTACACAAGAACAGTCGTGGTACCATTTAACCCATAGCTGTTGGGCGGGGTGGGGGGAGATAACCGGGTTAATGCGACAAAAAATTAACTTGTATTTTAGTTTATCCATTTTTTAAATGAAAATTATTTTTCATAACTTTTTTGGTATTATTCGACACGCACTCATAAAAGTTAATCAGTGAAAAAAAAAAAAAAATCCTTTTCAAGGGGCTGCACTAGATCCTTAAATCAGCGCATTTTTTTTTTTAATTTTCTGGAAAAAAGTTATTTTACATTTTAGAAGGGGGATTACTTTCTCATTCTTATTTAATGTAGAATGATCACCCATATTTCTGAAATTTTTTTTTTTTTTAAGACCACTGAAAGTAAAAAAAAAAAGTTATTCGACCTGTCTGGTCATTTGTTTTTTTCCCTACTATCAGTTCCGAAAATGGGTGGTCATTCTACATTGAACTAGAATGTTAAAGTGAACCCGAATATAAAATGTAAAACATTATTTTTGGATTATTTTGTGTGGGGAGTGTTTTATTTTGTTTTATGTTTTTCTTTTATTTTTTGCCTGTTTGTTTTTTGAAAAATAAAAAAAAAATTGTGGTAAGTTTGAGGGTCTAATTAGTTCAAATCACAAAAAAGCAATCACGAGAAAACAATTTGCCAGTGAACTTGAGCGGTTGCATGTCTAGATTTAAAATACTTTTAGGTATTTTTCCAACATAGTATCCAATGAAACTTACATTAATTTTATTCGAATTTGTCTAATAAGTATATTTAAGAGTAATACTTACATCCAAAATCTAGGTAAGATTAATTTTAATCCAACCTGCTCAAGTGATTATGTGCATACTTCCCCACAAAAAATTGTGAAGCAATCACAAATATAAAATATTTAATCGATCAGTTATTCGCGTCTTACATGATATGAATTTCGGGTGATTTAAAAATATGTTAACACTCTTATGGAAGTACCTTTATGACATAATTTCAAACAGTCTCTTCATGCTTACCATCCCTGTCAACACATATTTGTAATCTCCCACAAGTGATTCAAAAGATGTTAATATTCCTATTGGAGTATGTTTATTAGAAAAACAGAAATGATATTACAGAGACCACCAGGAAGATTCGAGAATTGTGTTGACAGGAATGGTGAACAGTTGGAGACACTAAACTAATAATATCATTAAGGAATTCCCATAAAAACGTACAGATTTTTGGAAACGCCTTGAATTTTGGATAAGGACATCCGACAATGAAATCTAAAAATATGAAAAAATGAAAATAAACTCAATAAAATTTACAATTTATTCGTATTATATGAAGGGTTTTATGGCTTCATAAGATACTATGAAATTTTCTTTTTTTACAAAAGAATATAACTGCAACGTAGTTTGATTTAATTGCGAAGTAGTTGATTTTATTATGAAGTCGGTGATTTCATTGTATTCTCATGACACTAATCCTCTGGCGAAACATATAAATCTGATTTTCAAATCTTTGTTTTCCTTTTTCATTCATCTTAACCTTCAATCATAAAGTGTCTTTAAAAGTATCTTAAGAAATTGATGAGATTCTATTGCATTAATTAGTAATGGCCAATGTTATGCTAAAAGAAAATTTGAAAAAGGCGTTTAATTTTGAAAAAGGCGTTTAATTTGCTTTAACAATGAAAAGTTTTGCTACAACTTAAATGTTTACGGTGTTTTTGGCTTCGTGGAGATTTGAATTCTTGATCTATAGAAAAATAAAACGTGATATATATATATATATATATATATATATACGCGCGCGCGCGTGTGTGTGTGTGTGTGTGTGTAGTGTGTGGAGAAAAGGCAGATATTTTTGGTAGATCTGACAATATAAAGAAAAATAAATGGAAAAAGTGGATATACTAAAAACACACACAACGGATTCAGTTCAAAAAATTTTATGTTTATTTATTGAAAAGTTCTTTTCAATAAATGAACATGAAATTTTATATATATATATATATATATATATATATATATATATATATATATATATATGCACGAGCCCTTAGCGTAACAGTTATATATATATATATATATATATATGTATATATATACGAGCACTTAGCGTAACGGTTATCATCGTATCACTTAGCGTATATATATATATATATATATATATATATATATATATATATATATACGCGTACTTAGTTCCGAAAATCTTATTTTTATCTATTGAAAGGTTCTTTTCAATAAATAAACATGAAATTTTATATATATATATAAATATATATATATATATATATATATATATATACACGCACTTAGCGTAACGGTTATCATCGTATCACTTGACGTATCATATATATATATACGCGCAATTAGCGTAACGGTCATCATCGTAGGAAATGAAATCGGCGACCCGAGATCAAACACTTGACGAGGCTGTATGCGTTTCACTTCACGTTACTGCACTTGGGAAATGTATCAATCCATCTGTTCTTCCCACTTCTAGTAGAGAAGGCTGGGTTCTTTAGCTTGGATTAGGTAATCAGTCTCGGAGAAGGAATACGCTGAATTAAAATCTGTTTTCCTCCATTTAAAAACTGACCTGGTGTTACATCAAGCCCGTGGCAGAGGACCTGAGTAAATAAACATAATCACACACACACGTATATATATATATATATATATATATATATAACTTCTAAAAGAGTACAAAATAATATATATATATATATATATATATATACTTGTTTTTAGAAGTTTCATACTGCAACAAATTAATAGTTCTTATCGCGGCCAGTGATAAGTGAAGTAGTATCACAAGTGTTCTTTGGCATTAAATAACCCACGAAAGTTGATATGCCAATAAACAAAGAAACCAAACCTAATAAAATTAGTCTGGCTCCAGGGGCGGATCTTCCTGTCAGGCAATACCTGCTTAATCGGGCTGGGTTCATCGCTTGGCGCCCGAGGCGCCCGAAAAATAAGGAATGCCGACGAGATCAAGCATTTTTTGTAACGGCTGCGCATGAATCTCGATTCGTTCGAGCTATAAACAATAAAATGACTTTGAGTCAAATCCGACCTAGTGGAATTTTGGATAATTACCAAACCAAAAAAAAATTAACAGCACACATCACATTAAAGTATTTTTTAATCAATCACGTCAGAATTTCCCACATAAATGTAAACGTTTTTATGAGGAATCAGCTGGCTGCTTTACTGGAACGCTTAAAGAAAGCAAAACAGAAGCAATCGCATTTGGTTTAAATTGATTCTACATTGCAAGTACTTACCCAACCCCTCTTCCACGGTCAGGATGTGTCACAAGTTCAGTTTTTAAGTTGAGTAAAAATGGTTTGAATTCAGAATGTTTCTTTTTTTTTCTAGACTGATCGCTTAACCAATGTTAAAGAACCCAAACAGTTCAACTATTTACTCATAGCTGGGATTGGGAGGACAGATGGATTTATGGCTTTCCCAGAGGCACTAGCGCGAAGAGAAACGCTTACCGTTTCGATCAGGATTTGAACTCGGGTCACAGATTCCATTTCCTACGACGATAATCGTTACACAAAGCGCGCCTTCTGCAATGACTCACTTTATTCTTTCGTATTTTTTACTTGCGGAACAAGCTAAAGATAATATGTATATATATTTTTTTTATTAAATTACATATTTTCTTGAAAGGTGTGTGTGTGTGTGTGTGTGTGTGTGTGTGTGTGTGTGTGTGTGTGTGTGTGTGTGTGTGTGTGTGTGTGTGTGCATATAAGTAGTTTAAATAAGTTTATATTTGTTTCAGTAATCAAAAGAACTTATTGGCATAAAATCTATGCTTTATCTTCCTCTGATAAGAAACTTTCTGATAATGGAATAAAAAGTAAATAAAAAATTCATAAAATATTGGCTTATAGACAAATTCTGAAAATAAACAATATATTTAAAAAAATGCATGCATGAAAAACCTGTTTACAAGCTAATGATTTTTTGAAGTATGTATTTCGACACAAAAGTTTAAAAAGAAAACAAAAAGAAAAAAAAAGAAAAATCAACGTACCTTTCTTTGGTCAAACATGGTGGATGAATTTCAACAACGTTTTCAAAATGGCGGCTGTCTGTGCAAGTGTGCCGTTCCTGTCTTTACTGTCTGGTGTTCGTCTGGTTGTTGTTGACTTGTCTGGGTCCCATTTAAACTGGCGAGCTGATACCTCTTTATATATGACTTGGTTCGCCTTTATACATACATGAAAAATTAGTAGTTAAAAAAAGTAAGAGTGATAGACAGAACTGAGTGTATATGTGCATATACAAAAAGCTTATTTATGAATGTGTGACCAACGGTTCTTTTACAAATGTTTGGTATTGCTAGTAGTGTGTATGAATGTGCAGTAAGATGATAAGGAAGGAAGAAAGGAAGGAAGAAAAACTAATCAAGGATATAAAGTAATAAGGGAAATATACCAAAAAGCATATATGCTGAGAAAGAAAGAAAGAAAGACACACACACACACACACACACACACATATATATATATATATATATATATATATATATATATATATCGGTTCTGTATGAGAATATACTCAGACCGAATGCGTTTTAGGAATGTTTATGTACATATATGGCGAAATGAGCCTACTTACTTTAAGTCAGAGATCTTATTCTAATATGAGCACAAGTCTATTCATATGTGTGTGTGTGTGTGTGTGTGTGTGTGTGTGTGTGTGTGTGTGTGTGTGTGTGTGTTGAGAGAGAGAAATGTAGAGATAAAGACAGGTAGAGAGAGAAAGAGAGAGAAGCACGTGTGAAAAAGAGAAACCTTAAATACATGTGTATAGGTATGTACGTAAGTCCCATAATCGTTGTGTACGTTTGCGAGGGAGGGAAAAGCATTTTTTTTTCTGGGAAGTGGGGGGAAAAGGGTATAGTCACATGCGCGTTTTTGTATGCATGCAGAGATTTTTGCAGAGGACTAAGAGGGACGGGAATGTGCGTGTAGGGTATGCGAGAATTAACATAATTAGGCGCAATTTATTCGTATTCGAATACACTCGCATTTCTTTGCCTGTGTAGGCAAACAAAGAAAGCTTTTGTTTCTACGCCAGAAATTATTCCACAGAGACGGAGAATTCATATTAGTGCATTTCCGTATACTGATATGTGTGTGTGTTTTATGAGCGCACCTCTGTGTGTGCGTGTGTGTGTGTGTGTGTTCTCTCTCACCAATTCTTAATAAAAAAAATTTCACTTAATTCTAAATAAAATATTCCAGGATTTTATTATTCCTTTGGGAATATTATTGTGTCAAAACGGATATTATTGGGTAATATGAATTGCCAAACTCTACTGCATTGAAATTCTCTAGCTAAAAATGCACTTCACTTCAGCATCTTTGAGGTGTGAAGAATTTCTCCCTAATTGCCTCCACTTTCAGGTTTACTTTGACTCAGGTAAAAACGTTCCAATTCAAAATAACACATATTAAAATTCATCGAAACATTATTCACTAAACCTTTTTTATTAGGTTAAGATCTAAATTTATTACATATTCTTCATTGCAATTATCAATACCAATAGATTGTTGTAAATCACGGCCTTATTTACACTTAAATGAAGAAGATCCAGGATGAAGAAATTTATGGTAATATATCTCGTTAACCGCTCCTAGACAATCACTGTTTTCACTGATTTAATGACCACTAAAAGATTCTTTTGACTCACAATCTGATTTACTGGCAGAATAAGAAGACTAAAGGCAAAGTAAAATTTTAGCCAAATATTCAAGATGCTTCAAAAACTCATATCATTTGAAATGTACAATGCGTTTCAGAAAAATTGACATCCTTTTGTAATCAAATAACTTGACCAATTCTCGTTCAAATCATCTCAAATTTTAACAGCATGTATGGAAACAACTCAAAATTCTATTTAATAGCTGTCTAAATTTCTGAGACGAAGCTTGTTAATTTTTATCACTGAGGGTTTTCGGACTATTGTCTTCATCTCTATTGTTATTTCCACAACGTTTCGGCCGATATGTCCTCCGGCCTTCTTCATGTGTTTGTCGAACTCGGGAACCTTCACGGAACTTAGCCATAACCGGGTACAAGTGTTAAGTATTCCTGTATTGTTACTCGCCTGCAGTCATTACTGAACTTGCAAACTCCAGATTATTGTCTCCTATAACTGTTACAACGTATATAACTGTTGCAACCAACACCTATAACCGTTACGCTATGTGTCCTGCAGGACACATAGCGTAACGGTTATAGGCGTTGGTTCCCTAAGCTTCTAAGGAGACAATGGCTAACGGAATCAGAACAGGCGACCACTCGTGGATTCAATAAAGGACGTAGTTCGAAGTTCTGTGAAGGTTCCGGAGTTCGACAAACACCTGAAGAAGGCCGGGGGACATATCGGCCGAAACGTTGTGGGAATAACAATAAAGATGAAGGCAATGGTCCGAAAACCCTTAATGATAAAGTCTACGTAATGTTTAAACTCCTTTTTATTTTACAGAGAATTGCATTTCTCTTCATGAAAAGAAAAGAAAAAAAAAGTAAACAGAAGTTTGATCTGTTTCCACACATGTTGTTAAAAAGTTAAGATTATGCAATGATACCGTTTTTATTTTGTTTTGTTTTTTTCATAAATACCTTGTATATCTAAAATGATATCAATTTTTATAAACTCCTTGCTGGTATGTATATAATCAAAATATCGACGCTTGCATTCTAAATCTACGGCTCAATTAGTAAAAGCCATGGGTGTAACTCTCTGGTCGAAAGGTAAAAGTTTGTATATAATTGTTTGCCTTTTGTCGTTTGTCTTGAGGTAATAAACGTCACTTCCTATTCGATCGGCCATTCCGACCCACACAAACGTTGAATATCTTTTTGGTTCAAGTGTTTGTGTATGCATTCCTGCAGAGTGGCGTAAATCAACTGAGATTAGAGAATATTGATTAGGAAAAGGGTACAGGATAGATAGATAGATAGATAGATAGATAGATATGAATAGACATAGATAGATAGATAGATAGATAGATAGATATGAATAGACATAGATAGATAGATAGATAGATAGATAGATAGATAGGAAGTTTGAAGGAAAATCAAAGTACTCTTGTGATGAAGACGAGTGATTATAGGATAACAGTTATCTCCTTAGCTTTTTCATGGTTGATTTGTTTTACGGCATGTCAACCACTGTTAGGTTATTTAATGACATAGTTTTGTTTTGTTTTTTTTTGTTTTTGTTTTTTTGTTTTATTTTGTTTTTTTCAAGCAGTTATTTAGTTTTAATAATCGCGCAAGACTGGATTATAGAATGTCCGAGAATTTTCAAGATATTAGTATGAGAACTCTGAAAACTTGGTGAGTGGAATTATCAGCAAGAAATAAATCATAGCAGGAATTCAAATCCGAAGAGACATCTTCCTGGGAGACTCAATCTCGCTGCTACTATTTCTTGTTGCAATGATACCACTAAATTCTATTCTAAGAAAATGCAAAGGGCAAAACAATTTTACAAAGTCGTAGGAATAGATAAACCACTTTGTGTATTTGGTTGATCTTAAGATACTTTTCGAAAATGAAAAAAGAACTGGAAACCCTTACACAAACTATCACAATCTACAGTCTGGATTCTGGAATGGAATTTTGGTTTGAAAAATATGCCATACTCTAAATGAATAAAAGGGAAAAGAGAAACAAGAGAAGGAACACAATTTCTCAATGTGGAAATAATTAAGACATCCGAGAAAAAATAAAACTACCTGTGAATATTGTTATGTTGTTTAGAAAATACAGTCCGACTTTAGAGAAAACTGTTTAAATTCTGTTCTAACACATCATTTGAACTGTAAGTTGTAAGTTAGCCGTCCCGAGGGCTCCCTTTTCAATAGATACTACACCGAGTTGCCTAGTAGGCTGATGCTGTAGAATTCACTGCAACGAGTGTCCTGAATATGACACTAAGCAATCTAATGGTGAGGTTCCAGTGATGGTGGAACTTTGTGGAATGCGGAGTACTCCTTCATTGCCATCGCTTCCAGGTCCACCCTGGCTCGGAGTGATAGCACCTAATAGGGCCCTATCTATGGGTTAAATAGAACTAAACCGTGGTTTCTTGACTTTACTGTTTTGACATTTAAACTACGTACTTATGCTAAACTGAATTGCTCGAAATAAAACTGTTTTGACATCTAAACTATGTACTTAAGCTAAACAGAATTATCTAAAATAAAACATTGACATTTAACTCTGTGTATTGCCCAATCGGCTGGGGCTCTACAATACACCGACTGCACCTCTTAGGAGGGGTAAGACCTCCCCACAACAAGTGTCCTGGATATGACACTAAACAATCTGATGGTGAGGTTCCAATAATGCTGGAGCTTTGGGGAATAAAGAGTACCTCTTCATAGCCATTGCTCCCGGGTCCACACTGGCCTGGAATAGTAGCACCTGATAGGGCCCTATCTAAGGGTTAAATAGAACTAAACTGCATACTTATGCAAAACTGAATTGTTTGAATTAGAATGTTTGACTAAACTGAATAGCTTGGAAAGAAATGTTTTGACAATTAAACTGTACTTACATTTAAACTGCGTGCTTATGCTTAACCGAATTATTTTAAATGGAACTGTTTTTGACATTGAAACTCTTCTTACACTAAACTGAATTGTTTAATATAGAACTTTTTGGACATTCAACTGTGTGTAAACAAAATATGTGCTTATACAAAACAGAATTAGCTGAATTAGAACTGTTTGAATAAACTGATTAGTTTGAAGTAGAAATGTTTTTGACAATTAAACTATGTACTCATGCTTAACTGAATTGTTTGAAATAGAACTGATTATTTGCATAAAAATGGATTTGGCGTTAAATAACCTACAAAGGTTGATACGCCATAAAACCCAACCAACAAACCAACCAACTACACCGAGATATTGGGGAAGAAAAATTGCAGCCATGTTGAGTAAATTTACTGTTTTGTTGTTTATTTCTCAAAGTTGAAATTAATTTTTTTTTATGATATTGTCGTTTATTATTATACTACAATATTCCAAATTTTGTTTCTGCATCCCGTAACTTTGACTAATATTTACTTCCACCTTCAAATGTTTAGTTGATTTTATCATCATTTTCTATTCCAACTGTCGTTGAATCGCATAGCATCCTCAGAGTGAATAAAGTAAGTCGGCTGACCTTAGCCGAGGGCGACCCGAAGGCTCCATTTTACATAGCTACTACGCATTTTCCCTGGATTTCTCCACTTACCCTTGATCCGTACTTTATAATGCTGTGTTAAGCAAGGAGACATCAAGGATCATTTTTTAGTCTTTAGTGTGACTCGATCTAGGATTGAACCCTAGTTTTCCGGATCATTTGCAAACACTCTAACCATTATGCTAATGAAAATTCACATTCCAAACGATTAAAATGCCCGCTTTGTTAATTTTCTGTCACTTCTTTTGGAATTTGATTTAAAAGGTTTCATGCCTCTAATTATGAACAAGAAAAATAAATGCGTTTATTTTTCAGGCTTGTTAATTTTCCTTCATGAGAACTTTATACCCCAAAACATTCTGTTTCAAAGGAGACGTAGAAACAGGGTTCTTAATTTTTTTGGTATCAAAACCTTTAGAATTTTATTATACAGACATAAATAACAATTTTAATCGATGGCAGAAATGCATATGTGTTCAGGGATCATATTCTGAGTGATTAAAACACTGTTTCAATTCATTAATTCAGGAATTAAAGATTATTCTAAAATCGGACATTATTTTCGGAAAAGCCTAATGGAAGCAATTTCTATAAAACTAAAAGATTAAAGAAATAGTGAGAAAGGAGTACCTAAAAAAAATAGAAAACTTACAGCAAAAATCTAATCAATGAAATAAATATCTTCTAAGATATTCTGGAACCATTGAGAAACTCACACAGCTTACTGGTTTCTTTGTTTAATGGCATATCAAACTTTGTAGGTCATTTAATGCCAAAGCCATTCTCCTAGAAAAACAGTTGTGGTACTATTTAACCCATAGCTTGGAGGATAAAGAGGGGTCATACCTTTCCCAAGGGTATTTGCCCGAAAGTGAACGTAATAGCGCGACTGGAGTACGAACTCGCTTACTACGATTCCGCAGTCCGTCGCTTTAACCATTACACAACGAGGACATCTGGACCATAGAACAAGAACACTGATGACAATGCAAAAGACCCGACACTCGAGAGACCACATAGACAATAGGCCAAGAAAATAAGGGAGAATAAGACTTGCCAGCATTAGGGATTATACAGATACATTAATTCAGAAACTCAAAGAATATAGAAAAAGGAGCAAATAAAGACTGATTGCAACAGCCAATGTTGTATAATCATGATGATATCAATAATAATAATGAAGGCTAGCTCTGTCGTTTCTGATACGAATAGGTTTATTTCTTTCTGCCTTCAGTTCTTGGCAACACAAGGAGAGAGATACAATTCATAAGGGCCTATGCTAACCATACTATGCTGACAAGCAACCAACACCCTACCCGCCACACGCGGCGCATCTTGTAGTGTCTAAGATCTCAACTCATCTCTTCTGAACGAGACCCAAACTGATCAACTCAGATCCAGTCCGAATAACTCAATCACCTCCATCGACGGCCGTATCTCAACTCCTGTCTTTTCAAAATCCTAAAATTCTCTGGCCATCTCTTCCGGGCGTGGCGTCATCCACCTACTCAATTCACTCCAACTGCGCATCCCGCCCCCATTTCCTGTCTTGGAGTTTATTATGACAGATGATGATTGTCATATCCTTTACGCGAGCGTGCGAGTGCCCCGTCAGACTATGACACCTAAACCAAGAGACAGCGAGTTGTTCAAAGCCTTATCAAACTAAATAATAAAATGTAATTAACGAAAAATGATTAATAGAATTAATTATTACCTTAATTATATAACACCAAGAAGAGAAATAACATTAGGACAAACAGGAAAACAGCAAACAAAAATGTACGAAAATAAAAATGGGGGATGAAACAAGTACATTGATGGTTCAAGGGGCAATCTAAGGAATTTGAACTCGCGATAATTTTCGTATGGCTACGAAGAGTAGACCTCAAAAGAAAAACTGAGTCTCTACTAATAGCAGCACAAAATAATGCCATTAGATGAATTATATCAAAACAAAAATTGACAAGACACAAGGAGTGATAGCAATGAAACAAATAACAAGCAAATGCAGAAAACTGACACAAGTAAGTAAAGTTAGCGACCTTTGTCGAGGGTGACTCGAAGGCTCCGCTTTCAAAAGCGACTACATCAAGGTGTAGGAGAGGAAGCTGCTCCATTCCCTGGATTGCTCCACTTTACCCTTGATCCTTACCTTATGATGCTGAGTGTTAAGTAAGGTAGCATCAAGTACCATTTTTTAAATCTGATATGACTCAACCCCGGTATTCCGGACCATTGGCAAACACTCTACTCATGAGGCTAATGACTCAAAGGAATAAAAAAAAAAAGTAGGTATGACTGAGTGGGAAAGGTTATCCACTGTGAATTGTGCAAGAAATTAAGATTTGGCCCTACTGAAAAATGATATATACACAAATCGGACTCATAAAATTCTCTGGGACTTTGAAATACAAACAAATCACCCTATCTCGGCCGGAAGAATTAACTCGATGGTAATCAACAAGGAAAAACGACTTGTCATCTGTTGGATTTTGTTGCTCCAGGAACGAAATCTGAAATAAAGTGTAAAGATTGACAAATACCTGGAACAAAGAGCTGAAAAATCTGTGGAACATGAAAGTGACGGTGATATCAATTGTAAGTTTTCTTGTAATGGTCCCCAAATACCTAGAAAAACGATTGAGGGGACTGAAGGACAGATGCAGAATCGAGACCATCAAGATCACAGTATTCCTTAAATCAATTAGAATACTTAGAAGAGTCCTGGAGACTTGAGGAGACTTGCTGTTATACAGAGTTCAGTGAAAAATAACCAGTTAGAACTGATGGGAATAACTCGAAAGGAGTAGCATAGAACTGAAAGAATGTGAAAAGAAGGATAAGTACTTCGACCTTGCTAGAGAACTGAGAAAACTATGGAACATGAAGGTGACAATTATACCAACTGTGATAGGTGCTTTTGATACAGTAACTAAAGGGACTGGAGGACTTGGAAGTTGGCGGACGAGTGGAGACCATCCAAGTAAGTAAGTAAAGTTTGCGACCATAGTCGAGGGTGACCTGAAGGCTCCCCTTTCGATAGCAACTACACCAAGATGTAGGGAAGGGCGCTACTCCTTTCCCTGGATTTCTCCACTTTACCCTTGATCCGTACCTTATAATGCTGAGTGTTTAGCAAGGAGGTATCAAGTACCATTTTTAAAGTCTTTGGTATGACTCGACTTGGGATTGAACCCAGGTCTCCCGGGCCATTGGCGAACACTCTAACCATTATGTCAATGTCTACTGCATTATTGAGGACGGCCAGAATACTGAGAAGAGTCCTGGAGACTTGCGGAGACTTGCTGTCACTCAAACTCCAGAGAAAGACCAACAGCTAACGCTGATGTGAAAAACTCTAATGAGTAAATAATAATAATAATAATAAGTACCTTGATAGAAATTGAAAAAACTGTGGAACATGAAGGTGACAATAATACTTTTGGCACGTTAACTAAAGGATTATTAAAGGGCCTGGAGGATTTGGAAGTTGGCGGACGAGTGGAAACCATCCAAACAACAACATTATTGAAAACGGCCAGAATACTGAAAAGAGTCCTGGAGACTTGAGGAGACTTGCTGTCACTCAATCTCCAATGAAAGACCATCAGGTAACGCTGATGTGAAAAACTCTGATGAGTAAACCATAATAAGAAAAAACAGAAAACTAGTGCATAAAGATTAAAAGACTAGACACGACTGGCTGGGGAAGGTGATCCACTGGAAATTGTGCAAGAAGTTTAAATTTGACCATACCAACCGATGTTATAGGCATAATCCAGAATCCGTCCAGTAGAATGAGACGCGCAATTATCTCTGGAATTTTGAGATGCAAACAGATCACCTAATCTAGGCCAGACGACGAGTCCGAGTGATAGTCTACAAAAAAGAGAACCTTTGCTGTCCCGGCTGACCACAGTAAAATTGAAAGAAGAGAAAAGAAGGATGAGTACCAGGACCTTGCTAGGGAATTGAAGAAAGTGCGGAACATGAAAGTGACGTTTATACCAATTGTGATTGGTGCTCTTGGTACAGTCACAAAAAGATTGGTACTGGGACCTGAAGAATTGAAAATAATTGGACGAGTGGAGACCATCCAAACCTCAGCATTATTAAAATCGACCAGAATACTGAGAAGAACCAAGGAAACTTGAGGAGACTTGCTGTCACTAAACTCCAGTGATAAACTATCAGCAAACGTTGGTGGGGAAAATTCTCAAAGGAGTATGCCACGCATAAATTCCTATGGGGCTTTAACATGCAAACGGATCACCTAATCCCAGCCAGAAGACCAGACTTAATAATAATCAACAAAAAAAAAAAAGAGAACTTGCAAAATAGTCGGCTTTGCTGTCCCGGCTGACCACAGAATAAAACTGAAAGAATGTGAAAAGAAGGATAAGTACCTCGACCTTGCTAGGGAATTGAAAAAACTGTGGAACATGCAGGCGACAATTATACCAATTTGGAACAGTAACTAAAGGATTACTAAAGGGACTGGGGGACTTGGAAGTTGGCGGACGAGTGGAGATCATCCAAACGACAACATTATTGAGAACGGCCAGAATACTAAGAAGAGTCCTAGAGACTTGAGGAGACTTACTGTCACTCAGACTCCAGTGAAAAACCATTGTCTAACGCTGATGTGAAAAGCTCTAATGAGTGAATAATAATAATAATAATAATATAAAAAGAATATTTCAAGAGAACCAGAAAGCTATTCGAGACAAAACTATATAGCAGAAACCTTATTAAAGAAATAAATACCTGGGCTGTTCCCCTCGTAAGATATTCGGGGGCCATTCTTGAAGTGGACCAAAAACAACTTAAACAGATGGACCAGCGAACAAGAATATTAATGACTATGCATAAGGCATTACATCCCAGAGATGATGTTGACAGATTACATGTCAAGAAAATAAGGAGATGAGGACTTCCCAGCATTGAAGACAGTGTTGACGCTTCAATACAACGACTGGAAGACTACATACAAAAGCGTGGAGGAAGACTGATTACAGCCACCAGAAACAGTTCTGACAACATGAGGACCAACAGAACATCAATAACCAGAAAACAAAAATGGGAAGAAAAACAACTCTATGGGCGTTTTAGCGACTAATAAGCGACATCTCGCACTAGAAAACATGGACGTGCCTAAGAAAGGGAAACCTTAAAAGAGAAAATAAGTCTCTCCCGATAGCTGCACAAAACAATGCTCTAAGAACGAATCATATCAAAGGAAGAATAGGTAAGACGCAACAAACCAGCAAATATAGGTTATGTGGTGAATGAGACGAAACGATCAATCACATAATAAGCGAATGCAGCAAATTAGCACAGAAATAGTATAAGACTAGACACGATTGGGTGGGCAAATGATCTACTGGGTATTGTATCAGAAATTTCAGTTTGACCATACGAACAAATGGTATATGTACAACCCAACATCTGTCCTGGAGAATGACACACCCAAACTCCTCTGGGATTTTGACATAGAAACGGATCACTTAATCTAGACCAGACGATCAGACCTTATAATAATCAACAAAAAAAGAGAACTTACAAAATTGATGACTTTTCTCTCGCGGCTGACCACAGTGAAATTGAAAGAAAATGAAAAGAGGGATAAATATCACGACCTTGCAAGGGAACTGAAGAAACTGTGAAACATGAAAGTGACGTTTATAGCAATTGTAATTGGTGCTTTTGGCACAGTCACCAAAGGATTAATAAAGTGACTGGAGGACTTGGAAATCAGAGGACGAATGGAGACCATCCAAACTACAGCATTATTGAGATCGGCCAGAATACTGAGAAGAGTCCCGAAGACTTGAGGCGACTTGTTGTCACTCAAACTCCAGTGAAAGACCATCAGCTAACGCTCATGTGAAAAACCCTCAAGGAGTAAAATGATAATAATAATAATAATAATAATAATAATAATAATATGGTGACACAAACATGGATAATTGAGGCTTTGAAATGTGCAAAAAAAATCGACAAAATTATAAACGAATGCCATGGAAAACTAGAAAGTGGAATTGATTACAGGAGCTCAAACCCTTTCAGAGGTTAAAATTCAGAGGCATTTTACAAGGAGACTCGCTCTCATCACGGCAATTCATTATAGCAATGATTCCTCTCAACCAGGTACTAAGGAAATGTACGAGAGAACTACAAATTTTCAAAATCCCGGGAAAAGATCAACCATCCAATGTATATGGATGAGATAAAGGTATTTGAAAAAAATGAAAAAGAACTAAAGCTCCTGATACAAACAATATGAATATACAAACAGGATATAGGAATGGAATTTGGATTTGGAAAATGTGCCAAGATAATGATAAAAAGTGGGAAAAGAGAATAAGCAGGGGGAATAGAACGGCCAAATCAAGAATACATTAGGACGCTTGGGTAGAAGGAAAACTGCAATACTTCACGATATTGGAAGAGGACACAATCAAATAAGCGGAGATGAAGGAAAAAAGTGAGAAAAGAGTACCTCAGAAGAACGAAAAAACTTCTAGAATCCAGGCCTTGCAGCAAATATCTTTGTTGTGGGCATGCCCAAGTGGCAAGTGTCCCAGGGAAGTCGTCTCACGCATGGCCGATCTGCTTTTGAGTGTGGAAGGTAATGTTTACTTGTTATCGTATGAGTAATAATTAGGTGTAGCGCTTTGTAATAGGTTTTTTTTTCATTCGAATTAAAACAAGAAGAATAGATTTCATTGTAATATTTAATCTATAAGAGTTGAATTAAAGTTTAATATTTTTATTAAAATTTTGTGATTCTCTCTCTCTCTCTCTCTCTCTCTCTCTATCTTCCCCATACGTATATATATATATACCTGTATTTCTCTCTGTGTGTTACACAATATCAGTATAATTTTCATATATTTTCCCCATACCTGTATATATATATATATATAAATACCTGTATTTCTCTCTGTGTGTTACACAATATCAATATAATTTTCATATATTTTCTGAAGCTGCACCCCCACGAATTAATGACATTTGCCGGCATTGTACATTAGTGAAAATTTTTTTTTAGGCTTGCACGTAAAAGTCTTAGCGTTCTTTTCCATCGCTATAACTGTTTACGCATGCGCATTAAATAATTTATAATGTCATTTTTCATTAAATTCCCTTTACATACCTTTATTTTATATTTGAAAGCAAATAATTGTAAATTTCTTGTACTTTATTCTTAACTAAATGTCAATCCGGTGATTTTTTTATAGAGTCACTTAAGATGAAAACAACAAAACGAAATGTTCCGCAAATTAAATTTTGTCTTTCCATCGGGTATCGTTTTAACTCAGGAAAGTTTTTTTTTTTTTTTCAAAAATAAAATTCACTTTCAGCAAATTCATCTCAATCAGCCTTCATTGCATATTGATTAAAAGTGACGTCTTTTATAAATATAACAAAAAAAATCAAACTGGTCTCAAGTGTTTCTTTTAATGAAGCAAAGAATTTTTTTTTCAACCACACTGAAAGCGTGACTGCATCTTTGTTTATCGACGGTCTGATACCTCAAAATCCACTCAATATTAAATCTGCTATCTTGAATAAAAATAATACACCTTTTCCATCATCATCATCATCATCATGTCATGCCGCTAGCACGGATATCTCTGACCCTCTCTCGTCACTTCTCCCTATCGTTCATCGCCTCTGGCAGGTCTTCAGGGCTACATTCCGTATCCTCACATAGCTGCTGTATGTATGTTCGAGCTGGTCGTCCTGCTTTTGCTCGGCCATGTGCGGGGGTCCATAGGAGTACATTACTTATGAGCTCATCTCTGCTTCTCCAGCAGTGTCCTGCATGTCTGATTCGTCTAACTAATATAGTTTTCGTAATGGGAGGTAGGTGGCCGTATAGTTGATGCCTTGAAGGGTGTTGCCGCCAGGACTTGTTCAATATTGCTCTCAACATTCTTGTGTTACTGCCGTCAAGCTTCTTCTCCAGCCGTTTTGTTAGCGTCCAAGTAGTGCATCCATACAGCAGTATCGACACGACCGCTTCATGGAAACTTTATATACTGAAAGTAACAGCTATAGGGCGTATTTAGCATATTGCAACCGATTATACAAGATGTTAAAATTTGATATTTCGAAAGTTTTCAATTAGGATTTACCAATAGTGTAGTTGCTAACGTGCTGGAGTGCAACATCGTAGTGAGCAAGTTCGAACTCCAGTTGCACTATTACGTTCACTTTTGGACGAATCATCATCATCATCATCATGTCGTGCTGGTAGCACGGATATCCCTGACCCTCTCTGGCCACTTTTCCCTATCGTTCATCGCCTCAGGCAGGTCTTCTGGACAACATCCCGTATCCTCACATAGCTGCTGTATGTATGTTCGAGCTGGTCGTCCTGCTTTTGCTCGGCCATGTGCGGGGGTCCATAGGAGTACATTACTTATGAGCTCATCTCTGCTTCTCCAGCAGTGTCCTGCATGTCTGATTCGTCTAACTAATATAGTTTTCGTAATGGGAGGTAGGTGGCCGTATAGTTGATGCCTTGAAGGGTGTTGCCGCCAGGACTTGTTCAATATTGCTCTCAACATTCTTGTGTTACTGCCGTCAAGCTTCTTCTCCAGCCGTTTTGTTAGCGTCCAAGTAGTGCATCCATACAGCAGTATCGACACGACCGCTTCATGGAAACTTTATATACTGAAAGTAACAGCTATAGGGCGTATTTAGCATATTGCAACCGATTATACAAGATGTTAAAATTTGATATTTCGAAAGTTTTCAATTAGGATTTACCAATAGTGTAGTTGCTAACGTGCTGGAGTGCAACATCGTAGTGAGCAAGTTCGAACTCCAGTTGCACTATTACGTTCACTTTTGGACGAATCATCATCATCATCATCATGTCGTGCTGGTAGCACGGATATCCCTGACCCTCTCTGGCCACTTTTCCCTATCGTTCATCGCCTCAGGCAGGTCTTCTGGACAACATCCCGTATCCTCACATAGTTGCTGAATGTATATTCGTGTTGGTCGTCCTGCTTTTGCACGACCATGTGTGGGGGTCCATAAGAGTACATCTCTTATGAGTTCGTCCCTGATTCTCCAGCAGTGTCCTGCATGTCTGGTTTGTCTAACTTGAATAGTTTTCGTGATAGGAGGCAGGTGGCCGTACAGTTGGTGTCTTGTGGAGTGTTGCCGCCAGGACTTGTTCAAGATTGCTCGCAGCATTCTTGCGTAATTGCCGTCTAGCATCTTCTCCAGCCGTTTTGTTAGAGTCCATGTAGTGCATCCATATAGCAGTATCGATGCGACCGCTGCCTGGAAGAAACTGCGTTTCATTTTATCGGTTAGGTCTGATTTCCATATAATCGATAGCCTATTGATAGCTGTCCATGCTTTCGTTAACCTCGTGTCGATGTCCTTTTCGGTTGATGCGACGCTGCTTCCTAGGTAAGTGAATTTGTCTACTAGTTTAAGAGGGGTTCCGTCTAGAGTGGAGATGTCACCTGTTTGATAATAGCACATATATTCCGTTTTGTGTGCATTGACATAGAGGCCTATGCCTGCGGCTGCTCGTTCCAAACTATGCAGTAGTGTTTCGGCTTGGTTGAGTGTATTTGCCAGTATCGCTATGTCGGGAAATGTATAAACTATCCTTATCCTCCTTGCTATGGGTTAATAGTACTATTACTGCTCTTCTCCAAGGACGGCTTTGGCATTAAATAACCCATGGAGGTTGGTATGCTATTAAACAAAGCATTATCTCAGTTAGCGAACCTTAAAATACGCTATCTGTATCCCCTGTAGAAGGGTGACACCCCGCAAAAAAAGAGATTCCCTGAGCATAACACTAAGCTACATCCTATGGTCAGGCTTCAGTTCTGCAGGTCTTGGAAGTGTAGAGTATACCTTCATTGCCATTACTCCCAGGTCCACTTTGGCCGGGATGGTAGAGCCTGTTTGGATCCCACCTGTAGATCAAATAGATTTGTTTAAAAATTATAGGAAACACATTGGAATACTATTCAAATTATTTATCAAATAGGAATATTTATTTGAAAACAAAATCGTGTTTAATTTATTAGTAAAATATAGGGAGAATTGAAACCAAATAACTGAGCAAAATTTTTGAATTCTATGAAATAACTGATACCATATAACTATGTCCAAACAAATGATTATAAGCGACAAATAACAAATATGATTAAAAGCACAATGGAAAGTTGAAAATATACATATCATTTGTCTGAATTTCTGAGACGAAGCTTGATGATATTTATCATTCAGGGCTTTCGGACTATTGTCTTCATATCTATTGTTATATTCTCAATGTTTCTGCCGATATGCCCTCCGAGCTCGTTCGGGTGTTTCTTGTCGAATTCGGTAGCCTACTTGTAACTTAGAACCACCATCCTGTATTTGATTCACAGGGGTCGCTTGCTCTGATTCCTTTAACCATAACAAGGTAAAGTGTTAAGTATTCCTGTATTGTTACTCGCCTGCAGTCAGGATTGAACGTTACGCTATGTGCCCCGCTGGAAATGGCGCAACGGTTATAGGTGTTGGTCCCCTAAGCTTCAAAGTGACAATCACCTGGAGGTTGCAGGTTCAATTCTGACTGCAGCTGAGCCACGATACAGGAATACTTAACTCTTGTACCCGGTTATGTTTAACGGAATTAGAACAAGCGACCCCTGAGGATTAAATAAAGGAGATGCTTCGAAGTTCTGAGTTGGCTCCCGAGTTTGACAAGAAAGAGCTGAAGAAGGCTGGGTGACATATCGGCCGAAACGTTGTGAATATAGCCATAAAGATTAAAACAATAGTAAACTCTGAATTATAAAAAAACATGATTATAATCAAACATTTACAAATGAATCCAATTTCCTCAATCAATGACCTATAAGGGGTTGATTTAAAAAACTTAGCTTTTAAAATCTATCTATACATCAGTGTGTAAGATAGATAGATAGATAGATAGATACGAATAGTCGCATTTAGAAAGAATGAAGAACGCTTCCCCATAAATCGATGTTATACTTGTATATCATTGCAACTGTAATGTATTCAATCCTCAACAGATGTTTCACAACATAGAAAAGTGGAGCAAATAATTACATATATATGGTGTAATGGTTATCGTCGTAGGAAATGAACACGGCGACACGAGTTCAAATCCTGGACGAGACTGTTTGCATTTCACATAGCACTTATACCCTTGGGAAAGGTATGAATCTAATTATTCTCCCTCCAGCTATGGGTAAATAGTAGGGCAGACTTGGTTCTTCAGCCTTGATTAGGCAACTAGTCTAGGAGAAGGAAAACTCTGAATTCAAACCTGTTAAACTCCGCTTAAAAATTGACCCTGTGTCATATCCTGCTCGAGCGGAGGGGTTGGTAAATATATATATATATATATATATATATATATATATACAGAGACAGGAAGACAAACATATTGAATAATACAGATATGAAAAGGCAAAAGAAAATTAGCCTTATTTAGGTTTCTGTTGGTATTTTGGGGGAATACAAATAACGAGATCATTCCATAAATCATTCCTCAATATTAGGTTATTCTATATTTTCCTTTGTACAGCTTGGAAAAAAATTATATCATTAATTTACGTCCAATGCTTTGCAAGAAAGTTTTTCGTAAAGATATTTTGAAAATATTTCTTTCTTTCTAATTCAAAAAAAAAAGACTATTCTCCGGTTTATTGCAATGTATTGAATACTATTATTTTAAAACAATGTTTTATAAATGTCAATGAAGATTTAATCTTTAAAACCTTTAAATATTCATTGATTCACGATAATAATTGAATGTAAATTTTTTTTAATAATTATCACGTGATATTTGTAGATTGGGGGTGGGTCTGTATCATTTCTCTTTCTGATCTGTCTTCTTCAAAGAAATATATCCAAAGTGTCATACCCAAATATCTTGGGTATGACACTAAATTTAATCCGATAGTGAGGCTTAACTTCTGGATATCTAAGGAGTATCAAATAGATCTGTTTGAAAATTATTCGATAGAATCGTGTGCAAAAAAAACCCTCTGAAGAAACAACTATACAAAAACTGCAAATATGAATGTACAATGAACACGATTCCCTAACCTTTAAGCATAGAACAACTCTAGACGCGTTGAAATGTTGTTAAAATCAATCAATTAATCAATCAATCAAAGTTGGATACAATAAAATAGATATATTACTAGTTTTGGGAGTTTTTAACATGAAAGATTGATTAGCTGCTATCAAAGAAAGCATGAAGGAACTTAAATGAAACGATTTTAGACCCTGTAAAAGAAAAAAAAGAAGAAAAAATTATTTAGAATATTTTTTTTAAAAAAAGAAAAGTTTTTTTAACGTCACCTGCTGAAAGTTTATATTATCTGCAATATTTTTGTCGTGGGAATAATTCATTTTTATTTCATTATCTCTCTCTTCCTTTCTTTATTTTCTCTTATTTTGATTTTCTTTAACTGGTTTAAATTTCTATTGTATTTTTTTAAAAACATGTTTTATCTTCTTACTTTTCTTCATTTATAAACTGTTTCCTTTCCGCCGTATTTTTTTCTTTACGTTTCTATTTTATCTTATTTTATTCATTTTTTTTTTTTCGCCTTTTAAATGTTTCTTCCTCTCCTGTATTTTATCTTAATTCTTCATCCACTTTTTACTCTCTCTCTCTCTCTCTCTCTCTCTCTCTCTCTCTCTTGTTTATATATATTTTATATCGTTTAAATTTTTTTGTTTTCTTT
The DNA here is from genome assembly GCA_963585895.1 of Sepioteuthis lessoniana. Lineage (NCBI taxonomy): Eukaryota > Metazoa > Mollusca > Cephalopoda > Myopsida > Loliginidae > Sepioteuthis > Sepioteuthis lessoniana. The sequence continues at coordinate 20,854,865 of OY757922.1, forward strand.
CTTTTTCATTTCATCTGCTCTCTCTCTCTCTCTCTCTCTCTCTCTCTCTCTCTCCCTCGTTTATGTATATATTTTCTTTGTTTTCTTCCTTTTTCATTTTATCTATTCTCTCTCTCTCTCTTTCTCTCTCTCTCTCTCTCTCCTTCTCTCTCTCTCTCTCTCGTTTATGTATATATTTTCTTTGTTTTCTTCCTTTTTCATTGTATCTATTCTCTCTCTCTCTCTTTCTCTCTCTCTCTCTATCTCTGCTCTTTTTTATTTTTTACTTGTTTTTCCTCTCTTCCTTTTTATCTTCTCTATTTTCCTTTCTCTGTCTTGGTCTCTGTCTGTCTGTCTGTCTCTCTCTCTCTCTCTCTCTCTCTCTCTCTTTCTAGTTTATCTGTAGTCTTTTTATCTTTTTAACTTTTTGTTTATTTCCATCTCTCTCTCTCTCTCTCTCTCTCTCTCTCTCTCTCTCTCTCTCTCTCTCTTGTTTTGCTTTTGTTCCTGTTCTCTTCTTTTTTACTTTTCTTTCCTTAATGTAAATCTCACGATTATAACAAATAAATTTATAACCCTGTTGTCGGAGCTTTGAATACACTGGTTTTATCCCCCTGCAGAGTGATTTAACCCACCAAAATGGTTTTCCTAGGTATGACACTAAATTGTGATGGGCCTTCATTTCCGGGGAATGTGGTTCACTTCTCTATTGCCATTACTCCCAGGTCCACTCTGAACTGGAGTATTCTTGTATAGCCCTAATGATATCAATGACAAAAATAATAATGCAAAAATACAAGCGGTACGAACGAGTTTATTTCTTTCTACCTTCAGTCCTTGGTGATACGAGGAGAGAGACAAAAATCAGAAAAGCCTATGCTAACCATACTATACTGACATCCCTCCCACACACGGTGCATCTTGTGGTATCAAAGATCTCTACTCATCTCTGCCGGTCGAGACCCAAACTGATCTGCTTTGATCAGATCCGAAAATCCCAATCCGTCTTTTCAAAATTCTCAAATTCTCAGGACCATCTCTTCCGGTTACGACGTCATGTACCCGCTCAATTCACTCCAACGGTCGTCCAGCCCCATTTCTAGTTTGGGTGTTTATTACAACAGATGATGATTGTCATATCCTTTCTGCACGGGCGTAAGAGTGCACCATCTGACTATGCACCTGAACTAAGAGACACCGAGTAGTTCAAAGCCTTACCAAACTAAATAATAAAACATTATTAATGTAAAATTATTAATATTGAAAAATTATTACCTTAATTACATAACAGTAGAAGTACTTGTTAAGGTCTTATCTGTTGGCCAAATAGATGTGTTTAAAAATTATCCATATTCGATGGGACTATGTGCAAAAAATCTTAAGCAACAACTACACAATAGTGTGAATAAAAGCGTACAATGAATGCAAGTTAATAACCTCTTGGCATAAAATAACCCGAGACGAGCTGGCATGCCGTTAAAATTAGTCAATCATAAAACAAACTCTCTAAATTTATCTCGTCACCTCATGTGACATACTGGTTAGCTTAGGTTAATAAACCATTACTGCTGAGTTTGATTCTCACTTTGTGCCCCATAGTTTTGTCCTATTTTCATAAAATACACCAAGCTTATCTAATTCAATAACAGAGCAGAAAGACTAAAAGTAAGGAACTTGTCATGAATTCACCCCAAGGGTTATCTATTTGTTCGTTTTTTTTTCATTATCAAAAACGGTTACGTTCAAATTAGCCTGAATACACCAGTTCCTGCCAAATCACTGAAGTTAAAGTGATGAGATCCTTAGTAACAAGACGAGTAACCAAATAGGAGCAAGTTCTATAAACAAACTGTGCGCCAGTTTAGTAAATAAAAAGATTCTTTTTATCAAATGATATGCCTTCAAGATTAGTAAGTAAAGTAAAGTTGGCGACTGTAGTCGAGGGCGACCCGAAGGCTCCCTTTTCAATTGCTACTACACAGAGGTGTAGTGGAGGGCGCTACTCCTTTCCCTGGATTGCCCCACTCTACCCTTGATACGTACCTTATAATGCTGAGTTTTAAGCGAGGGGGTATCAAGTACCATTTTTTCAAAGTCTTTGGTATGACTCGACCTGGGATTGAACTCCGGTCTCCCTAACCTTTGGCGAACACTCTACCCACTAGGCCTTAGCATAATGGTTAGAGTGTTCACCCGGGACACCTGGGTTCAATCCCAGGTTGAGTCATACCAAAGACTCAAAAATGGTACGTGATGCTTCCTTGCTTATCACTCAGCATTATAAGATAAGAATCAAGGGTAAAGTGGAGCAATCCAGGAAAAGGAAAAGCGCCCTCTTCTACACCTTCATGTAGTAGCGATCGAAAAGGGAGCCTTCGGGTCACCCTTGTCTATGGTCGCCAACTTTACTCAAGATTAGTACTGGGAAGATATTTGGAAATTAAGATCTAATATAGAAAAATATTAAAGTTAAAAGTAAATTAAGCAACAGGGAAATCAAAAAGTAAATGAGGAATGTGAATTAGGGGTTGGCTTTGATGATGGTACATTTAAAGGAGACAATCATATTTTGTTCAAATCCTGGACGTGACTGATTGCATTTCACATAGCACTAATACCCTTGGGAAAGGTATGAATCCAATTATTCTCCCTCCAGCTATAAGTAAATAGTAGGGCAGACTAGGTTCTTCAGCCTTGGTGAGGCAACTAGTCAAGGAGAAGGAAAACTCTGAATTCAAACCTGTTAAACTCCGCTAAAAAAATTGACCTTGTGTCATATCCTGCCCGAGCGGAAGGGTTGGTAAATATGATATTTTGTTTATTGTATCGCAGGCAAATGGAATAATGGCCAGATGGTAATAAAATCTATTTTAAAAGAAGCAAATGTAGTTTTTAAAATATATAAAACCCACATACCTCTTGCCCAGTCGGCTGGGGCTGAAGAATACACCAGCTACATCTCTGCAGAGGGGTAAGACCCCCTCACCATCAACGAGTGTCCAGGATATGACACTAAACAATCTGATGGTGAGGTTCCCGTAATGCTGCAGCTTTAGGGAAAAAGGAGTACCCCTTCTTTGCTGTCGCTCCCGGGTCTATTCTGACCCGAAGCGGTGGAACCTGATAGGGTCTTATCTGTGGGTCACATAGAACTGTTTGACATTTAATCTGTGTAATGCTTAAGTAAATTATTTGAAATAAAACTTTTTTTACATTTAACTGTGTCGAACTGTTTGATCATTTAATCATTCTGGCCCGGAGTGATAGCACCTGATAAGATCCTATATATGGATCGAATAGAACTAAACTGTTTACTTACGCTGAACTGAATTGTTTGAAATAGAACTGTTTTGACATTTAACTTTGTGTAAATAAAAATCTCTACTTATACTATACTGAATTGTTTGAACTTTTCTCAAAATGACTTTTTCGGCGTTCCATAACCCCAAAAAGTTTGATACACCATAAAACAAAGCAAGCAATCAACGAACTAACTCATGAGACCTCCAGTGAACTAGTGTATTGAATCTTGGACTCCAGTGTCGAGACATGAAAATTGGTATGTAAATATTGAGATTGGAGGTCGTGTAAAGGAGAGTAACAAAAATGATCAAAAGAGTAAAAGTTTATTGTTATAGAGAGAAATTATGATTAACTCCATTACAAGAAAGAAAGAGAGGTGATCTAATAGAGACTTTCAAAATAAATGATGGAATTTCTAATTATAGTAGACATTTTTTCAGTATTTCTCCCCTCGAAGGTTGATATGCCATTAAACAAAGAAACTAAACCAAACCAATATTTCTACTCGAACTGCAAATTTATTGTCAAGACGATTTCAAAAACTAATTCTACAAACCAATTGAATTTTTTTTACTAATTGAGTAATATGGTTTGACAACAAATTGCCTAATCAGATCAAAAACAGCAATTGTGGAACAAGAATTAAGATTAAATTAGATGAATTCAGAAAAAATGGTTCGAAAAAGGATTTAAGAGGGTATTTTGGGGGACTATAGTAAGAATTACGGAATTTGATCTGTATATAGATATTGTATTAATATTCTTTATGCAAAGATTCAATTTTTTAAGGTTAAGATGAAAAGAGAGTAAAAAGTGGAGATGCCCAAGGAGGCATAAAAAGACAAATTAATAAATACGTACATTTTCTTATAGAAAGTCAGAACGTAGCTTTTTTTTTTTTCAAAATGATGCACTTTTCAGTTTAGTTTGCTTGCGTTTATGGCATATCAACCATTGTTGGTTATTTAACGCCAAATCCTCTTTTTACTTATATATTAAATATATATGATTTGGTTTGGTTGGGTTTTATGCCATATCAACCATTGTTGGTTATTTAACGCCAAATCCTCTTTATACTTATATATTAAATATATATGATTTGGTTTGGTTGGGTTTTATGACATATCAACCATTGTTGGTTATTTAACGCCAAATCCTCTTTATACATATATATTAAATATATATGATTTGGTTTGGTTGGGTTTTATGCCATATCAACCATTGTTGGTTATTTAACGCCAAATCCTCTTTATACTTATATATTAAATATATATGATTTGGTTTGGTTGGGTTTTATGACATATCAACCATTGTTGGTTATTTAACGCCAAATCCTCTTTATACATATATATTAAATATATATGATTTGGTTTGGTTGGGTTTAATGCCATATCAACCATTGTTGGTTATTTAACGCCAAATCCTCTTTATACTTATATATTAAATATATATGATTTGGTTTGGTTGGGTTTTATGACATATCAACCATTGTTGGTTATTTAACGCCAAATCCTCTTTATACTTATATATTAAATATATATGATTTGCTTTAGTTGGGTTTTATGCCATATCAACCATTGTTGTTTATTTAACGCCAAATCCTCTTTATACTTCTATATTAAATATATATGATTTGGTTTGTTTGGGTTTTATGCCATATCAACCATTGCTGGTTATTTAACACCAAATCCTCTTTATACTTATATATTAAATATATATGATTTGGTTTGGTTGGGTTTTATGACATATCAACCATTGTTGGTTATTTAACGCCAAATCCTCTTTATACTTATATATTAAATATATATATGATTTGTAAACACATTTTTCGGATAATATTCTTAAACGAACCTGCGCTCTTTTTTGCACACAGTTAAATGGTTTCAAGTATTGCTATATATCAGTTGCAATTTAACATCAGTCATTTGTTTGCATAAATAGTTTCTTCTATTTGTCCCATAGATAGGACCCTATCAAGTGCTACCACAACAGATCAGAGTATACTTGGGAGCTATGGCAATGAAGATGTACTCCGAATTTCCCAAATCTCCAAGGCTGGAGACTCGTCATCAGATGATGTAATATCTTTACTCCTCTTGTTATATTTTGACTTTCGACCCGGCCCAAAATGCCATTCAAGGTGATGCACCGGAAGGAAGTGACACATTCCAATGGCAGTTAGGAGAGGAAATCGCGTGGGCGGAAATTGGCTGATGAAATGGGACAAGCTAAAAAGTTCCCATGGTACACTCATAAACTAATGCACCGGAAGAGAGTGACCAGTGAACTGCATGACAGTTATTTCCGCTTGATGACGATTAAACATTCGATTTCAAAGATCTAGTGGGCGATCGAGTGGGCGTTGAACTATTATATAAAGCAGTCAAGACAACAGTTGAGTTCGACGGGCAGTTGGAATTGAGTTGAACATCGGACGGAGTTATAGACGAGATGTGGTAGGGAAAGCCATATCAGGCCGAAGGGGCCTTTGGGCCCTGATGAGTTGAGGTCCAGAGAAGATGCTGATAAGATGCCGTAAAGAAAGCCATCACCCAGCAGAGTGGCCTCTGGACCTCCGGTTGAGCATCAGGAGAACGAGAAAGACACCACGTTGACGGTCATAACAATGGGGTCAAAATATTTCAGTTCTGTTCGGTCTCTAGCTCCCTCTCACACGCAAACCTTGAGTAACCCTTTTCGAACCCTTGCAATAAAGTGAGAGGTATATATTTTTCTAAAAAAAAAGTCTTCCTGCGTCTGTTTATTTATTACGTCAGTATGTATCCAGTATATATATGTATATTTCTGCATGAACATTTATATGAGAATATAACACTCTGAAGAGATGCAGTCAGTGTATTCTACAGTCTCCTCTCCATACGACTGGGCTGGCACTTTTTAGAATAGATTACGATGCATAGAAGCACACTACAAGATTCAAATGGATTCATTAACATTCTCTTTTTTACGTATTGGTATACTCCTAGGTAGCTTATTAGTCGAGTACCCACTTTCCAATATTAGCATTCAAATATCCGTGATATACTAAATGAACAAAAAAATAAGACATCATAAACTCGATGACATAGAGAATATTTAATATTTGTATATACTCAAACTTGTCACAATATCTAGAATTATGCACATATTGTGAAAAGTGTACAAGATAGCTGAACGTTTACTTGTTACGTATAGATAACATAACCATCCTAAAGAAAACAACACTACAGCTTTATTTTAAAACTTTTATTGAAAAAATCAATTCAGCTAACTTGATTATGTAGTAGAGCTGACACCTACAGGGTGGAATGATAAAATTGTCGTCCTAAAGAAAACAACACTACAGCTTTATTTTAAAATTTTTATTGAAAAAATCAATTCAGCTAACTTGATTATGTAGTAGAGCTGACATCTACAGGGTGGAACGATAAAATTGTCGTCCTAAAGAAAACAACACTACAGCTTTATTTTAAAACTTTTATTGAAAAAATCAATTCAGCTAACTTGATTATGTAGTAGAGCTGACATCTACAGGGTGGAACGATAAAATTATCGTCCTAAAGAAAAAAACACTACAGCTTTATTTTAAAACTTTTATTGAAAAAATCAATTCAGCTAACTTGATTATGTAGTAGAGCTGACACCTACAGGGTGGAATGATAAAATTGTCGTCCTAAAGAAAACAACACTACAGCTTTATTTTAAAATTTTTATTGAAAAAATCAATTCAGCTAACTTGATTATGTAGTAGAGCTGACATCTACAGGGTGGAACGATAAAATTATCGTCCTAAAGAAAACAACACTACAGCTTTATTTTAAAACTTTTATTGAAAAAATCATTTCAGCTAACTTGATTATGTAGTAGAGCTGACACCTACAGGGTGGAACGATAAAATTGTCATCCTAAAGAAAACAACACTACAGCTTTATTTTAAAGCTTTCATTGAAAAAATCAGTTTAGGTAACTTGATTATGTAGTAGAGCTGACATCTACAGGGTGGAACGATAAAATTATCGTCCTAAAGAAAACAACACTACAGCTTTATTTTAAAACTTTTATTGAAAAAATCAATTCAGCTAACTTGATTATGTAGTAGAGCTGACATCTATTCATTGTAGCCGCCTTCAGCCTTGATATGGATCCGGAACTGGGGGCATGCCTTTTCCACAAGCACCGACGGGAGCTCGGCGAATACTCGGCGGCTGGCGGCAATCAGGCGGATTTGCATTTTGAAGGTGCTGGCAATGGTCCTGTTGTCATAACTTGTTTCGGTAGAGGTCATGAGTTGTACAGCAGCGCATCTCCGATCTCGCTCTTTGAACATTGTGCCACTTTCAGACATGATAGAAGGCTCCTATCGCTCTTGGGATTTGTACACAACTGGCCAACTAGTAAATGGTCTGCAACAAAAAAAGAAAATCGGTTTTCATTAAACGGAAATAGAATCATGTCGTCTTTTCTAGAGCGACAATTTTATCGTTCCACCCTATAGCTTTACCGTTCCTTGCAGGGTCAGCGTTAACGTTTCAACATGTCAAAAAAAAGAGTCGAAAATAGGTCAAGAATGAGTTTCATAGACTGTTGTATGACGACCATGAGGTCCCAAGTGGACACGCCAATACTCCAAGGGAGACAATTCTTTATTGTATTTTAAATGTAACTCTCTTTTAATTCATATGAGTCTGTCCACAGCTAAAAAGGGAATCTTATAGTTTCTAATGGCCGGGAATTTGAACGTTGACTTGCTGTCTATCGATCACTCCTGCTGGAATGTTTGATACATCTGGTAAATTGGTGAGAGAAGTGATTGTTTAACGATATTTTGCTAAACACAGCAGATACGGCAAGATTATATATTTTCATACAGGGTGCGGCAGAAATATTACCCATATTTCAAACTGTCGTCTGTGTAGTGCCAGGGAAATTATATAAGTGGCAATGGTAGTTCCATCAAGCTAATGTCTGATCATTTCCTTTTTGCCCAGTTGGCTGGTGCTGTAGAATATACTGACTGCATCTCTGCAGACAGGTAAGACCCCCCCACTCCACCCCAAAGAGTGTCCTGATTATGACACCAAACAATCTGATAGTGAGGTTCCCGTAATGCTGGAGCTTTGGGGAATAAGGAGTACCCCTTCATTGCCCTCGCCCTCAGGCTCACTCTGGCCCAAAAATGGGTGGGGTTTTACTTCACAATCTGATCTTTTGCTAGTTCCTTTCACTAACCTAAACAAAATTTTCCCAGTCGGCTGGGGCTGCAGAATACACCGACTGCTCCTCTGCAATGAGTGTCCTGTATATGACACTCAACGATCTAATAGTGAGGTTCTATTAATGTTGGAGCTTTGGGGAATAAGGAGTACCCATTCATTGCTATCACTCCCAGGTCCACTATGGCTCGGAGTGGTAGTACCTGATAGGGTCCTATCTATGGGTCTAACAGAACTAAACTGCGTACTTATGCTAAACTGAACTGCTTGAAATAGAGCTGTTTTGGCATTTAAACTGCGTACTTATGCTAAACTGAATTGTTTGAAGTAGAACTGTATTTGACATTTAACTGTGTGTAAACAAAAACTATACTTATGCTAAACTGAATTGTTTGAAATAGAACTGTTCATTTGTAGAAAATGGAATCGGCTTCAAATAACCTACAAAGGTTGTATGCCATAAAACTTTCTTTTTTATTTTTGATACGATTAGTTATGATAATGGTCTTGACTGGTGCTCACCGTTCATTTGCTCTTGAAAGGTTTTTTTAAAGACCAGTGAATCTGTAATAGAAAAACAGAGAGCTTCTTGTGCTCATTTCATGTTGCTGTTCCGGATAAAAAATATGTTTCTGCTAAGTACTGAAAATCTGTTTCTGAAAAGTATTGAAAATTCTATCCGGAACAGCATCATTCTTACCTAATATTAAATGACACGGAAATAGCTTAGAAGAATTCCCGTTTTATTTCATCAAAGATAACGGATTTCTATTTTGCCGCTAACCTGTCAATAATTGCCCATGCCTTACCTATTGACATCGCTTCCAATAGGTGAGATATTGCTACCGAGGTTTCTTATCTAGAAAATATTAAAGGGTAGTAATAATTGTTCATTTCAAGGAAAATATTTTGTAAGTAATTAATTGATTTAGTTTGGTTATTTCATCCCAAATCTTGTTTTTACATATATACTAACTATATGATTTGTAAACATTTTGTAGATACAGACAGTTAAATGATCAAAGAGTTCTATTTGTACCAATTCAATTTAGCATAAGTCAACAACTATCACTATCGATCTCTAAGAATTCAATTAAAAATCAGTCATTTGTTTTCACACGGTTAAATGATCACACAATTCCATTTCAAACAATTCAATTAAGCATAAGTCATTTGTTTACACTCAGTTTAAATGCCAAAGAGTTCTATTTGACCCACTGATAGGACCCTATAAGATGTTACCACTCTGTGCCAGAGATACCTGGGAGCGATGGCAATGAAAGGGTACTCTGCATTACTCAAAGCTCCAGCATTACTGGAGCCTCACCATCAGATTGTTTAATTTCATATACATGACACTCATTAAAGGGAGTCTTACCCCCTCTACAGGGGTGCAATCAGTGTATTTTACAACCCTGGCCGACTGGGCTGTGTAAGTAATTAAGTCCCGATTCTTCACACTCTGGATTTCTTTCTTTTGTAGCGCAAAAGTTGAATAAGATTCTATAAGTTTGATGTTTAAACTGAAACCAATAAAATGCACTGATAGATTTTGATATGCTACATGGTGCGCATTAGTTTTTTTTTTTTTTTTTGTTTCTTTTATCAAACAAACAGTCAATATATAAATACCAAATAAAATCATTGAGACAGACGACTGCTGATCGCTGGCGGCAAGAAGCACACAAAATGGCGTCTCGCTGGAATTTGATGGGATCTCGTCTACTGCAGAATTCTTTTCTATGCCAAAGACACACCTGAAATTAATGAATAATTCCAGTCAGTAGATTGATCCGCACACTAATTTTGTGAGAGGGTCTTGCCCACGGCTAATTAGGCAAATTAGAAAACACCATTATTCTACATTCTACATGATTTCGAGCAATGATTTGCACTAATACATCTTATCTCTATTTTTTCAATTTTATGTGATACTTCCCATATATATATATATATATATATATATATATATATATATATATATATATATATATATATAAAGTATCACATAAAATTGAAAAAAATCTCTATTTTTTCAATTTTATGTGATACTTCCTATATATATTCAATAAATAAGCCAGATTTTTTCGAAAAATGCAAAATAAGATTGTTTTTCAGAATTTTTTTCCATAACACTATATTGGTTAGAATTAGTTTATTACGAAAATTATTTTTATCCCACAAAAATATTTGTTTTGAGGCTACTCAAAGTGGCCGCAAATCAAACTGAGTGCTCCAGGCTTGAACATGAAATTTTTAGTGGCTAAGAAGTGCAAAGCATGTGAAATTTACAAAAGAATGTGTGATATGTACGGAAGAGCATCTTTTATTTTAAAAAAAACTGGCTAAACATAGGTTTGCAACTAATAGACTGGGTTGGAAAGACAGTTTTAACTCTCCGTTAAGAAAAAGTTCAGGGCGCTGCAATTACATAAAAAAGTGATGCAAAGAGTCTTCTGAGACATAAAAGGACCCAACACTACTAATTTCATCTGAAAAGGTACAACTGTAAACAGTACTTTTTCTGTCAACTCCTGAGACAAAATTACCTTATTTATTGAACGACTCTCCTGTTTATATATATATATATATATATATATATATATACTCCACAGTATATTACAATATAACATGTCTCATCACCGCGATATTCTTACGTTTTGATCCACCATATTCTTTTGTCTATTACGCTTACAAATCAAAAGTTTATTTTCTTCGTAATGCAATGATGATGATAATTTGTTCCTTTGTTAAAATCATCACTACACACACACATGAAAAAAAATTCATAGTCGCTCAAACTCTTGTATTTTTATCATTCAGGGTTTTCGGACTATTGTCTTCATCTTTATTGTTATTTCCACAACGTTTCGGCCGTTATGTCCTCCGGCCTTCTTCAGGTATTTGTCGAAATCGGGAACCTTCACGGAACTTCGAACTACGTCCTTTCTTAAATCCACTGGGGTCGCCTGTTCTGATTCCGTTAGCCATAACCGGGTACAAGTGTTAAGTATTCCTGTATTGTTATTCGCCTGCAGTCAGGATTGAACCTGCAAACCTTCGGATGATTGTCTCCTGAGAAGCTTGGGGAACCAACGACTATAACCGTTGGTGAAGGTGCTTGTGGTGTAATGGTTATCGTCGTAGGAAATGGACACGGCGACACGAGTTCAAATCCTGGACGAGACTGATTGCATTTCACATAGCACTAATACCCTTGGGAAAGGTATGAAGCCAATTGTTCTCCCTCCAGCTATGGGTAGATAGTAGGGCAGACTAGGTTCTTCAGCCTTGGTGAGGGAACTAGTCTAGGAGAAGTAAAACTCTGAATTCAAACCTGTTAAACTCCGCTTAAAAATTGTCATATCCTGCCCGAGCGGAGGGTTTGGGTAAATTTGGATACAAGAAAATGTAAATATGAATGTACAATAAACCCCGTGGATTCAATGAAGGACGTAGTTCGAAGTTCCGTGAAGGTTCCCGATTTCGACAAACACCTGAAGAAGGCCGGAGGACATATCGGCCGAAACGTTGTGAAAATAACAATAAAGATGAAGACAATAGTCCGAAAAATCTTAATGATAAAAATCAACAAGCTTCATCTCAGAAATTTAGACAACTAATCCTAACGTTCTTTTGACTATTTTTCGATTTCTCCAATATCTTTCTATTTCTGCCTATGGTAGCAGACAAGCTTCCGTGTTATTAGATATATACAAAAACTAATATATTCATTTATCGTTATTATATAATAGCTCTTTCACAGATATTGAGCACTCTCCAAATTATACCGCATTTGGTCTGCCACAAAACCACCAAGCGCGATTGTGACAACCAACAATGTTTATACATATATATATATATATATATATATAAGTGAAGTGTATTTTTAAAAAAATCAAGTCGATTTAAACGAACTGGACTGCAATAGTACGCAGTGCTATATCAAACGGCAATTAGGAGAAATTCAGTTAATTTATACTAATTGTAATGAACTCTTGAAACTTGTAAGCTAACATTCACCTTCGAATATTTGTTCTTCTGATATATAAGATTGAATTTTCAATACTCTCTTTACACACTCGTGGGAAATAGACACGGAAACATGAGATCAAATCCTGGACGAGACTGTTTACATTTCATACACCCTTTGGAAAGGTAGAAATCCAATTATTCTCCTTCCAACTATGGGTAAATAGTTGGGTAGACTGGGCTCTTTAACCTTGGTATTACAACTAGTCTAGGGGAAGGAAAACTCTGATATGAAACCTGTTGAACTCCTCATAAAATTGACCTTGTGTCGCATCCTGTTCGTACGGAGGGGGTAGGTAAATACACACACACACACACACACATGCATATTCTTTTGTTTGACTTCAACTACTTTTTTTTCTCTCTTTCTAACTTTTATTCGTCTACTTTATTTTTCTTTCCTCTCACTTTTTCTTTAATTCTTGGATTTAAGAATATTCAAACTGTGTCACTTTCGCTTCCCTAACAGCAGGGCGCATCTAACTTTTTCACATGTGATTTTTTTTATTACAGATTAACAGAAAAGGTGCTAAACGATATCCAAAGACCGCAAGTTAGATCGTTGACCCGAAGAAGGCCAAAGACCACATTGGCAGAAGCTGTTGCTCAGGGGTCTGACAGATTACTGAGGAAATTGCCCAGAAATCATTAAATGCAAAGAAACTGTGGCGTCGATCGTCTTGTTAGAGAAGCGAATGAAATGACAATTCATAAGCACGGGACTCTCACCATTTATTCGTTTAGAATTTATTTCGTTTGATCGGTTGTATTTGTCCAACCACTCCGCTACGAGTAGGAGACGACACAAGGTTCATTTTTAAAGCGGAGAAAAGCCGGTTTGAATTTAGAGTTTTCCTTCTCCTAAATTGGGTGGCATACCAAGGATAAAGAACCCAGTCTGCCCTTCCTCTAAGAAAAATATAAATTTAGATTTTGCTTTCCGTCTATTATTCGACCCTCGCTTTTTCTTTATTCATTCTTTTTTACAGGAGGTACCTGTGGAGTAATGGTTATCGTCGTAGGAAATGGACACGGCGACACGAGTTCAAATCCTGGACGAGGTTGATTGCATTTCACATAGCACTAATACCCTTGGGAAAGGTATGAATCCAATTATTCTCCCTCCAGCTATGGGTAAATAGTAGGACAGACTAGGTTCTTCAGCCTTGGTGAGGCAACTGGTCTAGGAGAAGGAAAACTCTGAATTCAAACCTGTTAAACTCCGCTTAAAAATTGACCTTGTGTCATATCCTGCCCGAGCGGAGGGGTTGGTAAATAGGTTCATTCTTTTTTCTTTGTCTCCTTTTTTCTCTTACTTCTCTTATATTTTATCCCCCCTCTCACCCCCCTCTCTCTCTCTCTCTTCGTTTCCTCTTTATCTATCTATTTGTTTATTTCATCTGCACTCATTTCTTTGTCTTCCTACATTTGTGGACCGAGGGAAATGCATTAAACCAGATCCGGAGGAGACGATCCCGTTCTGGAGCTCTGAGGAGTGGGGAATTAAATTTTTGATTGCAATTACTCCCAGCTTCATTCTGATCCACAGTGATAGTACCTGATATGGTACCATCTATGAATCAAATCGATCGTTTTTAGAAAATTATTAGTATTGAATAGGAATACTTGAAACCATATAATTATGATTGGTGGGAGTGCTTTTGAATACTAATAATTCTAATATAAAAAAATGATAAAACCGCCATTTATTTTTGTAAATTGAATTAGAATTAGAACTCTTGATGAATTTCATGATTATTTCATTTGAAATAGCCTTTTTTTCCTTTTTTTTTTCTTTTCTTTTTTTAGAAATTTCACTTTTTTTATTATAATTAAATTAAAGAATAATTGATTTGGGAGAAACGACTGTATTCAAATAGTCGAGGAATACATTCCTCGCAACAGAGTAGCCGGGTGAAAACCCAAACGAAATAAAGCTGAAATTCAAAAGATATCTTCTCTCTCTACCTTTCTTCCTTTTATTCTTTTGCAGCCATCACAGACAAGAAGATGGGGTAAGAAGAAACTAACGGAGTCAGATGTCAAAAACCAAAAATCCAAACCAAACCAATAACCAACAATGATCAAATCTTCAGTAGCCCCATAAATTATTGACAAACAAAAATAATGCAGTTAAAAGAATGCAATGGAACATTGAAAATATAGGACTAAACAAAAAGAGCTACCCAGGGTGCGATACTAATCTGTATCTGATTGTGAGGCTCTAGTTCCAGTATGCTGGGGTATTTAAAGTACCCTTTCATTGCCTTAACTCTGAGGTTCACTCTAGTAGTTGTAGTAGTAACAAGTCACACTGACAGCATGCTGTCTGTCTGTCTATCTCTGTGTGTGTGTCTCTCTCTCTCTCTCTCTCTCTCTCGCTCGCTCGCTCGCTCGCTCTCTATCATATATCGCTCCCGGCAGTTCTTCCGAACTATATCCAGTGTCCACACAAAGCTAAAGTAAGTTCTTGCTGGTCAGCCAACACTGGTGCGTCCATTTATTGGAGTCCATCCAACGTTGCTTATGAGTTCTTCCTTGCTTCTCCAGAAGCGTCCTGCATGTCTTGTTCGTCTTACTTGGATGATTTGAGAGAGAGAACGTAAGTAGCCGAACAGCAGCTGTTTTGTGGGGGTGTTGCTTCCTGGAGTTGTGTAGTTTCTATCTAGCTTTTTCTCCATGTGTTTTGTAAGCATCCATGCGGTGCATCCAAACAGTACTACTAACAAAGCCATAGTTTGAAAGTAGTAGTAGTAGTAGTAAATATGATTAATTACTTGAAACAATAAAATTGTGTATATGAGTATTAAATAGGAACACTGGAAGTAAAATAACTGTGTGCAAATTACTACTGTTTGATAGGAATACTTGAAACCAGCTGTGTACAAACAAAACGCGATTAAAAAAATTAAAATTTCAATAGAATGTTGGAAATGTAAATAGTTATGATTATAACCAAACATTTACATATGAATTAATTTTCGGCATAAAATAATCTACCTAGACTATATCTGTCGGACGTCGATAGATTTAATGAAAGAAAATGGATTTACACTTGCAAAAGAAAAACGCAAACGATACCCCGCACAAATTATTACGGACGCAGACTACGCTGATGATATAGTGCTTCTAGCTAATACACCTGTCCTGGCTGAATCCCTGCGGCAAAGTCTGAAGAAGGCAGCAGACAGCATAGGCCTCCAGGTCAATACAGACAAAACGCAAACGATACCCCACACAAATTATTATGGACGCGGATAACGCTGATGATACAGTGCTTCTAGCAAATACACCTGCCCTAGCCAAATCCCTGCTACATAGTCTGAAGAAGGCAGCAGACAGCATAGGCCTCCATGTCAATACAGACAAAACGTATACGATACCCCACACAAATTATTATGGACGCGGATAACGCTGATGATATAGTGCTTCTAGCAAATACACCTGCCCTAGCCGAATCCCTGCTACATAGTCTGAAGAAGGCAGCAGACAGCATAGGCCTCCATGTCAATACAGACAAAACGCAAACGATACCCCACACAAATTATTATGGACGCGGATAACGCTGATGATATAGTGCTTCTAGCAAATACACCTGCCCTAGCCAAATCCCTGCTGCATAGTCTGAGGAAGGCAGCAGGCAGCATAGGCCTCCATGTCAATACAGACAAAACGGAATACATATGCTTTAATTAGAATCAAACAAGAGACATCTCAACCCTAAAGGCTGGTTCTCTGAAACTCGAGGACAAGTTCACATACCTCGGAAACAGCATCTCATCAACGAAAAATGACATCATAACTCGACAAGCGAAGGCATAAACAACTATCGAAAGGCTATCGGTCATATTTTTTCCTGGCAGCGGTCGTGTCCATCCTTCTATATGAAAGCACCACCTGGACGCTGACTACGCGTATAGAGAAAAACCTCGACGGCAATTACACAAGAATGATGCGGGCTGTATTGAATAAGTTCTGGAAGGAACATCCCACAAAGCAGCAGCAGTACGGCCACCTGCTTCCTATCTCAAAAATCATCCAAGTCCGACGAACAAGACATGCTGGACGTTTCAGGAGAAGTAAGAACAAACTTATAAGCGACGTTCTCCGCTGGACCCCTTCACACGAACGAGCAAGTGTCGGACGACCAGCTAGAACTAATCTACAGCAGCTCTGTTCGGGCACAGGATGTAGCTTAAAAGACCTGCCGGAAGGGATGGTCGAAAGAGACTAGTGGCGGGAAAGAGTCAGCGAAATCAGTGCTAGTGGTACATGATGATAATGATGATGATGATGATGATGATGATGCCGTTAAATAAACCGACCATCATCATCATCAGTATTAGATAGAAATAGATAGAAAATAGTAACGTAAAAATACTGACAAAAATTAAACAATGTTATTGCATTAAAAGAAATTCATTATTAGTTACTTGAAACCATTTGATTGCTTGAAATACTTGGACTATCATCATCATCATGTTGTGCCACAGGCGCGGATATCCATGACCCTCTCTCGCCACTTCTCCCTATTGTTCATCGCCTCTGGCAGGTCTTCAAGGCTACATCAAGTATCCTCACATAGCTGCTGAATCTATGTTCGAGCTGGTCGCCCTACTTTTGCTCGGCCATATGTGGGGGTCCATAGGATTAAAAAAAAAAAGGGGGGCAATTTAAAGAAGAATGCTATGAACTTTAAAAATATAGTTATTGCAATCAAACATCAAAGGATTAAATTTCGGAATTAAGTAAGCCATGAGAAGTTGATATACTAATAAACAAAGGCACTATTTTTCCCGCGTCGTTAGAAAAGCTTAGAATATGTCAACTATATGTTCTTCAGAGAGGTAAGATCACCATACAGAGCAAATATGTCAACTGTACGAGGTGCATTCAATAAGTTTCCAGACGTTTTTTGTAGAGGCATTTAAAATTGTTGTAGACTCTTGAAAATTCAGTATGTTATTGCTATACATCTTATGAGATGACTGACAAATTTTTATGATTTCAGCTTCAAATGAACAGCTACAGCAGCAAGTGGAATACACCCTACAAAAGTCTAATTGTCACAGCTGGTGAATTTCAAAAATACAATCTGGACGTGAGGACACTTTAGAAGAATGATATGCAATAAAATTGTGTTTTAAGCTTCGAAAAAATGCCACAGAAACGTATGGAATTCTTCAGACTGCTTTTGGACCAAGAGAAAGAGTTCCCAGTGGAAGCATACTGGCTCTCCCAGACACAAGAAGGCCAGACAGAGCAAATCCACCCACAAACTTTTGATAATCCCTTTTTTTTTTTTTTTGACAGCACTGACATGATCTACATGCACTGGATTCTCACAGGACAGATAGTCAACTAGGAATACTATGTTGAGGTTTTAAGGGAGTTCAGGAAGAGATTCGGTCGGAAGAGGCCAGCACTTATCAAATCGGGTCAGTGGCATTTCCACCAGGACAACGCACCAGTCCGAAACAGTTTTCACAGACTATTTGACTAAGATGGGCATCAAGACAATTCCTCACCCTCCCTATAGTCCAGACCTTGCTCCCTGTGACTTTGGGTTATTCCCTAAACTCAAGGAAGACCTTAGAGGCAGTCGTTATGAGACAATTGAGGAGATGAAAGAGGCTGTGATGAAGGTCATTGACACGATCACCCAAGATGACTTCCATGGGGCCTTCCAGAAGTTGTTGGAACGGTACAACAAGTGCATTGCAGTCGGAGGAGATTACTTCGAAGGGGATTAGTGTTTCATGTGTGTACTATCAATAAAAGTGCCCATACGAAAAAAAGTCTGGAAACTTATTGAAGGCACCTCGTATGTCTTTGACAGAGATAAGATCTCCATACATACGAAATATGTGGGCGCGTCTGGTAGTGTAATGGTTATCAAGCTCAACTAATAGACCGACAAGAGTGAGTTCGAGTCTCATTGGGTGACCCTTTCTGATAGTGTAATGGTTATCAAGCTCAACTAATAGACCGACAAGAGTGAGTTCGAGTCTCATTGGGTGACCCTTTCATTGGGTGACCCTTGTACCCCATCAAAGCTAAAAGTTTAGTAAATTACTACATACTAAATATGTCAACTGTATGTCCTTCAGAGAGATAAGATCGCCATACATACGAAATATGTGGGCGCGTCTGGTAGTGTAATGGTTATCAAGCTCAACTAATAGACCTACAAGAGTGAGTTCGAGTCTCATTGGGTGACCCTTTCATATAGCCTTGTACCCCATCAAAGCTGAAAGTTTAGTAAATTACTACATACTAAATATGTCAACTGTATGTCCTTCAGAGAGATAAGATCGCCATACATACTAAATACATCAACTGTATGTCCTTCAAAGAGATCAGATCAGCATCTATAACAAAAGAGGTGACCAGAGTATGACACAAAACTGCAACAAGTAGCTCTGTTAAGTGCTGAGTACCTTTTCATTACCATTTATAAAAGCTCCGTTTCCATTCAGCCCTGCCTCTCTGTAGAGGGGTAAGACCCACCTCGCAATAAGCGTCCTGTTTATGACATAAGGAATGCTGCGAGTAATATTGAACAAGTCCTGGAGCCAGCACCCCGCAAAGCAACAGCTGTTCAGCCACCTACCGCCCATCTCGAAAACTATCAAAGTTAGACGAACCAGACAGGCAGGACACTGCTGGATAAGTGGGGACGAACTCATGAGTGACATACTCTTGTGGACCCCGCACATGGACGAGCAAAGGCAGGACGACCAGCTAGAACCTATATACAACAGCTCTGTGGCGATACAGGATGTTGCCTTGAAGACCTACCGGGTGGCGAGAGAGGGTTAGGGAGATCCGTGCTGGCGGCGCGACATGATGATGATGATGATGATGATATGATATTTAACAATTTGATGGTGAGGCTCCAGTAATGCTGGAGCTTTGGGGAATACTGATTAGCCTTTCATTGCCATCGCTCCCAGGTTCACCTTGGCCTGCAGTGGTAGGACCTGATGGGGTCCTATCTATGGATCAAATATAACTGTTTCTCATTTAAACTGAGTGCAAACAAATGACATGGGAAATTGAATTCTTCGAAATAAAACTGTTTGATCATTTAACAGTGCTTGCTTAGGTTTGGCATGGTTGAATAGCATAGCAACCATTATTGGTTATTTAATGGCAAATCCGGCTTTTAAATATATAATTTGTAAACACGTTTTGCAGATACAAACAGTTAAACGATCAAACAGTTCTATTTCTAACAATTCAGTTTAGGATTAGTCAACAAAGTTAAATCGTCCCCAGTATTGCAATGTATCACTAACAATTCAATTTTACTCTGGTCACTTGTCTACACACAGTTAAATGATCAAACAGTTCAAACAGTTCAATTTGACCCATAGATAGGACTCTATCAGATGCGACCACTCCGAGCAAGGGTGGAGCTAGGAGTGATAACAATGAAGGGTTACTCCTTATTCCCCAAAGCTCCAGCATTACTGGAGCCTCACCATAAGATTGTTTAGTGTCATATCAGGACACTTGTTAGAAGCTCTTGCTCCTCTGCAGAGATGCAGTCAGTGTATTCAACAGTCCCAGTAAATGAGTAAAACAAATGTTTAATTGAATTGTTTGTGATACATGGCAATACTTGAGACCATTTAACATCGTTGATTTATGCTAAATTGAATTGTTTGAAATAGAACTGTTTGATCACTTTTATCTGTGTATCTACAAAATGTGTATACAAATTATATATTTACTATAAAAGTAAAAACTAGATTTGGCATTAAATAACCCGCAATGGTTGATATGCCGTAAAACCCAACCAACCATCAAAACGATTCATTTGACCCAGAAGGGTAGTACTAGTTAGGGTCGTATCTATTGGTCAGCCAGATCTGTTTTAAAATTATTAGTATTTGATTAGAATGATTTATCAAACAACTGAAAGCAATCAAATGATTATTATTAAATAGGAAGAGTTACTTGAAACAATGTAAGTCAGGGCGGTGTAATGGTTAACAAGCTAGACTAGTAAACCTTCACGAGTGAGTTCGAGTCTCACTGGGTATCCCATTCATACGGCCTCGTGTCACATCTAAGCTAAAAGCTTAATAAATTACAATGTAAGTCATTGCAAATTGATGGTATTAGATAAATATATTTGAAGTCATATAATTGGCATAAATTATAAGTATCAAAAGTTATTTTAACTAAAATTGTTTACAAACAATCCAAATTATTGGTTACTTCAAACCATATAGTTGCTTTAAAAAAGAAAAGAAAGACTTGAGCATTAACTAACCCGATAAGGGTTGATATGTCGTAAAAATACCCAACTATTTTTTTCCATGTCTTGCCCTTCTTTATTTATTTATTTTTTTTTTTTTTGAGAGTTCTTCAGTTTTGAGCGGGTTTTGTTGTTGTTTTGTTTGTTTGTTTGTTTGTTTGATTGTGTTCTTTTTTTGTTTTATTTTGTTTTTTGTTTTGTGGCTTTTTTTTTTTTTTGTTTTTTAGCCTCCTCACTATTCTGTTCCACACTTATTTTTCCCTCTAAGGTACTTCTCCAGAATAGCCCGATCAGTAAAGGTCTGCGGTAATGTATAACGGGCAACTTTAAACAAATTTCAATATGTCAATTTCTACGGCGGACAATTCTGGACAAGAGGCCCTTTTTTTTCCCCTTTTATTTCTTCATACCACTCTTCTCTCTTTCTCTACCCGCTTCCATCTCAGTCTTTACTTTTCTCCTCCTCCTCTTTTCTTTCTTTTGTTCTTGCTCCCTACATCGTGTCTCCAACCCTTTTTTCTCCCCTTTATTCTATTTACTTTACCTAGCTTAATGGTTATCATCGTGGAATCAGCGACCCGAGTTCAAAACCTGAACGAGACTGTTTGCGTTTCACTTTGCGCTACTGCTCTTAGGAAAGGCATGAATCCATCTGTTCTTCCTTCTCGTCACAACAGATAAATCATAGGGCAGGCTGGGATCTTTAACTTTGCTTAGGAGGAGGGAAACTCTGAATTCAAATCAGCTATACTCCGCTCTAAAATCGACCATCTATCACATCCTGCCCGTAGCGGAGGGAGTGAATAAATACGATTTTGTTTTATTTTATTTTTTCTACTATAATTTTCTTCCATAGTTTCCCACTCTATTTCTTCTTTTCCTTCTTCTTTATTTTTCTTTCCATCTCTGTCTTCATTATTGTTGTTATTAATGAATTTTTATTCCTTTTTCTTCTGCTTCGCCCGGTACTATATCTTTCTTTCTTTCTTTCTTTCTTTCTTTCTTTCTTTCTTTCTTTCTTTCTTTCTTTCTAATCCAATATCAGTATTCCTTATCTGCACGTTTCTTCTTTCTCTCTTTCTCTATTTCTTTCTTTCTTTCTCATCCAATATCAGCATGCCTTACTTACATGCTGCTATTTCTTTCTTCTCCTGTTTCCCCAATTTCTCTTCTTTTTTTCCTTTCTTTCTTTCTTTCTTTCTTTATTTATTTATTTACTTATTCTGTTAATTATTTATTTATTATCTATTATCAGCAACATCTGCGTGTTTCTATTTCTTTCTTTCTTTCTTTCTTTCTTTCTTTCTTTCTTTCTCGTTCAATATCAGAATGCCTTACCGGCATGCTTCTATTTCTTTCTCCATCTTCTCCTTCTCCACCTCCTCCTCCTTTTCTTCATATCATTTCTTTCTTCCTTGCTTTCTTTTTTCTTTCTTTCTTATCCCAAATCAGCCTGCCTTGCATTAACCCCATTCGCGTTTTATGAGATGGTTTAATGCACAAAAGAATAAACCATTGTTCCACCC
This sequence comes from Sepioteuthis lessoniana, assembly GCA_963585895.1. Classification (NCBI taxonomy): domain Eukaryota; kingdom Metazoa; phylum Mollusca; class Cephalopoda; order Myopsida; family Loliginidae; genus Sepioteuthis; species Sepioteuthis lessoniana. The sequence continues at coordinate 20,877,187 of OY757922.1, forward strand.
TGAGAACTTCCAGTAATCCAAGGTCTTTCCTGTTCAAAGAATAATATGCCATTGTCTCCAAGAACTGATATTCCATCCTTATTTCTTTGCCTTTTAGTCTTTCGCAAACCTTTGAAAGTAAAATCACGTAAAATCACTTGTATAATTCTGAAATCTGTCTCGTATGTGGACAGAGACAATGAAATTGCTTTAATATACTTACCATCAAGAGCCCTTATGGACAATCCTCAATGGTCTACCTTAGGACGGAATGCCAAAAGATTAAAGTTCAATTTCTTCTGAAGGCTCAAGAAAGAACACTTATTGGTATATATTTACCCAACCCCTCTGTGACAAGTAGGATATGACACAAGGTCAATTTTAAAGCATGATATAGCTGGTTTGAACTCAGATTTTTCCTTCTCCTAGACATTTTGCCCAACAAGATTAAAGAAATCGGACTGCCCGACTATTTACCAATAGCTAGAGGAAGAAGCGTTGGATTCAGACCTTTCCAAACGGTTTAAATGCAAAGTGAAATACAAACTGCTTCATCGAGGATTTAAACTCGGGTCACCGATTCCATTCTCTTCTTCACACTTAGCGCGCCTCTAGTGTCATACAAATGTATTTGAAACAAGCTTAGCTTCTTCAGAAAATGTATTATTATGAGTCACTCTTAATCCTTTTTAGTTGGGTAGGAAATCGAACCAGGTATTTAATTGTCTAAATTTCTGAGACGAAGCTTGTTGTATGTATGTATGATGGTACAAATTTTAAAATTAAAAAGGCTAAATGAAAAAAAATCTGAATATGAGCACAGGTAAAAAATCATACATGATAGTAGTAATTCTAGTCAAGTAAGAACATTAAGTTTATAAGTCCAGCAGGACACATGGCGTAACGGTTATAGGCGTTTCGTACCTAAGCTTCTAAGGCGACAATCATCTGGAGGTTGAAGGTTCAATCCCGACTACAGGCGAGTAACAATATAGAAAAACTTAACACTTGTACCCGGTTATGGCTAACTGAATTAGAACATGCGACCCCCGTGGCTTCAATAAAAGACATAGTTCGAAGTTCCGTGAAGGTTCCCGAGTTTGACAAACACCTGAAGAATGCCGGAGGACATATCGGCCGAAACGTTGTGGAAATAATAATAAAGATGAAGACAATAGTCCGAAAACCCCTTAATGGCAGGTATTTAATATTATATTTCGCAATAACAGACTTAAGCATCTCGTTAAATCAAGGTTAGTAACAATTAATTTTAGGTGAGTCCCCGAGGCGAAGTGGTTAACGTGCTGTGTGTAACATCATAGTAAGCGAGTAACACAATTATGTTCACTTTCGAAATGATACCATTGGGAAAGGCTTGAACCACCTTATCCCTATCAGCAATTGGTTAAATATTACCTCTACTGTTCTTCTACAAGAACAGATTTGGCATTGCATAATCCAGAAATCAATTAATCTTATTGCTTTATTCGATACTGCCATATGGATGCACTACATGGACTCTAACAAAACGGCTGGAGAAGATGCTAGACGGCAATTACACAAGAATGCTGCGAGCAATATTGAACAAGTCATGGCGGCAACACTCCACAAGACACCAACTGTACGGCCACCTGCCTCCTATCACGAAAACTATTCAAGTTAGACGAACCAGACATGCAGGACATTGCTGGAGAAGCAGGGACGAACTCATAAGTGATGTACTCTTATGGACCCCCACACATGGCCGAGCAAAGGCAGGACGACCAGCACGAACATACATTCAGCAACTATGTGAGGATACGGGATGTAGTCCAGAAGACCTGCCGGAGGTGATGAACGATAGGGAAAAGTGGCAAGAGAGGGTCAGGGATATCCGTGCTACCAGCACGAAATGATGATGATGATGATGATGTAGGGTTGTATTTACCCGACTCCTCTGGGAAGAGTGATACAAGGACAATTTTTAAAGCGGAGTAAAGCTGCTTTAAACTCAGTTGCCATATCAAGATTAAAGAGCTCAGCCTATCCAGCTATCTACCAATAAATGATAGTTGGATTCATACCTTTCTTAAGTGTATTAGCGCTACATGAAATGCAACCAGCCACGTTCTAAACTGGAACTCTGGTCGCTGTGTCTATTTCCTACAATGATAACCGTTACACTACGAGCACCTCCTAAAGGGTGAAAACTTATTAGTATATTTTAAGTAGATAAAACTAAAGAGAATAGTGAGTGGCCTGAAACCTAAACCTCGATATGATTTATGGTGAAGAAAAGGTTTTGGGCCATTGGCACAGAACAAGACTACCTTTCGAAAATTAGATTTGATGGCGCTATACAGGCTAATGGAATACATTAGCTATGGCTTTTTACTATCACGTTGGGTAAACCAAGTAAATATCACAGCTTTTGTTCCAAGGTTATTGAATTTCGTTACTACATACGATTGAATTTAATTAGTTTGGTCTATTTATTGTCTAAATTTCTGAGACGAAGCTTGTTGATGTTTATCATTAAGGTTTTTCGGACTATTGTCTTCATCTTTATTATTATTTCCACAACGTTTCGGCCGAGATGTCCTCCGGCCTTCTTCAGGTGTTTGTCGAACTCGGGAACCTTCACGGAACTTCGAACTACGTCCTTTATTGAAACCACGGAGGTCGCCTGTTCTGATTCCGTTTGCCATGACCGGGTACAAGTGTTAAGTATTCCTGTATATTACTCGCCTGTAACGGTTATAGGCATTGGTTCCCTGAGCTACTAAAGAAGACAATCATCTGAAGGTTGCAGGTTCAATCCTCACTACAGGCGACTAATATACAGGAATACTTAACACTTGTATCCGGTCATGGCAAACGGAATCAGAACAGGCGACCCCCGTGGTTTAAATAAAGGACGTAGTTCGAAGTTCCGTGAAGGTTCCCGAGTTTGGTCTATTTGTATTAACGGCATATCAACTCATGAAGGGCCATTCAATTCCGTCATTTGATTTGCCAATCACGACTATATTTTCAATGTTCCATGCATTTTTTAAATTTCACTCTTCTCAATATTCATGTGTTTGCACACATCATATTTGATATCATCAAATAAGCCGATCTCACACGAATAATTTGATCACCCTGTCGGCTGGACAGGTAGAATACGCCGACGGCCCCTCTGCAGAGGGGCAAGACTTCACCCTACCTCGATGAGGCCTCCTGTTGGCCGTGAGAGGCAACCCGTGATGCTTAAGTACGGGATCCTGGAGGTTGAGCAGTACTTGGCCCGGCAAGTGATCAATTCACTTGCAACACACCACTTTGGCCCTTACTGGATTAGACGGGCGGTCGGATATTCCCGATCCGATCAATCGGCTGGTCGTGTCAAGCCCTAGAACCTAAATCCTGACCGTACTTTTCAATCTGCACTTGCAACAAATTCCTAACCCTTATCTTGGCTTTAAATGATGCCCTGAGGTTGATATGCCGTAAAACAAAACAAAAAGAAAACAATAAAAATTTAAAAGCAATTATGAAGTTTCAAGTAACAAATTATAATAATACTAAGAAAACAATCGCAGCTTTTTTCTTTCTCTTTTTTTTTTTTCTTGAGGGGGAAAGTTTTTACACCTCGGCAGGGAAGAAAGTTAGCGTATTCTCTACCCACCCGGCTGGGTAATGTATTTTTTGCTGTATTACAGTAATATGCATAAACAATCTGTGAATGCAGAGGCAGAGGTATATATATATATATATATATATATATATATATATATATATATATATATATTTACTAATCTAATATCTACCAGCATTCACGGTACCAGAAAAAAAACGAAAAAAAAAACCGTCAGGAACAAGAGATAAAAGTATCTCGAATCACTGCCCGGGGGAAAAAGAAAAAATTATAGGTCAAAAAGAAAGAAAAGGCCAACCTCGTCCGACCCCTTGAAAAAAATCAAGGGATACGCAGACTTCACCCTACCTCGATGAGGCCTCCTGTTGGCCGTGAGAGGCAACCCGTGATGCTTAAGTACGGGATCCTGGAGGTTGAGCAGAAAACTAAAAACCTTCCGCGAATCCTGCAATTCTACAATTACAAAAGTGCTCAACACAAGTGGAACCAATTATAAAGTTGGAGTTAGACTTCCTGATGATCCTATAAGGTGAAACTTTAGTAGATTTCCAACTCGCGATTTAAGTTAATTATATATATATATATATATATGCATACATACAAACAAACTTAGACAGAAGTATATATATATATATATATATATATATATATATATATGTATACACACACATACACACACACACACACACACATATATATATATATATATATATATACTTCTGTCTACGTATGTTTGTATGTATGCATGTATATATATGTATACCTCTGTCTATGCATTCACAGATTGTTTATGTACCAATAACTAATGTATATATATATATATATATATATATATATATATATATATATACTGTATTTCTCAGAATGTCTTACACAATAGTAGTAAAAATTTTTAAGTTTTCTGAAGCAGCATCCCATGAATCAATATCACGATCTGCCACTGTTTGAAACTGAAAACGTCATTAAAAATATTATGAATAGAAATGATTGAATAATACTCAAATCTATTGGAAGTGACTTATATAATCTAATCACAATGATTGTACAAGTTTGATGCTTACTCCACAATATTATTTGCATGTTGCAAAATGGATTAGAAATTGCTTTTATATATCAGATTAGAACGCCATTATACCAACAAAAATTTCCCTAAGATGTGCTATTTCTCGCTGCTTTTCGGAAACATGCAAAAAAATCAGTTCATTATCTGAGAAATTCTTGCCATTTTACGTTTAGTTTTCTCTTCTAGAACTATTATCAAATAAATTGGCTGAAAACCAGATAAGCTGATTTGGGGTTCATCGATGCTTCGTTTCAGAATAAAAATAAAACCGTCTTAAGTCTTTCCAATAAACAAATAGCTGTCGGATAAGAGTTACTAGGAAAGTAGAAGTGACACCCACACGAATCTATCAATATTTTACAGTCTGGTCGGGTGATTAACCATTTTGCGGCAATTGATGAGGTATTTGGCGATAAATTTCTTGTTCATTGTCTTGATACTTTTGCAGTGAGTTTGATTTTAAAAAAAAGAATTTCGATTGTGATGAAGCCAGTGAAAACAATGATTGTTTTTTCAAGATACAGGATGTTTCAGAAAATTCACCCGATTTGAGACGCACAAGGTGTTTCGGAAAACGTGATATTTCGTAATCAAATAACTTAACCAATTCTCGTTCAAATAACCTCAGATATTATCAGCATGTATAGCAAAAACTCAAATTTCTATGCGTACGTTTAATGCTTGTTCTCTTTTCATTTAAACATTAAATAAACTTTACAGTTGTTTCTACATATGCTGTTAAAATTTGAAATCATTTGAACGAGAGTTTTAAGATTACGAAAGGATGTTAATTTTTCTGAAACCCCCAGTACATTTTAGATCATATTAATTTTGTTTTTAACTTCCCGTATATTTTCCTAAAAATTTTCTTTGTCTTTAGTCTTCTTATACAGCATGTAAATCGGCTAGTGATTCAAAAGAATTGTTAGATAGTAATGAAATCAGTGAAAACGGTATTGTCTTAGAGCGGTTGACGAGATATATTACCATAAAATTCTTCATCCTGGATCCTCCTATTTACCCTATTTACCAACCCTCCGCTCGGGCAGGATATGACACAAGGTCAATTTTTAAGCAGAGTTTAACAGGTTTGAATTCAGAGTTTTCCTTCTCCTATACTAGTTGTCTCACCAAGGCTGAAGAACCTAGTCTGTCCTACTATTTACTCATAGCTGGAGGGAGAATAATTGGATTCATACCTTTCCCAAGGGTATTAGTGCTATGTGAAATGCAATGAGTTTCGTTCAGGATTTGAATTCGTGTCGCTGTGTTCATTTCCTACGACGATAACAATTACACCACGGGCACCTCCATCCCCCTGGATCCTCTTCATTTAATTATAAATAAGTGGCCCAGTTGACGGGAACTATAGACTACATCGACTTTATTTCATCAAAGGAGTAAAAGTCCCCCAAAATGTGTTCCAGATATGATACTAAACAATCTGATAGTGAGGTTTCAGTAATGTTTGAGCTTTGGGGAATAAGAAGTACCTCTTCATTACCATCATTCCCAGGTCTAGTCTGGCCCAGAGTGGTTGCCCCTGACAGGTTCCAATCTGTGAATCAAACAAAACTATTTGACATTTAAACCGTGTACTTACGCTAAATTGAATTGTTTGAAATATAACTGTTTTTACATTTAACTGTGTGTAAACAAAAAACTATGTACTTATGCTAAACTTAATTTTTAGAAATAGAACTGATTCATCATTTAACTGTATGTAAACAAATGACTGATGTTTAATTGAATTGTTAGTGATACACAGCAATACTTGAAAACATTAAACTCGGTGCAAACAAATGATTAATAGTATATAGCATTATTTGTATTTGATCGAAATAAATGAAATCATTTATCTGTGAGCCAAAACTTTTCTCAGGCTGGTTTAAATATGTTATCTACAAAATGTGTTTAGAAATTATTTATCTAATATATATGTATAAAAAGAATTTGACATTAAATGACCTTGTTTGGGAAGGTGATCCGCTGAGAATTGTGCAAGATGCTTAAATTTGACCATACTGAACAAATGGTACGAGGATCATTAAATAAGTTTCCAGACTTTTTTCGTATGGGCACTTTTATTGATAGTACACATATGAAACTCTAGTCACCTTCGAAGTAATCTCCTCCGGCTGCAATGCACTTGTTGTGCCGTTCCAACAACTTCTGGAAGGCCTCATGGACGTCCTTTTGTGTGAGCGTGTCAATGGCCTTCGTCACAGCCTCTTTCATCTCCTCAATTGTCTCATTACGACAGCCTCTGAGCTTAGGAAATAATCAAAAGTTACAGGGAGCAAGGTCTGGATATAGAGAGGCTGAGGAACTGTCTTGATGCCCACAATAGTCAAATAGTCAGTGAGAAGGATGGAGTTGTGGACTGGTGCATTGTCCTACTGGAAATGCCACTGACCCGATTTGAAGTGTGCTGGCCTCTTCCGACGGAATCTCTTCCTGAACTTCCTTAAAACCTCAACATAGTAACCCTAACCCTAACCCTTTGGCCAATCAACTCTGGTGTATTGACTTCCTTACTTCTCCCATACCTTTCCTCATCTCTCACTGTCTCCCTGTATTCCTTGAATCTCTTATGCCACTCAAAAACTGATGCTCGATTCATGCAAGATGCTCCAAAAGCAGTCTGAAGTATTCCATGCATTTCTGTGGCATTTTTTCCAAGTTTAAAACAGAATTTTATTGCATATCGTTCTTCTAAAGTGTCAGATTGCATTTTTGAAATTCACCAGCTGTGACAATCAGACTTTAGTAGGGTGTATTCCAATTGCTGCTGTAGCTGTTGATTTGAACCTGAATTCATAAAAATTGGACAGTCATCTCATATGATGTATAGCAATAACATACTGAAATCTCAAGAGTCTACGACAATTTTTTAAAAAAAGTCTAGAAACTTATTGAAGGCATCACGTATATGTACAACCCAGAATCCGTCCTGGAAAATGCACAAACTTCTCTAGGATTTTGAAACACTAATGGATCACTAAATCTCGGCCAGACGACTATATCTAGTGATTGTCAACAAAATAAACAGAACCTGCCGAATAGTAGACTTTGCCGTTCCGGCTGACCACAGATTAAAAAAATGATACAAAGCGAAAAGAAAAACAAGTACCTGGATCTTGCTAGAGAACTGGAAAGTTTTGAAACATAAAAGTGACGGTGATACCAATTGTAATAGGTGCGCTCGGTACAGCAACTAAAGGGTTGATAAAGGGATTGGAGGACTTTGCAATAAGAGGACCAGTGAAGACAATCCAATCTACAACATTATTAAAATCGATCAGAATACAAAGAAGACTCCTGGAGATTTAAGGAGACTTGCTGTCACTCTACTCCAGTGAGAAACCGTCAGCTAACGCTGGTGGGAAAAACGTTCAAAGGATTAAAATAATAGTAATAACAACGAAAATAGCAATGATTAAAATATGCACAAAAAAGAACACTTTCAAAAGTTATAGCAGATGAAGATGAAAGTGAAATTCCCGTTCAATCGTCCGTGGCTGGATTTCACGCACACGAAAGTTCAGCATTCCTTTTTTGTTTTTGCTTTTTTCATTCTCTTCTGAATCGAAAACACAAGGCCCCCAATATAATTAGAGAAGAGGAAAATAAAGTTCAACTATTCATTTTTATTTAACCAAGTTAACGAATTTTAAGGGGTCTTTTTTTCCAAACATACAACTTTAGAAGCCATGGGGTGCAGCATGGTAGATGTGAAGTAAGACAGATGAGTTCAAACTTTGGTCAACGGCGTGCTTCACCTGATGCTGGGTGGAAGAACCCCACAGGTCAAAGGCCAGGATCAAATAGTTCAAGAAACAACTGCTACTCATCTATAAGGTTGGCCTCTATTGATACGATAAAAGAACATCCTTCGGAAGTGATGTATCGTGGTAAGTAAAAGACACACAGTGAAATAGAGTTAGTTATTCATTAACTCAAGTGGTACAGTCCAACTAGTATTATAAGTCTCGCGCTGTTGGTGTTACGTCCGAAGTTGGTCTTACTACTGACCGACGTCCTTCAGAGCTATCTATCTCTCTGCTTCTCTTTCTGCTTCTTCTTCTTCAAAGGCACGGCGTCTTTTATACTTCCACGATCCCGGAAGTCACGTGGTACGAGCCACTATTCAATAGAAAGATTATCATGACTCTAATTAAAACTATCTGTCTAACCTACATCCCCTTTGCTCAGAAAACAACGGGCGCGTTCCGCTGAGGTTGGATCTCTGGCCCCAGTGTTCGAAAAATCAGCTACAGAACTCAAACTCAAGCCCCTCCAAAATTAGTTAGATGCAAAGGCACAGTACTCACAGCTATACTTAGCGTTAGAACTTTATATAGAAAAGGTCAGGTACCGGAGCTTGACAATATTTTAATAGAGCGTAATACAGAGAGAGTATACATTCAAGAACATAGATACTATCATAGTGAAGTAGAAATGGAATAGTTGGATACCGACAACTGATAGATGTTTGTCCAGGTCGAGTTATACCAAAGACTCAAAAAATGGTACTTATGTGGGGATACTCGTTTCTTCTCTTTCACCATATGACCTACAGTTATTGTTATTCTGTTTCGTCTTATCTATTTTCGCTTTAACATAGAGGGTCCTTATGTCCTTCAGTCGACTACCTCGACCACCGACGAGTCACAGCTCCAATAAAGGATTAAACATAGGTTTATCCGGCTATCTGTCTATGTTGTGTCTTTAAATCCAGATCACCGAAGTTGCCAATCACCGATCGTCAAATAAATCAGACAGGGTTGATCATTCAAAGAAAAATAACTTAAAGTCGAAAGGCCAAAGATAAAAATAAAACACTGTTCAATAATTAACAAAAAGTTTAATTAACAAAAAGTAAATAATTAAGTCAGTTTTTTAAAATGAATAAATCTGATCATACAAATCCCTTTCTTGTTGAGTGAAGTAATGCGATCAGAGATCTGGCCCCTTTTATCTCAGCAGTCAGTCTATGTTGCAGTGGGAACAACTTTTCACTAAGCTAAGTCGTTTAGCAGTTCACAATACGGCTGTCAATTCTCTCATGGCAACCTTCCGTTACTAATTCGTGATTCTCCCTTCTCTGATTAAGATTAAGGTCTGGCTCAAGGCTTCAAATACAGAGCGATATGTTTTACTGCTATTCTGCCGGCTTCTATCTTCGGTCTTCTGGGCTGCGGCAAGAATCCTAGTTTATATAATTATTTTTCTTACTTCTAAGTGGGCGTATATCATCAACGGTTTTCTTCTTACTTAGATTTCTGTAATTAATTCCATTCATAGTTGCTTAACTCCTACTCCAACTCCAACGGTGACCGTTACTCAAAGGGAGTGGGGTTTCTTCCCACTTCCTCGAGTCGGCTGCTGTGCCTTCTTTCCTTGCAGTTGGCCGCCCTCTCACTCACGTGACCAAGACGTCACGTCAAGTAAATTACTCAGTCTTTCGAAGGAAAAAATAAATCAAAATGTTCAATTTCTCAGGGTTTGATATTTACCATGCAATCAGATCTGCACCAGATCTGACCCCTCCATCTGACCTCATCTCCAGCTTTGTCATTGTTTTGACTATGCTATTTCCGATGGTATTTTTATTACAATCAAAATAGATATTTTAAATTTCTCTCTTTCCTTTCTCTTTCTGGTAAAAACAAAAACAAAAACAAAATAATTTCATATTTTTCGTTTTCCTTCTCAGCAAAAAATTAAACATTTTTTTTCTCGCTGTTTTTCCATTTTGACAACGTATTATATCATTCTTCTAAAAATCAATGTAGTGATTTTATTGTTCTTAAATTTTCGCCGATTTTTTTTCTACAATCAAAATCATTCTCGGAGTTCTCTTGCTCCAGGTCTCCGACACACCACTTAACTATGTTATTCTTATAGCGTTATGTTATGCTGTGATTAGAAGAGATTCGGTTTCTCTCTTGAGATTTACCTTTCTTAGCCATGTCCAAATCTTCTCATGAGAGATTTCGTCAGTTTGTCGCTTGAAATACAGTTGTTTTTCTTACCTTTTCTATGTTCATGTTCTTCTGTTGATCATTATGCTCCCTCTGCTGATTCTAGTCGCTGTAATTTGTCTTTTTTTTTTTTTTTTGCTCTTTTTATGTGGTCTTCGAGTCCTCGTATTGATGTCTTCACCCTTTTTTCAATTCTACCGAGTATTATTATTATTATTTGTTTGTTTGTTTGCTTGTTTGTTTATTTGTTTGTTGTGATGTCTTCTTGGGAATATCTGCTTTTTCAGTTCGAGGTGAACTATTGAAAAAATATCTACCATGATAAGAAGTTTTAATTAGATCACCTCCTTTCTATTCAAATATAGTAAAAAAAAGGAAAGTTGGGGACCGTAGTCGAGGGTGACCTGAAGGCTCCCCTTTCCGTAGCTACTACCCCTTTCCCTGGATTGTTCAACTTTACCCTTGATCCTTACCTTATAATGCTGAGTGTTAAGCAAGGTAGCATCGAGTACCATTTTTTGAGTCTTTGGCATGATTCGACCTGGGATTGAACCCAGGTCTCCTGGGCCATTGGCGAACACTCTAACCATTATGCCAATGTCCGGTTTACTCTACTCAAATAGTTAATCCTAAATTCTCTAATCTCTCTTTAAACTGTAATCTTTTGCTTTAACCAAAATTGGGTAGGGAATCTGTTCCTCAATTATACCTCTAGTTGTACTGATATCAGCATAGGCTAATTAGATAGTTCAGAACTACGCAAAAAATGTATTTATGAACGAACAATAAACGTGTTTCTCAAGCCCCTGTGCATTAAATAACACAAGACGAGTTCACATGCCACTAGAATTAACCAATCAATCCGTCAGTGTAGACACTTAAACAAGACATTTTGGTTATAGGCCGTTATTCAGCGCCAGAAAATAAACCAGATAAAAACGGCCTTTCTGATAGATCGGTCGCATTCATTTATTGGTGTTCTTCTTAAAACAACAACTCTTTACAACGACTTTGGACAGAATGCAAAACATTTCGAATTACCATCAATGAATCAAGGAAAATAACAAATTTAACCGTGACATATATCGATGATTCACTTTAATCAAACACAATATCTATAAAGTACTTATTTGTTGTTCAACGCCTGTCCAGAGTCAATGGAACGTGTCTAAAATGATGACGTATGTTAGGAACATTTAGTAAATGTCAGTAGTGTACAAGGCAAAGATATCTTGGCGTTATGACATTCTATATATAGTGTGATTAATTTACGTTCATCGCTAGCCGTTTGAATTTTGAAGTTAGCAATAGACTAGAAAGGAAGCAAAACAATGATACTGCTCTGATCAAACAAGATGGACACAGGAAACGTAAACATATTAAGTGATAGATTCCTTTAAGGAACATGGCGGATATTGTACAACTTATAATCCTATTATATCATGGTTAGGTTCTCTCTCTCTCTCTCTCTCTCTCTATATATATATATATATATATATATAAGTGTATTGCTCTATCTTTTTCCTCATATTTGCTTATATCTTTATATTCATGTACTCTATTTCTCAGCTAGCTAAGGAAGAAGAAAGATGAACGGAAAAAGAAAAGAAAGGAAAAGAATTCGTGACAGTGTGGAATAAGAAAGTAAGGCAATAAGAAAGAAAGAAAGAAAGAAAGAAAGAAAGAAAGAAAGAAAGAAAATTATCAGTTGGTAGGAATAGAAAGAAAGAAAGAAAGAAAGAAAGAAAGAAAGAAAGAAAGAAAGAAAGAAAGAAAATTATCTGTTGGCAGGGATAGAAAGAAAGAAAGAAAGAAAGAAAGAAAGAAAGAAAGAAAGAAAGAAAATTATCAGTTGCCAGGAATAGAAAGAAAGAAAGAAAGAAAGAAAGAAAGAAAGAAAATTATCAGTTGCCAGGAATAGAAAGAAAGAAAGAAAGAAAGAAAGAAAGAAAGAAAATTACCAGTTGCCAGGAATAGAAAGAAAGAAAGAAAGAAAGAAAGAAAGAAAGAAAGAAAGAAAGAAAGAAAATTATCAGTTGGTAGGAATAGAAAGAAAGAAAGAAAGAAAGAAAGAAAGAAAGAAAGAAAGAAAATTATCTGTTGGCAGGAAAAGAAAGAAAGAAAGAAAGAAAGAAAGAAAGAAAGAAAGAAAGAAAGAAAGAAAATTATCAGTTGGAAAGAAAGAAAGAAAGAAAATAATCAGTTGGTAAGAAAGAAAGAAAGAAAGAAAGAAAGAAAGAAAGAAAGAAAATTATCAGTTGGTACGAATAGAAAGAAAGAAAGAAAGAAAGAAAGAAAGAAAGAAAGAAAGAATACAGCACAGAAATTTTAAAAATAACACAAAAAACTTAAGAATAAATAAGACTGAATATAACACACAAAAAAAAACGAGGAAAAGAAAAAAGTTACAGAATTAATCGATTAAAAAGAAAAAATAGCAGCCAAAAAAGAAAGAGATTAAAAGAAAAAAAAAATAATGAAGAAAGAAAGAGTAAGAGTTACCGTCAACATCAGCTACACACTCATTCTCTCATAAGACTAATTCCTTGTCCCGATATTTGTCGGATTATCTTTCTCAGAAGATCAATGACCTGCTTCGATATTTGTTCAATAAAGTTGGTTACCTGCGCCGAATGCAAAGAAGTCGATGTTAGGTAAACCTATAATATAAATAAATCGTTCAAGGACAGTGACGGAATGACAAGAGATCTGTCCCACCTCGGTGGGGGTGAAAGGGGGCAAGAAATGGCATATGAAAAGAAAAGAAGGAATGCCTACACAAACAAAAGGAACAAAAGTAAGAATTTCGTTTCGGAAAAGTTAACCAGAATTCAAACTTGTTTTCATTCCTATCTCAGAAGAGTGAATCCATGTTATGTAGTCATGATTTCGAACGCCATTTCTCCGACCATTTTCCGGTGAAATTATCGAGGATGTTTCAGGAAAATAAATATTATTACCTCCCACCCTCCATTTAAAATTTTTTAACCCATTCGGTTGGGGCTGTAGAATACATTGACTGCACCTCTGTAGAGAGGTAAGACCACTCCACAAAAGAATGTCCTATATATGACAATAAACTGTATCTGTATCTCCAGTTCAAGAGTTTTGGAGAATGTGGAGTACCTGCCCATTTTCACTATTCTCTTACCCTCTCGGGCACCTCGGGTGATGTAATGGTTAGCAAACTAGACTAGCAAATCTTCACGAGTAAATTCGAGTCTCATTGGGTGCCCAATTTACACGGCTTTGTGTCACATCAAAGCAAAAAGCTTTGGAAATTACTATTTCTATACCCACTCAGACCCGAAGTGCTCGTGGTGTAATGGTTAAAGCGATGGACTGTGGAATCGTAGTTAGCGAGTTCGTATTCCAGTCGCGCTATTACGTTCACTTTCGGGCAAATACCCTTGGGAAAGGTATTAACCCCCTTATCCTCCCAGCTAGGGGTTAAATAGTACCACTACTGTTCTTCTAGAAGAATGGCTTTGGCATTAAATAACCTACAAAGGTTGATGTGCCATTAAACAAAGAAACCAAACCAAACCAAACGGCTTTGCTTAACACTCAGCAATATAAGGTAACGATCAAGGGTAAAGTGGAGCAATACAAGAAAAGGAGTTGAACCCTCCCCTACACTTCGGTGTAGTAGCTATCGAAAAGGGAGCCTTCGACTAAGGTCGCCAACTTTACTTAATTTACTATACCTAAAACCATTTAAGTGTTTTCAAACAAATGATAAATTTCAAAATGAATTATTGATATAAGAAAGAAATGCGTGAAACCATTTGTGTGCAAACGAATAATTATTGCTGACTTGAATCATTTGTGTTTAACGTCAAAACTTAAAATCATTTATGTGAGTGCAAACAATAAATAACAACACTTGAAACTGTGAGTTCTGGTTCGCTTAAAAATGATGTTGGTTGGTTGGTTGGTTGGTTGGTTGGTTGGTTTTATGGCATATCAACCTTTGTAGGTTATTTAACGCCAAATCCATTTTTATGCAAAAAATTAGTTCTATTTCAAACAATTCAGTTTAGCTGGTGTACACAGTTTAACTGTCAAAACCTTTCTATTTCAAGCTATTCAGTTTATTCAAACAATTCTAATTCAGCTAATTCAGTTTAATATAAGTATATATTTTGTTTACACACAGTTAAATGTCAAAACAGTTTTATATTAAACAATTCAGTTTAGTACAGTTTCAATGTCAAAAACTGTTATATTTCAAACAATTCAGTTTAGGGTAAGCACACAGTTTAAGTACGGTTTAATTGTCAAAAACATTTCTATTTCAAGCTTTTCAGTTTAGTCAAACGTTTCTAATTCAAACAATTCTTTTTAGCATAAGTACGCAGTTAGTTCTATTTAACCCATAGATAGGGCCCTATCAGGTGCTACCATTCTGGGCCAGAGTGGACCTGGGAGTGATGGCAATGAAGGGGTACAGCATTCCCCAAAACTCCAGCATCACTGGAACCTTACCATAAGATTGTTTAGTGTAATATCCAGGAAACTCTCTGCAGAGGGGTCTTACCCTTCTGCAGAGGTGCAGTCGGTGTATTCTACAGCCCTAACCAACTTTGCCAAAAAATGATGTTCCCCAAAAAAATCGCTTACAAACCATATATATGTGTGTGTGTGTGTGTGTGTGAGAGAGAGAGAGAGAGAGGGGGGGGAGAGAGAGAGAAACAGGATTAAATAAAATTATCGACAAACTATTCACTTAGAGATCATATGTATATCCCTTTAACCGTGGGCAAACAAATGACAGATGTTAAATTATAGTGAGTCATACATAGTTACAATTGAAACCATTTAACTGTGTGCAAACAAATGAGCTCAGGTTCGTTTAAAAATGTTGTCTACAAAATATGCGTTCACAAATCATATATATTTGATATATTTCTTTAAACAGGGTCTGGCATTCATCATCATCTTGTCGTGCCGCCAGCACGGATATTCCTGACCCTTTCTCGCCACCTCTCTCTATTGTTCATTGCTTTCGACAGGTCCTCAGGGCTACATCCCGTATCCTCACAGAGCTGCTGTATGTAGGTTCGAGCTGGTCATCCCGCTTTTCTCGGCTATTTGAAGGGGTCCATAGGAGTACATCCCTTATGAGCTCGTCCCTACTTCTCCAGCAGTGTCCTGCATGTCTAGTTCGTCTAACTTGGATAGTTTTCGTGATGGGTGGTAGGTGGCCGTACAGCTGGTGCTTTGTGGGGTGCTGCCTCCAAGCTGCGAACAATATTGAACAAGTTCTGGAGGTTTGGTATTCAATGACCCATAATGGTTGATATGCCATAAAAACCAAAACAACCAAACTTTTTACAACTTTTCTTTTAACAATTAGCATTGGGTTCTTTCCAAGGTAATCAAAGAATTACAATGAATATTTATTATATGTAAAAACAAAAGTTACATATTGTTGGTGGCTTCTAAAACTAGTATCATTGTCACTTTCATGTTCCACAGCTTTTTCTGCTCTCTAGCAAGATCCAGGTCTTTATGCAACATTTTGTTTTCTTTTATTTTCTCTCCATAGTTAGCTGAAACGGCAAAATAGACTAGATTGTTCCTCTGGTTCTCTTGTGACATACTTTCTGTTCTTCAGGAAATAGTCCGCTGCTTTGGCTTTTAAATGAATAATAGATCTCTTTATTTATTTGTGCTGTTATATATATATATATATATATATATATATATATATATATATATATATATGGTGTCTCAAAATAGATACAACCCATTAATATGATCATGATTTATTCCTGAGACAAGCGCAATGGCGGTCATTTCGAACATGTCCGGTAAAAAATGCATCCTTCAGTAAGAGACATCAAATCAATGTTTTTTAATTGTTATTATATCAGCTTTCAGGACATGCAATCTTTTTTTAGTTTCTTTTCAAAGTAATAAATCATTATCCTATTAATGTTATCTATTTTGAGATAGTTTTGAAAGATTTTGTCTCTAAGTAGTGACGCCAAATGTTTTCCTTATCTTGTCCAAGGTATTGTGATCGAGGATTAGTAGTTGATATAGTATACTATTTTCTAATCCTGAAACAAAAAAGATGGTTTGGTTTGTTTGGTTTAATGGCATATCAACCTTTGGAGGTTATTTAACGCCAAATCCATTTTTATGTAAATAATCTGTTCTATTGAAAACAGTTCAGTTTAGGAAAAGTACACAGTTTAATTGTCAAAAACATTTCCATTTCAAACTATTCAAGCAGTTATATGTAATAATTCAGTTAAGTGTAAATACTCTTTTATTGTCGAAAAACAGTTCTATTTGAAATAATTCAGTTAAGCATAAGCACGCCGTTTAAATGTAAGTACGGTTTAATTGTAAAAAACGTTTCTATTTCAAGCAATTCAGTTTACTCAATTCATTTTAGCATAAGTATGCTGTTAGTTCTATTTAACCCATAGATAGGGCCCTATCAGGTGCTACCACTCCGGACCAGAGTGGACCTGGGAGCGATGGCAATGAAGGGGTACTACGCATTCCCCAAAGCTCCAGCATTGCTGGAACCTCGCCATCAGATTGTTTAGTGTCATTTCCAGGACACTCGTTGGGGGGGTCTTACCCCTCTGCAGAGAACCAGTCGGTGTATTCTACTGCCCCAACCGACTGGGCAAACAAAAAAGAACACAACATTACCAGTAGTAGTTATTAACAGTCACACGGGTCCCATGTATAATGAGACACCCTATATATACGAGAGTCAACTAAAAATTTCATAGACTGAACAAGATAACCACATGAAATGTAACCATTTAAAGTTTATTTTCAACATAGTACCACTTGCAATTTGTAAACTTTTATTGGCGTTGCAATGCTTGAATTCCATTGATCCAAGAAGTCAACAACATGTATGACGTCATCATATAACTTTTTCAGTCTATGAAGTTTTCAGTCTACCTTCTTACGTACGCGCGCGTGTGTGTGTGTGTGTGTGTGTGTGTGTGTGTGTATTTGTACTTTTGTACTTTTTTTTGTAAAGAGTTGGTGTAATCTTTTCTTTTTAATTTTGGACTCAATATATTTTTATTATTTCAAATAAAAACACGGGTGAGTTCAAGTCTCATTAAGTACTCTATTCACATGGCCTTGCGCCACATATGTTCTCTGACGAAAGCAATAAGCTGAAAACATACAAATAATTATTTAAAAAATACAAATCTCATCGTGGACCAATTCATTTTAAAACATCTTTCTCTCTTTGGACTTGCAACGAAAATATTTTTACAAATATATATATATATATATATATATATATATATATATATATATATATATATATATATATATATATAGCGAAAATTCATAATTTTCTAAAAAGAAAATTCTCAGATATTTAAGAAAATAGAAAATTGTTTAAAATGTTCTTTTCCTTGATTTGAAATTTTAATTTGCGATTAGTCTTTTGCTAATGACTTGATTACAGTTGTGAAAGTTCCATTAATTACAAGTAAGGGAACTTTGACAACTATAAGCAAGGAAAATAATCTCTTCCTATGCGTGTCAATCCCATTGAAGTTTCATTAGAATTTATCGGAATAACAAAAAATTATTCAGTTTTTCACAGTTCTTTTAGTTTTTTCACTCAATCGAATATATATATATATATATATTAAAATAAGTAAGTCCACGAAGAGGTTTGTGTTTATTTATTTTGGTTTGGTTTCTTTGTTTAATGGCATATCAACCTTTGTAGGTTATTTAAATACAAAGCCATTCTCGTAGAAGAACAGTAGTGGTACTATTTAACCCATAACTGGGAGGTTAAGGGAGTTCATACCTTTCCCAGGGGTATTTGCCCGAAAGTGAACATAATAGCGCGACTAGAGTACGAACTCGCTTACTACGATTCCGCAGTCCAACGCTTTAACCATTACACCACGAGGACCCCCCTCTTTATTTATTTTGTTCTTACATACGTGTTATATATATTTACGTTTCCAGGTTGTTGCTTTCGTTAGAGAACATGTATTTCACAAGGCCCTTTTAAAGGGATACTCAATGAGACTTGAACTCACTCTTGTTTCCAGTATAAATGACCCTTGGTTGGTCAGGCTGGTTTATATAGGGGTTGTAGTTCCTCTTTCCTGGAGTGTGTTCACTTTGGTCAGCTTTCCCTTCTTTGATATTTGATATGATTATAGTTGTTTGTGTGTGTATGTGTGTGTGTGTGTGTGTGTGTGTATGTGTGTGTGTGTGTGTGTGTGTGTTGACGTTGGAGTGGTTTGGGGTTTCACGAACAGTTTCTCTGTGTGTGTGTGTGTGTGTGTGTGTGTGTGTGTGTGTGTGTGTGTGTTGGGGAGTTTTGTGGTTTTAAGTTTACTGGTAGTTCTTTCTCCTTTTTTTGTATATGTATACACATGTGTGTGTGTGTGTGTGTGTGTGTGTGTGTGTGTTTTCAGCTTTTTTCTTTCGTCTGAGAACATGTTTGGTTTAAGGTCTAGTTAATTGGTATTAAATGAGATTTTAATTTACTAGTGTTTGTAGTTTGAATGGTTTTTAATTACTTACGTTTTTTGTGTATGTATATATATATATATATATATATATGTGTGTGTGTGTTTGTGTGTGTGTGTGTGTGTGTGTGTGTGTGGTCCATGTTTTATTTAACTTGGGTTTAAATTTATCAATAAAATTTCTTTCCTTTATTTGAAGTAGTGTGTAGTCATTGCTTTGATAAATTGGCATAATATAAAAATTTCCTCTGCTACATTGGTATCAGTGTTTCGAAACATTTAATTTTCTGTTTTCTTCTAATTTGATATTACTCTTGTGTAGTGATGCCCTTGTATTGAGTGCCTGTTTTGACCCTATGTATATTTCTTTACATTCGTTACATTCAATAATGTATACTACGTTTTTTGAGTTGCAGCTTAAGTTTTTATTTATTTTGAATTTGGTTTCAGGGTTTTTAAAGGTATAGAATTTACCTGTCAGTCTGTCTGTGTACATTGGACAAAAAGGAAAAGTGGATAAATAAAAACGAATATCTATTCATATGTGAAATTTTACGAGAAAGACAATGAGCTAAATAAAATTTACTTTTCAGTTCGTTTAGGGGGCTTAAATTGGGCAAACGCCTCCAATGAAAATTCAGATACCTACAGTTTAAATGAAAATAAAAGCATAACTAATAGCCACTAAGTAAAGTCGATTTCAAAAGTTTCACTATCTTACAATAATATGTAACCCCTTTTTGATGAGGTTTATAATGTGGCACAGAGACCCTTTAAAAGTGAAAATACATCCAGTTTACATTGAAGATACATAAAAATCTATGTATTATAAAGCAAAATTTTACGAGAAATACATGAAATTTACTTCACAGATCGATTAGTGGGATTTAAAGGGGGCAAACGCCTCCGGTGAAAATTCAAATACTTCCAATTTTAATTAAATTAAAATATATATTTGCTGATGTTTACAGAAAGTCAGGATCTTTATCTGGGAGAGTATACCGATTTGATCGTTGCCAACTGGGGAAAAATTTTAATCACATATTTCAAGTGTTAACTGATTTGATAGATCATAAAGTTCCAGAATTTTAATTATTTCTCATTTCTCTTTGCTAATTGCTTTACTTTCTATATTTAAAAAAAAAACAACATAATTATATCTTTATTGAGTCATGTCCTTGATATAAAATTTGCCAGGATCATACTTGACTTGTTAAGTATCATAAATAGTTATTATAAAGATGTTACATTATTATAATCATCATCATCATCATCATGACGTGCGGCTAGCACGGATATCCCTGACCCTCTCTCTCCACGTCTCCCTATCATTCATCGCCTTCGGCAGGTCTTCGGGGTTACATCCCGTATCATCACATAGCTGCTGTATGAATGTTCGAGCTGGTCGTCCTGCTTTTGATTGGCCATATGCGGGGGTTCACAGGAGCACATCACTTACGATCTCGTCTTTGCTTCTCCAGCAGTGTTCGGCATGTCTGGTTCGTCTAGCTTGTATAGTTTTCGTGATAGGTGGTAGGTGGCCGTACAGTTGGCGCCGTGTGGGGTGTTGCTGCCAGGACCTGTTCAATATTGCTCGCAACATTCTTGTATAATTGCCGTCGAGCTTCTTCTCCAACCGTTTTAATCAGTGTCCAAGTAGTGCATCCATTCAGCAGTATCGACACGACCGCCGCCTGGAAGAAACTGCGTTTCATTTTATCGGTCAGGTTTGATTTCCATATGATCGAAAGCCTATCGATAGCTGTCCATGCCTTCGTTAGCCGTGTGTCGATGTCTTTTTCGGTTGATGAGACGCTGCTTCCTAGGTGGGTGAATTTGTCAACCAGTTTCAGGGAGGTTCCGTCTAGTGTCGCCTTTCTGATTAAAGCACATAAATTCAGTTTTCTGTGCATCAGTTTTTGTTGTAATACTTGAATAAACATTACAATATGTATGTCGTTATAATTCTCCTCAAGATTTTATTTACTTGCATATTACATGCAAAGGCCTCAGTCTATGTAATGGCTGCTTCAATTTATGAATTAATATATTGAGATAAGGTTTGCTTTGGTTAGTTGGGTTTTATGGCATATCAACCTTTGTAGGTTATTTATCGCCAAATCCATTTTTATGTAAATAATCTGTTCTATTTAAAATAATTCAGTTTAGCATAAGAACACAGTTTAATTGTCAAAAACATTTTTATTTCAAACTATTCAAGCACTTATCTGTAACAATTCAGTTAAGTGTAAATACAGTTTTAATGTCGAAAAACAGTTCTATATCAAATAATTCAGTTAAGCATAAGCACGCCGTTTAAATGTAAGTACGGTTTAATTGTAAAAAACATTTCTATTTCAAGCTATTCAGTTTACTCGAACAATTCATTTTAGCATAAGTATGCTGTTAGTTCTATTTAACCCATAGATAGGGCCCTATCAGGTGTTTCCACTCCGGGCCAGAGTGGACCTGGGAGCGATGGCAATGTAGGGGTACTATTTACCAACCCCTCCGCTCGGGCAGGATATGACACAAGGTCAATTTTTAAGCGGAGTTTAACAGGTTTGAATTCAGAGTTTTCCTTCTCCTAGACTAGTTGCCTAACCATGGCTGAAGAACCTAATCTGTCCTACTATTTACCCATAGCTGGAGGGAGAATTATTGGATTCATACCTTTCCCAAGGGTATTAGTGCTATGTGAAATGCAATCAGTCTCGTCCAGGATTTGAACTCGTATCGCCGTGTTCACTTCCTACGGCGATAACGACTACACCACGGGCACCTCCACCATGGCAATGTAGGGGTACTCCGTATTTCCCAAAGCTCCAGCACAGCTGGAACCTCACCATCAGATTGTTTAGTGTCATATCAGGACACTCGTTAGGGGGGTCTTACCCCTCTGCAGGGGTGCAGTCAGTGTATTCTATTGCCCCAGCTGAGTGGGCAAATATTGAGATAAAGAATAAGGAAGTTTATATATGGTATAAAGGAAACACCCTCTTTATTTAATAAAATTGGCATTCCTTTCTTTTGAGTTACAAGAATGGATATTGATTTATAGTCTAAATGATTGTTAGCAATATTTTTATTAGGATAAACGAGTATTAGATTCAATAGTATATTAGACTATATCATAATCTTTTGGCCTAAGCCTTGCAATAAGTGTTTGTGAACATTCCGCTCCATAACACTCAATAATATCGAAACAGTAACTTTCATAAGGTAGAGTCTTTGAATGGTCTTTCTGAACCCAATCAATGACGGTTATTTTTGCTAGTATATATATATATATATATATATATATATATATATATATATATATATATATATTTCAGCTCTTGAATGATTTTCTTGTCCTGAGGGAATTACTCCAAACTCTGGTTTAACCTGACCGAATATTACCTATATATATATATATATATATATGAGATTTTTACAACTCACACCATTATAGCGTTACACAACTCTTTGTGAAGGTGAAATTCGCTATTAATTAGTATTAAAAGGGTTAAAGCAGTTATGAAATGACGCATATAGGCATGAGTTATTTTCAGATACAATTTATCACTGACGGCGGACGTTTTTCTCCTACTGTCTCGTAAAGCGGTAAACTGCACGCTGTCGACATTCCGGTGTTTAGTTGAAATGCCCACGTTTCTTGCGTGAGAGCGGGCATTCAGTTAACAAGGACTGTCATTATAGATGTCCGACCGAGCACCATAGAGAAACCGGAGAATGGCGTAAGAGTTTAATATTGTATTCACTTTGGGGCTAGCAGTACTAGGCACAGTTGCCATTATATTAACTCTGATACTCTGCCAAATATGATACGTTTATGTGTCAGAGGATTACAAAAAGCCTCAAGGACCTGGGTTTTTTTTCATAGATAATCATTTAACCTGGAGATCTACAAAAACTATACGAAATTGACTTTTAAGATCATTTCAGGTCACTGGAGTCTATCATATGACGAAATACGCTATTTTGGGTCAAACATAATCAAATAGAAACTTTGATATGAAGAACAATAATGTCCTTATAAATAGAGAGAGACGAGGTAAGGGTTCCACTTCTCAAATAACCACCTATAGGTATTTACCCAACCCCTCTAACGTCTAATCAGTGAGGCTTGGAATACATTGCTTATAATCTCTGCATAGGAGTAAGAATTCCCCCTCAATAAAAGAGGTATCTTTTTTATGACACTAAACTGCATCTAATGGTGAGGCTCCAGTTCTAGAGAACCTGAAAGAGTGTGGAGTATCTCTTCATTGCCATTACTCCCAAGTC
Organism: Sepioteuthis lessoniana; assembly: GCA_963585895.1. NCBI lineage: Eukaryota > Metazoa > Mollusca > Cephalopoda > Myopsida > Loliginidae > Sepioteuthis > Sepioteuthis lessoniana. Next base: position 20,900,617 of record OY757922.1, read on the forward strand.
CACTCTGATCTGGAGTGATTGTACATATCCCATATATTCATCAATTAGATTTGTTTAAAAGTTATTCGTTTTTGATAGGACTGTGTGCAAACAAAAACGCTATACAAAAAAAACGCATTTATGAACGTACAATGAACGCGATTCGCTAACCTCTAGGCATGGAATAATCACAGAGGGGTTGACATGCTGTTGAAATCAATCAATCAATTGTATTCAATAGGAATACTTAATGCCCGTGGTGTAATGGTTATCGTCGTAAGAAATGGGCACGGCGACACGAGTTCAAATCCTGGATGAGACTGATCGCATTTCACATAGCACTAATACCCTTAGGAAAGGTATGAATCCAATTATCCTCCCTCCAGCTATGGGTAAATAGTAGGGCAGACTAGGTTCTTCAGCCTTGGTGAGGCAACTAGTCTAGGAGAAGGAAAACTCTGAATTCAAACCTGTTAAACTCCGCTTAAAAAAATTGACCCTGTGTCATATCCTGCCTGATCGGAGGGGTTGGTAAATATAGATAGGAATACTTAATACCATATGACTGTAAATTATTCGTATTAAGAATAGTTACTTGAAGCTATTATTGTTTACTAAGGACTACTATTGGTTATTTCTTACCTTATAACTGTGTGCAAGTTGATGATTATCATTAAATAGATGGAAATGAATGGGTACTCCGCATTCCCCAAAGCTCCGGCATCACTGGAACCTTACACTCAGATTGTTTAATGTCATATCAAGGACTCTTATGGCGGGGTCTTACCCCTCTGCAGTGGTTCAATCGGTGTATTCCACAGCCCGATTAGTATATTTGCTTTCTTTATTTAATGGCATATCAACCTTCATGAGTTATTCAATTCCAAAGCTATGCTTAGTGAGTAATAACCAGAATTACCCAGGTCCACTCTGGCCCGGAATTGTAGCACGTGATAGGGCCCTATCTATAGGTTAAATAGAACTAACTGCATACTTATGCTAAACTGAATTGTTTGAGTAAACTGAATAGCTTGAAATAAAGATGTTTTTGACCATTAAACTGTGCTTATATTTAAACTGCGTGCTTATGCTAAACTGAATAATTTGAAATGGAACTGTTTTTGACATAGAAACTGTACTTACACTAAACTGAATTGTTTGATAAAGAACTTCTGTGTTTATACTAGACTGAATTATCGGAATTAAAACTGTTTGAAAAAATTGAATAACTTGAAATAAAAATGTTTTTGACAATTAAACTGTGTACTCATGCTAAACTGAATTGTTTGAAATATAACTGAATATTTGTATAAAAAGGATTTGGCTTTAAATAACCTTCAAAGGTTTATATGCCATAAAACCTAACCAAATAAACCAAACTAAACTAAACCAGAATTACCGTGCCCAAAGAGGCTCGCAAAAACCAACCTTATGTTTCTGTTTTTGTTTTTAACTCTTTTCTCATTGTCGATCTTATAATCATGAAGTAGTGCCGAAAGTACAAATTCCTCTCTCTCTCTCTCTCTCTCTCTCTTGACAGGTTGTCCTCTAGACGGCACTAAGTGTCCGTTCAGAGCTGATGAGTATAGGTCTTTACTGGTCAGCCAACACTGGAGTGACCATGTGTGGGACCCCAACGAAGAATGTCGCTTACGAGTTCGTCCCAGCAGTGGCCAGCATGTTTTGTTCGTCTTACTTGGATGGTTTGTGAAATAGGAGGCAAGAGACCATACATCTGCTTTCAGGGTTCGTTCGAAAAAGCATGCAACATGCTTTTGTAGTTTCTAACTTTTTGGTTTAGTTGTGTTTTATGGCTTATCAATCCTTGCCAAATTCTCTTTATACATATTTCTTTATTTAAACATTCTGGTGATCAGAAAAGCTTGGATGAAAAAAATTCAGTTAAATGGTTTCAAGTATTGCTATCCAATACTAATAATTATATCTAATATCATTTATTTGTTTTCACGCAGTTGAATAGTTTCAAGTATTGCAAATGATTAGGTAGTTCTATTTAACTCATAGATTGGATCTTAACAGATCCTACCACTCTGAACGCGGAAGCAATTGTAAATGACTTCACTTATTCATACACAGGGACTCCCATTTCATACTCTGAATCCATGAAGAAAAATGATAATTATTGCACCATTTAATCCTTTTGACACAACGAATCTTTGGTTATCAATAAACCTGATAAATATTTGGGGGTCATTCTAGATTATCAGGATTATGTTAAGAAAATGAAGACGATCCTTGGGGACGCCTCCAAATTTGTACGTCAAGGCCCTTTTGATACTCATGATTCTATCATATCTATGGAGACCAAGTTACAAAATCCTGTGGATTTACAGTTGTGGTTTTCCAGCAACTATTTCTAACTTGATTAGACAAACTGGTTCTATTCGCCCCCATTTGTATGGTTACCGAAAACCCTTGAGGACGGTATTCCATTAAGACCAATATTATCTGCGATTCGATCTTCCAAGCATAGAATAACTAAATGGCTAGCTATAATATTGAAACGAATTTTGGGACATTACTGCACTTTGTTTATAAAAGACTCCTTTAAAATTTAGAGTTTTAAACAAAATGCCCCCCCCCCATTTGTGCATTTGGTCATCATCATCATGTCGTGCCGCTAGCACGGATATACCTGACCCTCCCTCACCACTTCTCCGTATCGTTCATCGCCTCCGGCAGGTTTTCAGGTCTACATCCCGTATCCCCACATAGCTGCTGTATGTATATTCGAGCAGGTCATCCTGCTTTTGCTCGGCCATATGTGGGGGTCCATAGGAGTACATCACTTATGAGCTCATCCCTGCTTCTCCAGCAGTGTCCTGCATGTCTGGTTTGCTTAACTTGGATAGTTTTTGTGATGGGAGGCAGGTGGCCGTATAGTTGATGCCTTGTGGGGTGTTGCCGCCAGCACTTGTCCAATATTGCTCGCAATATTCTTGTGTAATTGCTGTCTAGCTTCTTATCCAGCCGTTTTGTTAGCGTCCAAGTAGTGCATCCATACAGCAGTATCGATACGACCGCTGCCAGGAAGAAACTGAGTATGGTTAAATTTAAATTTCTCGCTCAATTCCTAATGGGTCAGATTTTCCACCCAGTTGTGTCAAGTCTTAAACTCCTTGTGAGCAAGTATGCATCATTCGCTTATTATGTGATTAATCATTTCCTCTTTGGCACCCAGTAATCAATATTTGCTATTCTGTCGCGCATGGTCGATTATGGCGTTGTTTTGTGCTGCCATCAGGAGAGATTTAATTTCTTCCAAAACTTCCCCTTTCGTAGCCATGTCCAGGTCTTCTCGTGTGAGAGTTCGCCAATTTGTCGCTTGAAATATCCATACAGTTGTTTTTATTCCTATTTTTGTTTCCTAGTTTTTTGCTGCTGTTCTGCTAATGTTTATGTAGTCAGTCTTGTTACTGGCTGTAGTGCTTAGCCTTTCTTTACTCTTTTTAATGTATCTCTCGTGTCCTTGTATTGATGAATTCACGCAATCCTCATTGCTGGCGAATCCTTTTCCTCCTTCTGTTCTTGACAGATTTAGTCTGTCTATATCATCTCTCGGATGTAAGGCCTTGTGCTTCGTTATCAACTTTCTTGTTCTCTGCTTCATTTGTTGAAGTTGTCCCTCGTCCACTTCAAGAATAGTCTCAAGTATTTTACAGCGGGAACTGCTCAGGTGTTTATCCCTTTGATGAGATTTTTGTTGCAGAGCCTGGATTCGAGTAGTTTTCTCGTTCGTCCGGGGTACTATTTTCTTATTTTTTCTTTCATCTCCGCTTGTTTGATTGTGTCCACTTCCAATATTCCCAAGTACTTGTAATTTTCCTTTTTTCCAAGTGTTCTAATCTTTTCTTGATTTAGTAGTTCTATTTCTTCCGTTATTTGACTTTTGCTATTTTTCTTTAAGAACATGGCAAATTTTTTTACGCCAATTCCATTCCCATATCACGGCTGTATATTCTTATTGTTTGAATCAGAGTCTCCATTTCTTTTTCATTTTTTGCTGATAGCTTGATGTCGTTCATGTACATAAGATGGTCTATCCGTTATACATTGACCCTTGACCGAGCCGTCAGTCAAGAGATGCTCCTGTGTAAATAAGCCGAAGAAGAGCGGAAGCAGGTGGACGTTAAGAAAGAATATAGACAGGGTGCCCGGAGCCGTCGGTCAGTTGAGACAGGAATGCCAAAGTGATAACCGGCTTGCAGAGGGCTGGGCCCTCAGTGACCCACGGTTGAGCAACCCCAGCCAAGATGCGAAAGACGTGCTGCTATGGTCAAGAGAAGAACTTGGGTCAATATTGCAGTCTGTCCCTCATCTCTCACACACAACAGAACATCACTCTATCGAAAATAAAGTGTGAGAGATTTATATTTTTGTAAAGAAGTGTATTCGTTCGTTATTGAAGTCGTTCATTACCGGTTAATGATGTTTCCGCATGTAAGTGTATATTTGTATATGTACACGTGTAGTTGTACTATGGGTATACAACCTATCTTTACCTGTGATTTGGTAAATCTATAGACCCCAGTACACTTCTTAAGTATGTAATTGAGTGGCATCATTGATATTACAAATAGTAAGCGCATCTCCCTGGAAGATGCCTCCTTGGACTTTCACCTCTGCTAAAATTTTTCTTCCTACTGTTAATTCCACTCTCCTGTTTTTCATGACTTCCATGAGGAATTTTATAACTTTGTCGGATGTCTTGTACATTTTCAGACAATCTTAGATTACAGAAGCAAATTATAGGCATTTTCTGAATCGATCCATGCCATGGCTGCATTTTTCTGCTTCATTTTGCTCACAGAGTGTTCGCCAATGGCCCGGGAGACCTGGGTTCAATCCCAGGTCGAGTCATACCAAAGACTTTAAAAATGGTACTTGATACCACCTTGCTTAACACTCAGCATTATAAGGTACGGTTCAAGGGTAAAGTGGAGCAATCCTGGGAATGGAGTAGCGCCCTCCCCTACACCTTGGTGTAGTAGCTATCGAAAAGGGAGTCTTCGGGTCACCCTCGACTATGGTCGCTAACTTTACTTTACTTACTTACATTAAGATAGCTGTTCTTCTTGTTCCTCTTTGGCACCCTTTCTGTTCTTCGGGAAACAGTGCGCGGCATAGAAGTGAACGATAGATTTATTACTCCTTACGTGTTTTTCATACCAGCGTTAGCTGGTGGTCATTCATCGGACTCTTGATGACCACAAGTCTCCTTAAGTCTCCAGGACTCTTGAGTATTCTGGCCGATCTTAATAATATTGTAGTTTGGATGGTCTCCACATGATTTCCAACTTTTCCAGTCCCCTTAACAAGCTTTCAGATGCCGTCCCGAGCGCACCAACTATAGTTGGTATGCCCGTGGTGTAATGGTTATTGTCGTAGAAAATGGACACGGCGACACGAGTTCAAATCCTGGACAAGACTGATTGCATTTCACATCGCTCTAATACCCTTGGAAAAGGTATGAATCTAATTTTCTCTCTCCAGCTATGGGTAAATAGTATGGCAAACTGTGTTCTTCAGCCTTGGTGAGGCAACTAGTCTAGGAGAAGGAAAACTCTGAATTCAAACCTGTTATACTCTGCTACAAAATTGACCTTGTGTCATATCCTGCCCGAGCGGAGGGGTTGGTAAATAGGATCACTGTTCCATAGCTTTTTTAGTTCTCTGGCAAGGTTCAAGTACTTGTCTCTCTCTTTGTTTTCTTTGACCTTCAGTCTGTCATCCACTAGAACGGTAAAGTCCTTTATTCGGCAGGTTCTCTTTTTTTTAATTATCACCAGGTCTGGTTTTCTAGTCGAGATCTGGTAATCTGTTTGTATCTCAAAATCACAAATAACTTTGTGTGACTCATTCTCCGGGACGGATTCTGGACCATATTACTAAATGGTAAAATTTCAATTTCTTGCATAATTCTCAGTGGATCACCTTCCCCACACAGTCGTGTCTCGTCTTGTACACTTTTTGTGATAGTTTGCTGTATTCACTTATAATATTATTAATCGTTTCATCTCTATCACTACATAACCTACTCTTCCTATTCTCTAGTGTCTAATATACATTATTATTATTATTATTATTTACAGATTCCTATTTCGTGGCTTACTTTGCAGCATATCAGTTCATTAAAAACTTTTTAAAACGATGCTCTAAGATCGAAACAAGTTGAAAACAATTTAAAATTGTAAAGTATGTAATTATATAAATATATTATAACTGCTTGCATTATAAGTTCTTGTTTTTGTTTTTGTTTTTTTTGTTGTTGTTTTTATATATATATATATATATATATATATATATATATATATATATATATATATACAAGTAGATAATAAAGAATTTTTTGTAGTTTCTTTGTATATCACTGTAATGAAATATTTGTAACACCATTCAAATTCTCGTTCTATTTTTTATACACCTGCCTTTTTTATAGACACAAAACGAAAACATTTCTTTTCTTTTTTCACTAAAAACGTTTTCCCAGTGGCTTAGAAATTGATTTTATTATGCTTTACGCTGCACCAATTTCAAAGAAAGATAAGATATCGGTCGTTCATAAACTAATAAAGATGAAATGAAACTTCTTAACGCTTTTTCTAAAACTTCTTAACACTTTCAATATCATGTGTAACTATAGTCGTATCTCTAGCTACGTGCCGTAAGTGACTATAGTCGAATTCTATATTCAACAATAGTCAATTTTCATACTACGTTCCATTGGTTAGTCGGTACTTTACAACAGCTAAGCAATCTCGAAATTTGATTTTTGCCATGCGTAACAGTAATGATTGATTTATCAATTGATTTTAACGGCATGTCAACATATCTAGGGTTATTTTATTCCGTGAGCTGTGGAAACTGCGTTCATTGTACCTTTATATTTACATTTTATATGTACATTGCTAAGTTTTTTTACACTAAGTTGTATGATATTAAATATTCATATCTATAAAGATAATTTCCATGTAGTTTGATGGTTTCAAGTATTTCTATCAAATGCTAATAATTATATGGCTTTAAGTAATTATTCCCATTTAATATTAGTCATTTGTTTGCACACAGTCATACTAATACTAATCACCCTTAGGAAATAATTACAATTTCAAGTAACAATTCTTAAAGCAAATAATTTGCACAGTTATATAGTGTCAAGTATTCCTATCAAATTCAAATAATTTTAAACAGATCTAGTTGACCAATAGATTGAATTCTAACAGAGTGGACACGAAGGAGTAATCCACACGACTAGAGCTCCAGAAATGTAGCCTCACCATCAGTTATACTCAGGTCACCCGGGGTGGGGGTCGAAGATAGAGAGTTCTTATCATTCCACTGAGGAGACAGTGTATTCTAAGCCTCACCAACAGAGCGATTTCTTGTTTTCGTTTAAACCATTTTCTTTATTCTTTTGCGGAGAATTGCGTATGGCTAAAGATTAACTTTTTAAATGCTTTTTCTCGGGATAATTTCAAAATTCAGATCCCTTTATCTAGGGTGAGTTTTTTGGTGGTGAGGTTCAATCTTTAGAATTTTAGGATAGTATTGTCCTCAGTTGGGCCTCTTCTATTAGTTAGTTAACTTTTCTTTTTACTATTTTCTTTTTTTAATAGTTTTTGTTGTTTTGTTTGTTTGGGGGTTTTTTTGTGTGTTTTTTTATCTTTACACTTTTTAATATATTGTTGTTCTTAGTTGGGTATCTTCCATTTGTCAGTTCATATTTCCTTTTTTTTATTTATCTTTTTATTTTTTATTTTTATTATTTTTTTTCTTTTGTGGGGTAGGGGTATGTTTTTTGGGGGGCGGATTTTTGTTGTTTTGTTTTTTTTTTAATCTTTACAATTTTTTGGATATTATTGTTCTCAGCCGGGTTTCTTCCATTTGTTTGGTCTTATTTATTTATTTATTTATTTTCAATTCTCAGGCGAGAATTTTTCCTCCAGGGGATCATTTTTGGATACCCATCTAACGTTCCAAACAAGGAAAAATTTGTTATCAAAAGTGACAAAACAAATGCACAAAAACTTGATAAAGTTTATATCGAAAATAACCTGCAATAAACACAAAGAATGGAGCATATCGCAAAACTCACTGGTGTGAAGAAGAAAAACAATCTCAATCAACTGATAAGAACAAATTATTTCCATTTTTTTATAAATCACAAATCTTTATTCCATTAAATGGACGCCATGAAGTCTAACATTTTAACAGTTTAACTTTCAACCAAAATTAGAATCAAACAAATTCCAGGGTTTTTGTTTTTTTAGGGGGGGTGTAAAAAAACTGGATTTATTTGATTCTAATTTTCTTATCAGTAAATATAATAGAGATGTTTGTGTTTTAACTGTGATTGATGAAGAAAACAGTGAAGTTTCAAGATGCTAGTCGACCCTGTTTGAAGACACTCCTCACAGATGTTCTTGGCTCAGTGGGTTCAGTGCGTGACCAGTCTAAAAGAAGGACAAATTTGAATTCCAAACTCAGAACTGGAGTCGCTAAGGCAGTTTGAACTCATCTTCAACCGGGAACTCTTGAATGAAGACTGATGCCTGAGTATATCGTCCCTTGCCCTTCTCTAAGACAAACATAGTCGCCATGGATAGGAAAGAAATACTATATTACCATCTCGGCTGGCTAATGAGCGAGGCTAGCAGAGCATGGTTAGTGAGTTCGATTCTCAATGCGTGCTTATGTCTTAATTGTTACAGATGCGAAAACCGGTGACTTTTCATATTCTGGGTGACGCAATTCCTACTAATGTTCTTAAGGAAAAAATAAGTGGACAAACTAGGTTCTCTAATTTTAGATGGCAACCAGTCTAGGAGAAGGACAAATCTGAATTCAAAACCTGGAGCTTAGGGATCCTGATGACATCGTCAACCTCGATCCGGAAACTCCAGTGATGTCACTGAAATCAAACTGTATCTTCCTTTGACCTTCTCTTGTCGTTGACAGAATTGATACATAGCCATCTCGGCTTGTGTATTGTCTAACGAGCTAAGCTATCAGAGCATCATTTGAGAGTTTGATTCTCACCGAGCACGCTATACTTCTAGCCTTGTGCTCAACTCAGCTAAGCTTAGTAAATGACTTCTAAAATATGACAGTAGAAGTTACTTGGTTCAATCTCCAGTGGGGGAGATCACGGTAAAGACTGCTGACGAAACCTAATAAGGTCGAAACAACTGTCCAGTAGTTCCATATATCACACGCAAGTAATTGTCGAAATTTCTGGTCATGGTGAATCAATTTATAATATAATTCCACTACTTGAAAAAGAAAATATATATCTATTTTCTTGCTCATGGGGTTACGATTACGTAGATGCGTATCTCCAATTCTCCCGAGAAGACGTGGGCCTAGAGGTGACCGTATCCTCTGTAAAAATATGGATGTAACTTACAAGATACATCGGGTCAATTGACCACGCAACTGCCATGACTATTTAATTTGGCATCGCTTGTGTGCGATGGAGGCCAATAGCTCAGTGGTAGAGTTTCGGCCCTATATTCTGTGGTCGCTGGTTCGGTCTCTTGTGAGGTAGATCACGGTATACACAGCTGATGAGACATAATAAGGTCGAAACGGCTGTCCAGTGGTTCCGTATATCGCGCGCAAGTATTAGCCGGATTTTCTGGTCATGGTAATTCAATTTATAATATACGTGGTTCATTAAATAAGTTTCCAAGACTTTTTTCGTATGGGCACTTTTATTGATAGTACACACATGAAACTCTAGTCCCCTTCGATGCAATCTCCTCCGGCTGCAATGCACTTCTTGTACCGTTCCAACAACTTCTGAAAGGCCCCGTTGAAGTCCTCTTGTGTGAGCATGTCAATAACCTTATTCACAGCCTCTTTCATCTCCTCAATTGTCTCATTACGACAGCCTCTGAGCTTAGGGAATAACCAAAAGTCACAGGGAGCAACGTCTGGACTATCGGGAGGCTGAGGAACTGTCTTGATGCCTATCTTGGTCAAATAGTCTGGGACAAGGATGGAGTTGTGGACTGGTGCATTGTCCTGGTGGAAATGCTACTGACCCGATTTGAAGAGTGCTGGCCTCTTCCGACGGAATCCCTTCCTGAACTCCCATAAAACCTCAACATAGTAACCCTAACCCTAACCGTTTGGCCAATCAACTCTGGTGTATTGACTTCCTTACTCCTCCCACACCTCTCATCATCCCTCACAGACTGCCTGCCTTCCTTGAATCTCTTATGCCACTCAAAAACTGATGCTCGATTCATGCAAGATGCTCCAAAAGTAGTCTGAAAGATTCCATACGTTTCTGTGGCAGTTTTTCCAAGTTTAAGACAGAACTTTATTGCATATCGTTCTTCTAAAGTGTCGTCACGTCCAGATTGCATTTTTGAAATTCACTAGCTGTGACAATCAGGCTTTTGTAGGGTGTATTCCGATTCCTGCTGTAGCTGTTCCTTTGAACCTGAAATTATAAAAATCGGTCAGTCATCTCATAAAATGTATAGCAATAACATAGTGAATTTTCAAGAGTCTATAACAATTTTAAATGCCAGTACAAAAAAAGTATGGAATCTTATTGAAGGCACCACATAATTCCTCTGCTTAAAAAAGAAAATGTACATTTACTTGATTCGGTTTAATGATATTTGCTCTATCTTCGCAGATGATTACCGTTTCTTGGTCCTCTAGCACCGTCTGGGTTGACGCCTCTCTTTGACTAGTGACTTTTCAAACCAGCAGCAGTCTTTCAAATCCTGAAACTGGAATGATTGTATTTGGGACTTGATTCAGTTTTCAGAAACGGTTTTTGTGCATCGTTATTTGTCTTTTCAAGCCTGACAAAGACTTGCTGATTTTACTATTGATGGCGCAAGTGGTATCACAGCCACAAAAGAAATGAACCCTGTTCCCATCTCACATGAGACTTTATGTGATTGATGTATCCAGCTTTAAAGAGAACACGATCATAAACATCGCGAATCCAAACAGGCTCATAAACCTGAGAGTTCGATATCGTTGCTGATGTCGATTTGCAACACTTTTTCAAAGACGTTTAAAACAGGATGTGACTTCTTAGAGAACTGTAAAAGTCATCAAAAGAGGCAGAGCTTGCTTTAAATGTCTTTTTTCACTCAGATCTTTTCAATGCTAGCTATCACCAGCCTAGAATATCAGTTTGCAGTGATGTTGTCTTTGGAGAGTTTCTTTGGCTTGTGTTGAGAATATTTGGCATGTAGCAGTTCATCGTAGAACAGACGTTTTGGGAGTTTTTGGTCTTCTAAACAAACAAATAGTTCTATGCAGCGCAGGTAGTTTGCCATGATCAGAGATTCTATGCTTGCACATTCAGCTACGCGCAAAATTTCAGTATCCAGTATCTTGCTTTGTTATTTCACATTCGATATTAGTATTTGACATTTTTATGAAAATGTTACATAAGTCTAAGATGTCTAAGATGAACTGTTTGTTTCTGATGATGAATAAAGCAGAGCTATTAATTCATTGGCTCTATATTCGACCTGTTATGAGATTAGTAATTTGTCATACGCTCCACCAAACGGGCGAGTATGGCACAAGGCTGAGTTCTAGGTGGGTCCAGACGCGAGGCCATAACCCAGACACGACCGGCGGACAAAAAATACCTCGGGCCCCATCGGCATTCCATTTAAAAAGGCACCTCAGACGCCAGGCGATAAACCTAGCCTCACCGAAGTGGGTTGGATACTGGGGGAACAGTAATGGTTCAGTCTAGAGCTATATAGCTGCGACAGCTGGAAGTGTCCTTGTGGTTTAATGGTTAAAGCGCTGGACTGCAGAATCGTTGTAAGCGAGTTCGAACTCCAGTCGTGCTATTACGTTCACTTTCGGACGAATACTCTAGTGAAATGTATGAGCCCCCTTATTCTTCCAGCAATTGGTTAAATACTACAACTAGTGTCCTTCTAGAAGGATGAATTCGACATTAAATAACCCAAGAAGGTTTATATGCCATTAAACAATAAACAAAAACAAAAGCGACTGCTGGTAGTTCCGTCAAGCAGTCTCGACCGACCAAACACCTCAAACAACTATCCGATCCCTAATCAACTGCATATCCCGGAAGGATGGCTTTGGCATTAAATAACCAATGAAGGTTGATATGCCATTAAACCAAAAAACCGAAGGTGTTTCCATGACAATAACTTGAAATGATGAGGCTCTTGTCTGGTAGTATTGTTATATACTGCTAGAGCGCCCTGGGTTAGTGGTAATGATACCTCGGCCCCGAAACCATGCCTGAACCCAGGGTCATCATCTGGAGGTGCCCGTGGTGTAATGGTTATCGTCGCAGGATATGGACACGGCGACACGAGTTCAAATCCTGGACCTGACTGATTGCATTTCACATAGCACTAATAACCTTGGGAAAGGTATGAATCCAATTATTCTCCCTCCAGCTACGGGTAAATAGTAGGGCAGACTAGGTTCTTCAGCCTCGATGAGGCAACTAGTCTAGGAGAAGGAAAACTCTGAATTCAAAACCTGTTAAACTCCGCTTAAAAATTGACCTTGTGTCATATCCTGCCCGAGCGGAGGGGTTGGTAAATATTATCATCTGATGAAGACTTTACTGGAAGCAAAACTGCTTTGGCGGCAGTTTTTATATAATTTTTTTTTAAATTGATTGATTTTAATTACACGTCAACCTGTCGAGGTTTATTTTACGCCTAGCGGTTAGAGAACTGTGTTCGTTGTACGTTCATATTTAGTGGGAGTTGTTTTATGTGGTTAAATGTCATACCCAGAACACACTTTTGTAGATGGGTCCTACGCCTCTGCAGGGGACACAGTCTGTGTATTCTAAGCCCCACCAAAAGAGAGGACAAGATCATCATTTGATGGAATAGGTTTTCTATTAGAAAATACTATCAATCCATATTTGCTATGGATTTTTGCCAAGAATATTCTCGTAAGGATGACACTCCAAAAGTTTGTTTGTTTGGTTGGTTGGTTGGTTGGTTGGCTGGTTGGTTGGTTTTATGGCATATCAACCTTTGTAGGTTATTTAACGCCAAATCCATTTTTATGTAAATAATCTGTTCTATTGAAAACAGTTCAGTTTAGCATAAGTACACAGTTTAATGGTCAAAAACATTTCCATTTCAAACTATTCAAGCAGTTATATGTAATAATTCAGTTAAGTGTAAATACAGTTTTAATGTCGAAAAACAGTTCTATTTGAAATAATTCAGTTAAGCATAAGCACGCAGTTTAAATGTAAGTACGGTTTAATAGTCAAAAACGTTTCTATTTCAAGCAATTCAGTTTACTCAATTCATTTTAGCATAAGTATGCTGTTCGTTCTATTTAACCCATAGATAGGGCCCTATCCGGTGCTACCACTCCGGACCAGAGTGGACCTGGGAGCGATGGCAATGATGGGGTACTCCGCATTCCCCAAAGCTCCAGCACTCCTTGAACCTCACCATCAGATTGTTTAGTGTCATATCCAGGACACTCGTTAGGGGGGGTCTTACCCCTCTGCAGAGGTGCAGTCAGTGTATTCTACAGCCCCACTGGGCAAACTCCAAAAGTAATGCTTCCTATTCTAGGATGTTGTTCTACATTGCCATAGGCTGATGTTGGTGGTATGGCAACTGAGGTTGAATTTTCATATATTCTTTTTTCTTTTTCTTTCTTTTTTTTTTAGCCTTGTTACAGATAGCGGCTGAACTGTAGCGTGATAAAATAACGAAATTCTCGGTAGGTGAAAAAACGATGACGGATAAGTGAAGAAAACTTGAGGGGACGTTGTGGCCATAATAATGAAAATGAAGGTAATAGTTCAGGGATGTGATATTTCCTGAAACACACACACACACACACACACACACAAACACACACACACATACACACAAACACACACACACATATATATATATATATATATATATATATATATATATATATATATATATATATATATATATATATATATATATATATATATATATATATATATATATATATATGAAGCACTCGTGGTGTAAAGGTGATCGTCATAAGGAATGAACTCGGTGACCCAAGTTCAAATCCTGAACGAGGCTGTTTGCATTTTGCAGAGCCCTAGTTCCCTTGGGAAAAGTATGCATCCAACTATTCTCCTTCCAGATATTAGTAAATAGCAGGGCAGACTGGGATGGAAACCAGTCTCGGAATAGGAAAACTCTTAATTCAAACCTATTAAACTCTGCTTAAGAATTGACCTTGTGTCACATCCTGCTCATATGAAGGGGCTGGGTACATATATATGTATATTTATATATCCGATTCACTGGAGCCAAAAATATAATGCTTGTGACGAATAGACACACACATATATATATATATATATATATATATATATATATATATATATATATATATATATATATATATATATATAATGCTGTTCGATTCAATGAAGTCAAAATTTTATCTAAGCAACGACGAATCGTCACTGGGGCGTTAGAGCAGTTGTGTTTGTTCGACTGCATGACTGCATACGATTGAATTGGGGTGTTTAGTTTGGCAAGTTTCAGACAAACAAAGATGCTAGATAGTTGAAGATCGCAAATGATGTCAGTGAGGCATGTGCGATTTGACTTGATTCTTCGCTCACGTTTCGGATCGAGTATAGACGATAGACAGATAAGAAATCGACGCACTAAGACAGTGAATATAAAACACACACACACACACGCGCACGCACACACACACACACACACACACACACACACAAGTATATATATATATATATATATATATATATATATATATATATATATATATCCCTGTGGGTGGGATTTAAGATACGCTGACTGTATCCCCTTCAGAGGCGTGAAAGACCTCCCCTCAAAAATAGGATTTCCTGAATATGAAACTGAATTGCATCTGATTGTGAGGCCTCATTCCTTGAGATCTGGAGAGTATAAAGAACTCTTTCATTCGGATTACTCCCAAGTCCACTTTTACCTGGGATAGCACTACCCTTTGAGGTCTCATCTCTGGATAGAATAGAGCTGTTTAAAAAGTGTTTCCTATTTGATAGGACCGTATGAAAAAAACCTCTTAAGAAACATGGCTTGGGCTATAGAATACACCCTCCCCCAACGAATGTCCTGAATGGCGCAAAATAATCAGATGGTGAGGCTCCAGAGTTATAGGAACTTTGAGGAATGTGGAGTACTCTTTCATTGCCATCGCTCCCGGGTCTACTCTGGCTCGAAGCGGTAGCACCTGATAGGGTTCTATCAATGGGTCAAATAGAACTGTTTGACATTTAAACTGTACTTATGCTAAACTGACTTGTTTGAAGTGGAACTTTTTTGTTTACCTGTGTCGATCTGTTTGATCATTTAACTGTGTGTAATCAAATGACTGATGTTTAATTAAATTATTAGTGTCAAATAGAAATACTTGAAAACATTTACCTGCGTACAAACAAATGATTAAAATAAATGTAATATTTCGTATTTGATAGAAATAAGTGAAACTATTTAACTATGTGCAACAAAAAATCAGCTCAGGCTCGTTTAAAAATGTTATCTACAAAATGTGATTAGACATTATATATTTAATATATATGTGCAAAAAGGTTATGACATTAAATAATCTACAATGGTTGATATGCCATAAAACCTAATCAAACCAAATCCTATATATTTAATATATATTTATAAAAAGGATATGGCATTAAATAACCAATGATAGCTGATATGCCATAAAGCCAAACTAAACTAAATCATATATATTTAATATCTATGTATATAGAGGTTTTGGCGCTAAATAACCTACACAGGTTGATATGTCATAAAACCAAACCCAACCAAATCACATATATTTAATATTTATGTATAAAGAGGTTTTGGCATTAAAGAACCTACAAAGGTTGATTTGCCTTAAAACCAGACCAAACCAAATCATATATATTTAATATCTGAGTATAAAGAGGTTTTGGCATTAAATAACCTACAAAGGTTGATATGTCATAAAACCAAACCAAACCAAATCATATATATTTAATATATGTGTATAAAGAGGTTTTGGCGTTAAATAACCGACAAAGGTTGATTTGCCATAAAACCACACCAAACCAAACATCTTAAAAAATAATTACATAAAAAATATTAATACGAACGTCCAATAGATGTGATTTCCAAATTCTAGACATAAAATAACCCTAAATGGGTTGAAATACCGTTAAAGTTAATCAGTTAATTTGATGATGAATTTATCTGTCCGTTTGTCCTTCTCTTAAAGCAAAACTTTGTCGAAGAGAGAAGCATAATAAAATTGTTTTGTATCGTTGTTCCTGTTGAGAGAGTATAGGAAGAATTTGAAATTTGCCAAAGAGTCTCACAGACTTCAATATTTATTCCCTGCTTACTCGCTTCAGACATATTTACTGAGAAGGGACAAACGAGAGTTACACTAAGTGATTTGGTCTACACAAAGGTATCACAGTGTCAAAACAATTCACTTGGCCGGCAAATCTATCTTGAAGCAATAAGCAGTTGGATTATTTGAAGCAGATGGAAGAGATAAAGTAACGGTGTGTGGGTAACGAGTCAGTGATGAGTAAATATAACTGAAGGTGAGCAGTAAATGGAAGACATGGGGAGAGTTGGAAATGGTTAGGCTGTACTCAAATTGGATAACACTGAGTGTGCTAGCGCAACTATATATTTATTCTAACATTTTGCTTTCTGATATTTTCATACTTTTGTGGGCATGTATCTCAGAACGAGTATATATTCATATATATATATATATATATATATATATATAGAGAGAGAGAGAGAGAGAGAGTAAGAAAGAAAGAGAGAGAAAGTGGGAAGGGAGAAAGAGAGAAGCACTCGTAGTGTAAATGTTATCGTTGTAGGAAATGGACACAGCGATCCGATTTCAAACCTTGACAAGGCTGTTTGAATTTCAAAAAACGGTATTACCTTTGGGAAAGGAATGAATCTAACAACTATCTCCCTCTAGCGATGGTTAAATAGTAGGGAAGAAATAACGGTTTAGCCTTAGTATGGTAAGCAGTCAGGGAGAAGAAAAAACCTGTTAAAATCCACTAAAGAATTGACCTTCTGTCACATCCTGTTCTTGTAGAAGGGGTCGGTAAATACACACACACACACACACATATATATATATATATATATATATATATATATATATATATATATACATATTTAACAGCCCCTCCGCTCGGGCAGGATATGACAGAAGGTCATTTTTTTAAGCGGAGTTGAACAGGTTTTGAATTCAGAGTTTTCCTTCTCCTAGACTAGTTGCCTCACCAAGGCTGAAGAATTCAGTCTACCCTACTATTTTACCCATAGCTGGAAGGAGAATAATTGGATTCATACCTTTCCCAAGGGGATTAGTGCTATGTGAAATGCAATCAGTCTCGTCCAGGATTTGAACTCGTGTCGCCGTGTCCATTTCCTACGATGATAACTATTACACCATGGGCACCTCCATATACATATATATATATATATATATATATATATATATATATATATATTATTATTATTATTATTGTAATTATTATTATATATATATATATATATTATATTATAGAGGTAGAGTCTCGGATTAGCGTTTGAGTCCACCGGGTTTCGATCCCAGCTACGGGAAGCTAGTATGTCTAGCCACACTGATGAGTTCTGATAGAATGAAACAGATCTGTCTGTGGATGACTATATATATATATATATATAATGAAAATGATTCTTACACGGCCAAAAGTGAGTCTACCTAGGTTTCACTAACCGTCCTTCAGTATTTCTCAGGCGAAGTGGGTTAGGATAAAATACATTTTATTGGTTAAAAAAAAACCTCATACATACAAAAATTAATATATTAAAAAAAACTTTATTCGAGAAACCGATAAAAAAATAAACCTTGTTAGACTCTTGGCCATGTAGGAATTATTTTCATTATATTGGCCCTATCTCATGTCATGAGCACTTTATTACGTTTTAGCTCAGCAATTCTGTCGGTGTTTTTCTTTTGACTAGTGCGGCGTGATTATTTTCAAGTAGCACGTGTGTTTTTCGTCTTTTCTTTTTTTACGAATTTTTTTTCCCGTATAACAGTTTGTAGAATTTGCAAATTGGACAATCTGGGGTTTTTTGTCACACCAACAGATATATGAATTAGATATAAAAATTAATATATATATATATATATATATATGAAATATTACTATCACATAAGTAAACATTAATTTCACTAAAAAAGCTAGTAGAGGAAAAGAAGAGATGGATTCATGCCTTTCCTAATAACATTAGCACACAGCCTCGTCGAATCATCAATGGCTCGAAAGTAAGTCACACCCATGAACATTATTGTTACTTGGAGATATGTTTTTACTTTTGCAAGATTTTCAACATTTATTTCAATATTTTTTGTTAATATCTTTTTATTTCTTTAGTTTCGTTTTTTATGTAGTTTTGTCTGAAATTTTGGTACATGGTTAAATGATATTAAGTATTCCCCCAAAGAATTTTTAAGCGATCTATTTAACTTATAGCTGTAAAGAAAGAAATTCCCTGTAGGGTTGCGGCTAACGTTCTTGACTGCGGCATCATAGTAAGCGAGTTCGATTTCTAACCGCGTTATTGCGTTTACTTTCGGACTAATGCCCTTGGGAAAATCAAGAACTCCCTAATCCTTCCAGTAATGGATTAGGTATTACCAATAAGGTTCTATGGGGATGGCTTTGGTAATAAATCACCCATAAAGAAACGAAACCTAACAAGTACCGCTATTCAGAAGAGACTTAGTTATAATGGCAATGAAGGGTTCCTCTACATTCACTATATCTCCAGACATGGAACCCCATTACCAGATGCACTTTAGTATCATACCCAGAACCCCCTTTTTAGGGGTGGTTTTACGCCACTACAGTCATGGGAAGGCCCATAAATAAGTAAGCTCCTAACAAAATTTTATCAGTTCATTTTCTTCTAAACCAAAGATACGGGGATCTTATAATTTCTTGAAGAAAATTATCTTATAGAAACGGATATTATTAGGAAGTGTTAAGTACCAAACTCTACAACATTGAAGTTCTGAAAATGAAAACAAAATTGCAACATTTTGGTAACTAATAATAAAAAAAAAATAAACAAAAAAGGTAAATATAAACATGCAATGTAAACATCTAGGCATTAAATAACCCCAGACGTGTTGACATGCCGTTAAAATCAATCCATCACTCAAACAAACTAAGGAGGATATATAGTGTATTGGAATGACGGTTAAGTATTGTTGAGGCAGCCCTTTTTTCGAAAACATGTGTACGTAAAGATTTGAACATGGAATTAATCCATCTTTATTAGCAGTACATTTACTCATGAGTAAATTGAAATATATATTCAGGCTGTTACAACTTTAATTTCTCTCTGTATATATATATATATATATATATATATATATATATATATATATCAAATCAATATATTTATGGGAGTCGACACATTGAATGACAAAAGACAAATTCAGTTTACTCCCACTTTCGTTGCAGATAGATACATTGGAATAGATAGATAGATAGATAGATAGATAGATAGATAGAAGCAGACATAGATAGATAGATAGATAGATAGATAGATAGATGTACGCACAAACTCACAATTCCTGGATATAAATCAACTTAAAACTTTGTTTCGGATTTTCCCCATTGGCATAAATTCGCATTTTAGTCCCACCGATTCCATTTAGTTACAAAAGTAAAAAAAGAAAAAAAAAAAAGGGTCTTTTATTCTCTCATCTTTTCCAATCAAAATGTTTTATCTGTTTTGACAGCTGACATATTGCTGTGTCCTGTTCAATAAAAAAAAAAAACGACGACGATGATGATGATGATTATCCTTAAGATCTTGTCGATTATAATGATGATAATGATGATGATAATCAGAAAATCTAAAAGCTCAGGTATCATAATAATTGTTAAATTCATAGCAGTAAGATAATAATTAAATAATATTATTAATTACACTATGTAACACAGGTTTTGTTCCTAGATAGTACGTTTTATTTCGTAGTTGCTGATATTGTAAAGGTATAGAAAATGGTCATTATTTACTTTAAACTTTGATTTTCTGTCTTTGATAACGTTATATAATACAAATTTTGTTTCTGGCTAATATGTATTAATTGCTTATGTTAATTGCTTTTAATCTAAAACTATTGATAATAGCTATTATTCCCTTCAAACTTTCTTCTGCACCCTGGATAATGACATTTAGAAATTAACCTATTTCCCACATAAAAACAGATAAATTCACACATTTTTATTCGCATAAAGTCTGAATAAAACAACATAAAAATCTAAATTTTCATATATTTATATTAGAATTATAAAACAATGAAGTTCCGGAAAATTCTCTGGAAAATGGATATATTTGAAAATTTCATTACCAGTGTTACGAAAGCAAAGTTTGAATAAATAAATATTTTCCATTTATTTTAGCCATAAGCAATTCGGAAATTATACTTTTTGCTGAGGAACAAGGGGAAAAAAATTTAAAGCGTGTTATTGATAATTTTGAACTTGTCACTAGTCCAATCAATCACCCCAATGGGCAGTTGAATACTCTGACTGAATCTTTGCCGAGGGATAAGACCCCTCTCCCAACGAATGTCCTTCACTTGACACTAAACAATCTGATGAATAAACATCAGTCTTGGAGCTTTGAGAAATGCAGAGTATCCCTTTATTGCAATTACTCTCAGGCCCACCCAGACTCGGACTGTTAGGGTTCTAATCAGGGGTTGGTTGGTTGGTTGGTTGGTTGTTTTTACGGTGTATCAACCTTTTTCGGGTCATTTAACGCCGAATTATCTCATTTTGATAAAAGTTTGTATGTTTCAAGATCTTCCTAGTTTCGAAAATTTCAGTTTAACTATGGGTTGAATTCTATTACAACTGTTCTTCTCAAAGGAGGGCTTTGAAATTAAATAAACCACGAAGTTTGAGATGCCATAAAAACAAGAGATCAAGGCGAATAATCATACTCACAAGAGTTGATTGTTTTCGTACTTTTATCCATGATTCCGCGGATTAAATAATAGGTTTAGTTCGAAATTTCTGAAAGGTTATCGACCACGACAGAAGACTACAGGGTGGAACGATAAAATTGTCGCCCTAGAAAAGACGACATGATTCCATTTCCCTTAAATAAAAACCGGGGTTGTTTTTTTTTTTTGTTTTTTTGTTTGTTTTTTTGTTTTGTTTTGTTTTTTTGCTGACCATCTACTAGTTGGCCAATTGTGTAGAAATCCCAAGAGCGATAGAAGCCTTCTATCATGTCTGAAAATGACACAATGTTCAACGAGCGAGAGTGTAGATGCACCGCTGTACAACTCATGCTCTCTACCGATCCAAGTTATGACAACAGGACCATTGCCAGCACCCTCAAAATGCAAATCCGGACGGTTCAACGTGCCCAGGTTGATGAAAACATAGTTTCCGGCAACGGTTATGGTCTTTGGTGTGCTTTCAAGTGAGGGCCACATCATGCCACCTCACATCTTCGAAGTCAGCTTGAAAGTCAACACCAAAGTGTACCGGGATGTGCTTGGCTTCAGAAGGAGTGCTACGACTTTGTACCCTTCTCTCACTGGCCCCCCTCCTCCCCGACCTGAACCCACTGGACGTCGAGAACATCACCAACATGACCTCCCACAACACCAAAGCCAACCTGATCGCCGCCATCCGCCGAGTAATCGCCGAGCTCCCGCCGGCGCTTGTGGAAAGGCATGCTCCCAGTTCCGGATCCGTATCGAGGTGGTGATTGAGGCTGAAGGCAGCTACATTGAATAGATGTCAGCTCTACTACATAATCCAGTTAGCTGAATTGATTTTTTCAATAAAAGTTTTAAAATAAAGCTGTAGTGTTGTTTTCTTTAGGACGACAATTTTATCGTTCCACTCTCTACTGAAGATGGTTTGGTTTGTTGGGTTTTATGGCATATCAACCTTTGTAGGTTATTTAACGCCAAATCCATTTTTATGTAAATAATCTGTTCTATTTAAAACAATTCAGTTTAGCATAAGTACACAGTTTAATGGTCAAAAACATTTCCATTTCTAACTATTCAAGCAGTTGTATGTAACAATTCGGTTAAGTGTAAATACAGTTTTAATATCGAAAAACAGTTCTATTTCAAATAATTCAGTTAAGCATAAGCACGCAGTTTAAATGTAAGTACAGTTTAATTGTAAAAGTCATTTCTATTTCAAACTATTCAGTTTTACTCAAACAATTCATTTTAGCATAAGTATGCTGTTAATTCTATTTAACCCATAGATAGGACCCTTATCAGGTGCTACCACTCCGGGCCAGAGTAGACCTGAGAGCAATGGCAATGAAGGGGTACTCTGCATTCCCCAAAGCTCCAGCATTGCGGGAACCTCATCATCAGATTGTTTAGTGTCATATCCAGGACACTCGTTAGGGGGGATATCTTACCCCTCTGCAGAGAAGCAGTCGGTGTATTCTACAGCCCCAGCCGACTGGGCAATGTACTGAAGAAATCCGGCAGCTGGAATGTTGTGTATATAACAACCAAGATGGGGATAATGGTCCGAAATGTGGAAATAGTATATATAACAACTCCTCATCTTAGAAATTTGGACAGTTTATTTTTCATCTTTTTTATGTTGCTTTTTTTATTACCTTCTCCAATCTACAACCGCTAAATTAGCAACATAGGTAGGAAATAAATTTACGACATTTTAGCTGCGATGCCCGCCCGATTTCTTCAGGATTCTTTTCTGTTTGTTTTGTTTGAATGTTAATTATTTGGTTTTTATGGCATATCAACCTTTGTAGGGTATTAAAAGCCAAATCTATTTTTATTCAAATAAAATGTTTTATTTCAAACAATTCAGTTTAACAGAAGTATACAGTTTAATTATCAAAAACATTTCTATTTTAAACAATTCAGTTTTGAATAATAATGGTTTTTGTTTACACATAGTTAAATGTCAAAACGGTTCTATTTCTAACTCAGTTTAGTGTAAATAGGTGTTTCAATGTCAAAAACAGTTCCATTTCAAACAATTCAGTTTAGTATAAGTACGCATTTTGAATGTCAAAATAATTCTATTTCCAACAATTTAGCTTAGCACAAGTTCACAGTTTAGTTCTATTTGACCCATAGATAGGACCCTACCAGGTGCTACCACTCCGGGTCAGAGTAGACCTGGAAGTGATGGCAATAAAGGGGTACTTTGCATTCCCCAAAGCTCCTGTATTATTGGAGCCTTACTTTCAGATTGTTTAGTGTCGTATCCGGGACACTCGTTGAGGGAGTCTTACAATCTTGCAGAGATGCAGTCGGTGTATTATGCAGCCCAAGCCGACTGGGACAGTATCTTTTTGGTCACATCTGTACCCTTCAATTGTCATTTCATAACCCTATGCTAATTGTGGTCAACTGACCTAGTTTATGTTGACTTTATCAACAAAAGAAGTAAAATAAAGCGATCCCCTCTCTTAATTGCAACTAAATGATAATTTTGTGAGGTCAGTAATAGCATTAAAAATTCTTTTTAAGGAACCAAATTTCCAGTATAACGAAAATAACTATGAAACACCAATCAAAATCCTTCACTTTTTTTCTTACAATGGGAATCCAACAGGCTTGCGACCAGTCTTGTATTATTAATAGAAATGATACTATGAATCAAAAATGCTAATAATGGTATATTTCAACAACAATATTTGTAAATTTAATTATAGAACGAATATGTTTCAGTAATTATATACCATAGGACCAAAATACGTTGTGTCTGAAAGAAAAGAGTTCGCAGAAAAAAACACTCAAAACTTGAATTTTAAGGAAGAAAATAGTAGTCGCTTTTATTCTTGGCGACTACAGCGGACTGTAGTTAAAAAGTTTGTTCAATAGCGTTTTCCTCCCTCCTCTTCTTGGCGATGACGGCGGCGTCGTTATCGTTGGCTTGTTGATACTTTCATATCAGTCAATTGCTGACAGGCTGGGTATGACATGGGTCGGGGCGTCATTGATCTCAGTTGAACCTGTTTGGAAACCAGCCCTGAACGGCCAAAATCTCGTTACTTGATTTCCTTATATAGCGATTTGATGGATCAATTCGAAGGTTCCCGGAGGCTCGATGATTACTCGTGAAAACAATAGTGTAGCACGTGAAAGTTCACGCGTGATTATATTAAAATCACGCTTGAACTCTACAGGTCACTCTGCCTGCACGAGCGAGGTTCGTGACATTTTTGATCGTCAGAACCATGTACCCAATGATTGATGACATCTGATGTGCTCGTGCGTTCTCCAACCTTGAGACCGCCACGATTCAATGACGGCGCCCGTCCGTAAGCGACTTAGGAAATATGTAATGTAACACTTGAATATCTTATTGACGTCTAATTGTTTTGGTTCGGTTTTCATTTGGTTTCTACGTGTAACCTTGATGGGTTATTTAATGTCAAAGCTATCCTTGCAGAAGAAAAAGCAATTTAACCCATAGCCGGAGGAATAAGGGGTTCATATCTTACCCAAGGATATTTGTTCACTTACTTTGAGAGAGAAATCCAGCACTTCACGGCGACTTCCCCCAGCTTGTTTTGAGGTTAGGTTAAAGTACACAAAAATAAAAATAAAATAATTTCCAGTCTAGATTATAACTAAATAGTAATGTTATGGAATCTGTCTTTGTACTGAAAATTATTTTTTTAATCATGCAAATTCTCGATATAGCGGAAATAAGAATGATATGCCATTCACTTCTTTGTTACAACGGGTTCAGGACTCGTCTTGTAATATTGATAAAAATGATATTTTTAAATCCGATAAACTAATATATATTAATAAAAATAATTATATATTCAGTAAGAGAAGTAATATGTTTTAATAATTATAATAATAACGTTGCACATATCTTGAGGAGATATCTCATCTAACGTAACATTTTGAAATCTTACTGTGATCAGTTTGTTTTTGCCTTTTTGTTGTGGTGAAGAAGTGAACTAAAAGAAGACGTGTATTTTAGGATGAACTAACAGTCATAAAGGTGCAGTGAATAAAGATTTTAAAAAAATAAAATAAAACATCTTTCCTTCTTGTCACATCTCTCAGCTGTCACGTTATATTTCACGCTGGGTTTGAGTAAAATCCACACCTTGATTGTTCAGCCCAAGTTCCCGGCTTTGGGGTGCGAATTTTCATTTCACTTTGAAGCCGTTTATGCACATTCCACTTTTGAACGATAATGGGTTTCTCTTTCGGGGCTTTTTTTTTTTTTTTTTTTGCTTATTTGTTTGTTTGTTTTTTGTTTGTTTTTGTTTGGTTTTTTGTTTTGTTTTGATTTTTTTTTTTTTTTTTTTGCTTTTTCCCGCAGATTTTCTTCCATATTTTGTTTTTTCCTCCACCTCATTCTATTTAAGCGATACTTCAATCTTTTCTATCAAAACAGATCGTTTAAAAATACCCATTAGCAATTGTGATGATCTGCAAACAATTTTTGCAGGTTTTATGCATGTATTAGCTGGCAAGGTCTTTCGATGGGCGCCCGGTTAAAATGGTTCGAAATACTTATTACGGTAAAATATTCATGATTTTACTAGCATAGGTCTTTTTAGTTAATATATCGAGTCGATCAAATGAACAAGAACAAATTAACCTCTCTCTCTCTCTCTCTCACTCACTCACTCACACACACACACACACACACACACACTCATACATACACACACACGAACACACAATATGGCAATATACAATGTTTGGTTGGTGGGTTTTATCGCATTTTAACACTTATTATGGTAAAATAATCATGATTTTATAATATTTTCAGGGAGAATCTTCTTTGTTAATATGTCAATCAAATAGATAAGTGGTGCCCGTGGTGTAATGGTTATCGTCGTAGGGAATGGACACGGCGACACGAGTTCAAATCCTTGACGAGACTGGTTGTATTACATATAACACTAATATCGTTGGGAAAGGTATGAATGCAATTATTCTCCCTCCATCTATGGGTAAATAGTAGAGCAGACTATGTTCTTCAGCCTTGGTGAGGCAACTAGTCTAGGAGAAGGAAAACTCTGAATTCAAACCTGTTAAACTCCGCTTGAGAATTGACCTTGCGTCATATCCTGCCCGAGCAGGGGTTGGTAAATATAAAATAGATAAGAACAAATTCATCTCTCTCTCTCTCTGTCTCTCTCTCTCTGTCTCTCTCTCTCTCTCTCTCTCTCTCTCACACACACACACACAGACTAGATATAGCAATATACAATGGTTGGTTAGTTGGTTTTATCGCATATCAACTCTAGTTGGGTTATTTTATGCCGAAGTCAGTTCAACAATTATGATCTCTAATTATATACCGAACAAAAACACTAGATATTGGAAGATACAGGTCAAGGGTAAGTAGAGCAATCCAGAGAAAGGAACAGCGCCTTCCTACATCTCGGTGTAATAACTGTTGAAAAGAGACCCTTCGGATAGCCTTCGACTACAGCATGCCAACTAGATTTATTCATTGCAAGTTGGTTGGTTGCTTCGTTCGTTTTACAACATGTAAATCTTTGTTTGGTTGTTTTATACCAAAGTAAATTTAACAATTATGGTCTCCAATTGTATATCGAACAGGACACATAGCATAACGGTTATAGGCGTTGGTTCCCTAAGCTTCTAAGGAAATAATCATCGGGAGGTTGCAGGTTCAATCCTGACTGCAGACGAGTAACAATACAGGAATACTTAACCCTTGTACCCGGTTATGGCTAACAGAATCAGAACACGCTACCCCAGAGATTCAATAAAGGACGTAGTTCGAAGTTCCGTGTAGGTTCTCGAGTTCGACAAATACCTGAAGAAGGTCGGAGGACATATCGGCCGAAACGTTGTGGAAATAGCAATAAAAATGAAGACAATAGTCCGAAAACCCTTAATGATAAAAATAATATCGATAAAAATATGATTGATTCTATTATAAAACAAGATTAATTTCAATTTTTAAAAAATAAACCACAAAATAAGAAGATAGACACAAAAAAGTAAATTTACTCAATATGACCGCCATTTTTTTTTTTGTTTTTAGTTATTGTATCAATGAATATGCCTTCCAAACGATTTGCATACCTTCAAAATAAATTCTTCATGCATTTATTTCATTCCTCCTCAAAAGCAGTCTTAAGCGAACCAATATTTGGATGGAAAGTTGCATTTGTTTTGTTTTCCAAAACTCCCCATATAGCGTAATCAAGGGGTCTACACTCAGGGCTTGATGGAGGCCATAAAGAAACTCCAATTATTTCGAAAGTTTTTTTGGCGGGGAGGGGGCTTAGTTTCGACGTTAAGCAAATAATAGATTCTTTGTCGTTTCTTTTCTTGCTCACTCTTATTAGGCTGAATTATAATGAAAATGTGCTTGAATGATAGAGCTAATCATGAAAATTTAGATTTATCACGTTATTTTTTTCAAAAATTAGACAAATCAGGCAAAAAAAATTTTTAAACATTATTCCGTATTTTGCTTCCGCACCCTGTATATCATCATCATCATCATGTCACGCTATCAGCACGGATATTCCTGAACAACTCTCGCCACACCTCCTCATCGTCCATTGCTTTCGGCAGATCCTCAGGGCTACATCCCGTATCGGCACAGAGCTGCTGTATGTAGGCTCGAGCTCGTCCATGTGAAGGGGTCCACCGGAGTACATCCCTTATAAACTCGTCCCGTGATGTAATGGTTATCGTCGTAGGAAATGGACACGGCGACACAAGTTCAAATCCTGGACGAGACTGATTGCATTTCACATAGCACTAATACCCTTGGGAAAGGTATGAATCCAATAATTCTCCCTCCATCTATGGGTAAATAGTAGGGCAGACTAGGTTCTTCAGCCTTGGTGAGGCAACTAGTCTAGGAGAAGGAAAACTCTGAATTCAAACCTGTTAAACTCCGCTTTAAAAATTGACCTTGCGTCATATCCTGCCCGAGCGGAGGGGTTGGGTAAATAGGATAAACTCGTCCCTACTTCTCCATCAGTGTCCTGCGTGTCTGGTTTGTCGAATTTTGTGATGGGTGGTAGGTGGCCGTATAGCTGCTGCTTTGTGGAGTGCTGTCTCCAGTACTTGTTCAATATTGCTCGCGGCATTCTATAGTAATTGCCGTCAACCTTTTTCTCCATCCGTTTAGTTAGCGTCCATGCGGTGCATCCATATAGCAGTATCGACACGATTGCTGCTTGAAAGAAACTGCGCTTCATTTTATCGATCAGGTCTGACTTCCATATGACCGAAAGCCTTTTGATAGCTATCCATGCATTTGCTAGTCGCATGTTGATGTCTGTCTCGGTTGATGAGACACTACTCCCTAAGTAGGTGAACTTGTCAACTAGTTTCAGAATGCTGCCGTTTAGTGTGGAGATGTCGCCTGTTTGATTAAAGCACATATATTCTGTCTTGTGTTCATTGACATGGACGCCGATGCATTCAGTGGCTCGTTCCAGACTATGTAGCAGGGTTTCGGCTTTGGATGGGATGGAGACACAGACTACTTTGACATAGTGGCAGGAGTACTACAAGGAGACACCCTATATATATATATATATATATATATATTGGAAGCAACACATGGCAAGTATTATATATACTCCCCTACCCCCGTAGGGTTGACTTCTCCGGCGAATAAAGTAATCGTATTGCCATTAGCGTTTATTGCAAGTCTCTTCATATATGAATTGAGGTCTCGGTAGCCGTTAAACGACTGTATGTAAACAATAGTAATTGTGATTCATAACCGTTTAAAATTTACTTCGCTGCCACTGGTTCCTCGTGACTAAAGGGTTAGAGGCTTGGATTGGCGTTTGAGTCAACCGGGTTTCGGTCCCAGCTACGGGAAGCTAATATGTCTAGCCACACTGATGAGTTCTGATCGAACGAAACAGATCTGTCTGTGGATGACTATAGAGGCAAGTATATATATATATATATATATATATATATTTGCCGAGGCAATTATTCTATGGTGAAATGTGGGAAGGAAAGAGAAGTGCATTAAAACCGAAGAAGAGATTTAAGGACAATAAAATATTACCTGAAACAATCTGGACTCCCTGTGGACCAATGCGGAAAAATGGCGGAAACTGATTCAAGAAAGCATAGAATCCTTTGAGAATAGCCGTATGCAGTTCAGCGCTTACAAACCTTTGATTTGCAAAGGCGAACAGGGTCCAGCACCGGGTCCACAAAGTCACCTCGCTAACTGTGACATATGAGAAAAATTTTGCCTATCTCTTGCTGGTCTCAAAAGCCATCAAATAATGTCACTACAAACAAAACTGATCGGTTGTGCCAATTCTGTGGTAAAAACAGTCGCAGCTTAACAGGCCTGAAAAGTCACTTACAAACACATAGAATTTAAGGGGGTAGGGGAAGGGGGAGAGGACATACGACAAAGGAGGTGGTCACGCTCGAAACCGAGAGGACAGCCATCATATATATATATATATATATATATACTTTCATAAGTGATGTACTCCTATGGACCCCCACATTTGACCGGGCAAAAGCAGAACGACCAGCTCGTACATACATACAGCAGCTATGTGAGGATACGGGATGTAGCCCAGAAGACCTGCTAGAGGCGATGAACGATAGGGAGAAGTGGCGAGAGAGGATCAGGGATATCCGTGCCTGTGGCACGACATGATGATGATGATATATACTTGCCATATTTTGCTTCCACACCCTGCTGTAATATCCATATATGAATTAATACAGTTTTAAATCGTTTTCAACATAATCTCAAACGGATCTATTTGACATTGATGGAATAGAACCAGGTGCTACTAATTCGCATCAGAGTGGGCCTAGGATTAATATGAAAAAGATAACTTCACATTCTCCAAAGCTCGACAACTGGAGCCTTAACACCGGGTGCAACCAAAAGGTATTGTTAGGGTCAAGTTTGAATGAAAATAAAAGAAAGCAGAAAAAAATCTTGATAAATATCAAGACCTTGCAGGAGATCTAAAAAAGTTGCCAAACGTGAAAGTGACCTTGATACTAATCTTAGTTTTTTGGGATAGCGCCCCCCCCCACTCAAGAACCTGGAAAAGAAACAGTAAACTGAACAAGTGAGAACATCCAGACCATTGCAAGAATACTTAGAAGAGTCCTGGAGAGTTGAAGAGGCTTGCTGTCACTCAGACTCCAATGAAAACTAACAGTTAAGAACTGATGTGAAAAACTCGTAGAGTCAAATAATAATTTATGTTTCCCAAAAAGGGACATGAAAGTATAAGTGAAAGTCTAGCTGCAGTGGCCTCAATTATTCAGGTAAATAAGTCTCTTATCTCGGATAAATCCTCCTTTATTCCTCACTTCCTGTAACGACCACCTCTCACAAAGAAAAAAACCTTAATAAGTAGGTAAAAAAGAATTTACTCAAGCTTGGTACACAAAATTATTCGTTCGTCAACGGATCTTTAGCCGTTGCGAGGGAAGGAATAACCAGGACGACACACCCAAAGAATGATTTTCGTACACTTCCGGCTCGAAAACACGTGGTTCCAGCTGAGAAGGATCACGTGAACAATCAGATATTGACGACACCATGCTTGCGTTGCTTTGAAGCAGAACAGTAATGAGACGACAACTCGTACAATTAAAATTCATCTACACTCAAGTTTGATGTATTTTTTACGTCCCATTGCGTATTGAAGGAGTCATAAAACAATGACAACCTGCGAAAAATACAGGACACATCAAGTATTAAAGAAAATATCTTTAAATAGAAGAGGACCCAATGTGATGCTACGCGGCATTCGCCAAAGTTCAATGTTCTTAGTTTCTATCATTCAGGGTTTTCGAACTATCGGATTCATCTTTATCATTATATTCACAACGTTTCGGTCGATATGTCCTCCAGCCTTCATCAGGTTTTACTTGTCGAACTCGGAAGTCTATACGGAACTTCGAACCACGTACTTTATTTTATCCATGGGGGTCATTTGCTCTGATTCCGTTTGCTATAACCGAATATAAGTGTTACGTTTTCCTATATTGTTACTCGCCTGCAATCAGGATTGAACCAGGTATTTTTTTGTTTTTTGTTTTTTCAGATATTTCTTGACTATTAACATGACAGCATCTAATCCGACACAAGAAGTAGAGACGTCTGTGACAGTTCTGGCAGTTATGAGCAATATGAACCATGGTAAGATGTTACATATCCTACTGCAAGGCGTCAGGGTTATTATTACTGCCTACATCAAGTAGTCAAGCATTGGTTCAAGGAGTGGCCCAGGAAAGACCTTACACGTTTCGCCGGGGCTTTACTCAGTCACTTGATCCAGGGAATCTCAGAGTGGCTGGCTGAAAATTGTCGAGTTCAAGTCACCCGAAATATGTGACATCTTCGTTCTCATAACTTGAATCCTCTTAATTATAACGTCTTGAACCAATCAGCGACCCTAAATCATTATCATCTAATTCCTTATCCCAAACACCTCATTATCAGCTTCATCATCCAATTAAAACTATCATTATCATCTTTATCATCCAAGACTCCTCCTCTTCCTCCCCATCATCATCATTGTCATATAATCTATTAATGAACGCCACCATCGTTAGTGCAATGGTCACCATAAAACGTCTTCACCTAACTCGAACATGCATTCGCTTGTGACTTCCCACCAAGGCCATCCTCGATGTCGCGCTTGAGCCTGAAGATGGTTTTATGGAATAACATTTTTTTCTGTTTTTCTAAACTGAACATGTGTACAGGTGTAACATATTGACCCTTAACGTAGCCGTCAATTAAGAGATACACCTGTGTAAATAAGCAGAGGAACAGCGGAAACAGGTGCATCCGGTCGAAGATATCGGATTATCACCTTGACCTGTGGACGTGGATGAATTCGATGTAGATGCGTACGCCAACAGGAAGCAGGTGAACGTCAAACAATTATATAACCAGATGCCACAGACGGCTTGAGTCAGTTGGAGTTCGAGTTGCAGTCAGTTGGAGTTCGAGGCAGTGAGTTCCAGTCGCAGTTGGAGATAAGATGCCCGTGGAGTGAGAACCAGCTCCAGACAGAGGGCTTGTGCCCTCAGTGACCCCCAGTTGAGCAGCCCACCCAGAATGCAAAAGAAGTGCTGCAATGGTCAGAGGAACTTGGGGTCAATATGTGGCAATCTGTCTCTGTCTCCAACTCACCTCTCATACATAACCAACATCAACCCTTTCGCAACCCTTTCGCAACCCTTTCGAGAATAAACTGTGAGATGTATATTTTTATAAAGAAGTGTGTTTGTTCGTTAATTGAAGTCGTCATTATGTTTCTACTTACATCTGCATATATGAGTATACAACACAGGTTTTGTTTTTGTTTTTGCTTTTGTTTTTGTTTTTTGTTTTTCAATATACTAATAAATACGTTATAGTCCAAAATTAAGTACAATTCTCACAAATATTTACGCTATGTTGGCGGGACTTAGAACCCGTTGATTATCCTTTGCAGAAGGGTAAGATCCCCACCATCAAAAATAGTAAATTTTCTTCTGAATCAGAGATTGCATCATTTTTTAAAATTCTAATACAATGAAAACAGATAGATAGATAGATAGTGTTGTGGCCCCGGAAAGAGTCACTAATGAAAACACAAACACGGATATTAGATAACAGATTATATTACACAAGAAAGATAGAGTTACATAGAAAAGGTAAGAAGTCTCGTACTGTTCGAAGAACACCGACATTGATCTGCCTTTTGGCAGCGAAATCTCTAGTACTAATAACGGTGAGAAGAATCCATTATGGTAAGATGGGTAAGGCTCCCACAACAGATAGTACATTTTCCTTTTATCTATAGTAAAATTCCTGGAGAGTGCTCCTTCATTGTCAATACTCCCAAGTCCTCTCTGACCCGGTAGTAGCTATTAGAGTCCCATCTATGCGTCAAATAGATCAATTTAAAATGATTTGTGTAACAAAAAAATATTTAATATAAACTCATGTTCAAAAAAAAACTCTTAAGAAACTAAACAAAAGTATCAACGTAAACTTACGCAATTCCCTAACCTCTAGACATAAAATAACCCGAGATAGGTTGACATGCAATGCTCTATATTTCTGTAATAAATATGCCAACCACGGTATGAAATGAAATTGGCAGCCCCAGTTCAAACCTGGACGAAGCTGTTTGCGTTTCACTCGAAAATACCTTCGGAAAAGGCATGAATCCATCTGTTTTCTCCCCAGCTGGGCGTAAATAATAGGATAGACTGGCTCCTTAACCCTGGCATGTCAACGGTTATCGAAATATGAAATTGACGGGCCAAGATCAAATGCGTCTGTTCATCTCCCAGTCAGATATGGATAAACAGTATAGAAGACTGGGTCTTTAGCCTCGGTAAAGCTACCAATTTAGGAGAAAGAAAACCAGACGGACTCTGCATAGAAATAGTTAGTCCTCCATTGGACAATAATTGGATAAATAGAGGGACGACTTACAAGGAGGTTTGCTACAAATCAAATAAATAACCGCGGACCAACAAAACTCATTAAAATTCACTGCTATATATATCTATATAGCCCAGGTTTAATCCCAGGTCAAGTCATGCCAAAAACTAAAGAAATGGTTCATGATAACTCCTTGCTTAACACTCGACATTATAAGACACGTATCAAGGGTAAAGTGGAGCAATCCAGAGAAAGGAATAGCGCCTCTCCCCTCCACCTTGGTGTAGTAGCAAATGAAAAGGGAGTCTTCGTTCGCCCTCGACTACGGTCGCCAACTTTACTTATATATATATATATATATATATTGTAACAGTGTTGGTTGTGACTATCTCACTTCCTGTGTTTGTGGCAAACTATATATATATATATATATAGAGAGAGAGAGAGAGGTGCTCGTGATATAATGGATATCGTCATAGGAAATGGACACGGCGGCTCGAGTTCAAATGCTCTGAACGAGTCTGTTTGCATCTCAAATAGAAACAATACCCTTGGGAAAGGAAAGGTATAAATCTAACTCTTCTCCCTCCAGTTATGGGTAATATAGGATAATATATATATATATATATATATATATATATATATATATATATATATATATATATATCAGTGGCGACTCTAGCCTATTTTTGCTACTCGTGCACCCCCCCGCACTCTGTCAACTTCAGTTCCCAACCCGTGGTCCGTGGACCCAAAGTAAGTCATCATAGTTGCTATTGCGTGATTCTCCATTGTATAGCACAGATTGACAAACGTACCTTGCATGGTGTTTTTTTTTTTGTAAACAATCAAGATACTATATAATTTGTAGTCTCGTTAATACAGTAGATAAGATAATTTTTTTCCTTTCAAAATTATAGAAGAAAAGAGAAAATGTTCATTATTATGACGAGAAAAATATGTTTATTAGAATAAAGAAACTGATGACAATATACACAGACACAGCTAGTAGTTTCAATTTCGCTTAAAATAAAGATTATTTGTTGAAAATGTATTCAAATAAACAAATTTTAGTTACAGAATGTAATATATGCAACATTCATTAAAGAAATAGACATCTGTTAGTGAAAAAACGAATTAAAACACGCGGTTTAACCAACATTTACCATAGCGATGATGATGACGTCGGCGACTGCTCTAATCTGCTATCCTCTCTCTCTCTCTCTCTCTCTCTCTCTCTCTCTCTCTCTCTCTCTTCTCTCTGTCCCTCTCCCTCTTCCCAATATATCTATCAACAGTCGCACGTGCTAAGATTTTTGAGCACAGTGGTAGGGTTGCTCTTGCTATTGGCTACAGCCAAAAGCGTATTTCTCTAACATTACTGTTATTATAAGGGTCTAGTGCCTGGCACGGATCGGGCGTTCAACATTATAGCCGATTTTATGGGATGTTCAATGAATCTGACGGTGGCCGGACAAAGACCATCCGTTCAAAACAGCATCGTTGTATTATTCCCAGATATATTTATGAACTTTTGGCTACTTAGTTATCGAAACTTGAATAGATACGTAATTTAATTGAGATCAGACTAAGTATGTTTGCTTGAAATTAATGGATGATTTTTAATCCATTTTGAATAACATTGACCGAGTTATTGATCGCGCCGGGCACGAGTAGCACTAGTCCCGTCTCCGCCCCTGATATATATATATATATATATATATAAGAGAGAGAGAGAGAGAGAGATTTGGCAACTGTAGTCGAGGGTGACCAGAAGGCTCCCTTTTCAATAGCTACTACACCAAGGTATAGGGGAGAGCGCTACTCCTTTCCCTGGTATATATATATATATATATATATATATATATATATATTGTGAGAGAGGGGCATTATTTTCTCTGCACGTTGAGTTTTGATCTATTTTTAATCCCAAATTAATTACGTCGATAGCCGTTAACATTGAGCACTAAAATTGGATACACCTACCCCTTGAATTTTCTCCTTGGATTATATAAATGTTGTATTAATTTTTTTTCAAATTAGGGTATGTCTGATTTAAAAGAAATTTTCCTTTTTATTCAAAAAATTGTTGGGTTATATCTATTTATTGGTGATACTGTAAATATAGGGGAATTCTTTTTGTTCAGTGGTTAATGCGCAGGACTGCAACTTCGAAGTAAGGAAGTTCGATTTCCAGTCGTGATATTACGTTCACTTTTGGGCTCATACCATTGAGAAAGGTATGAACACCTTATTCCTCCCACAGTTTTCTGTTGAATAGTACAACTACTGTTCTTCTACAAGGATGTCTTTGCCATTAAATTGGTTTGGTTTGTTGGGTTTTATGGCATATCAACCTTTGTGGGTTATTTAACGCC
Organism: Sepioteuthis lessoniana; assembly: GCA_963585895.1. NCBI lineage: Eukaryota > Metazoa > Mollusca > Cephalopoda > Myopsida > Loliginidae > Sepioteuthis > Sepioteuthis lessoniana. The sequence continues at coordinate 20,936,485 of OY757922.1, forward strand.
AAATCCATTTTTATGTAAATAATCAGTTCTATTTAAAACAATTCACTTTAGCATGAGTACACATTTTAGTTAATTGTCAAAAACATTTCCATTTAAAACTATTCAAGCAGTTATATATAACTATTAAGTCAGGTGTACATACAGTTTTAATGTCGAAAAACAGTTCTATTTCAAACAATTCAGTTTAGCATAAGCATGCAGTTTAAATGTAAGTACGGTTTAATTGTGAAAAACATTTCTCTTTCAAGATATTCAGTTTAGTCAAACAATTCATTTTAGCATAAGTATGCTGTTAGTTCTATTTAACCCATAGATAGGGCCCTATCAGGTGCTACCACTCCGGGCCAGAGTGGACCTGGGAGCAATGGCAATGAAGGGGTACTCCGCATTCCCCAAAGCTCCAGCACTGCTTGAACCTCACCATCAGATTGTTTAGTGTCTTATCAGGACACTCGTTAGGGGGGGTCTAACTCCTCTGCAGAGGTACAGTCAGTGTATTCTACAGCCCCAACCGACTGGGAAACTTTGCCATTAAATAAGCTAGGAAGGTTGATATGCCACTAAACAAAGAAACCAAACCTGTAAATAAAGATACATAATTTAAGCTGTGACAAATACAAACGAATTTTAGTTGGTTTGGTAAGTAGTTACGAACAAAGGTATCGATATTATAATTACCTGTGGGAGGAACAAACCTATTGTGCAATTTATATATTCTTAAATCTTGAAATAAAACAGTAGACAACCATCTTCTTTTCTTATTTTTGTTTTTTGGTTTTATTGTTTGTTTTCTGTTGTTAGTTTGGTTGTTTTGGGGAGGGTTCTATTTTTTTTTTTTTTCTTTTTTTTTTGTGCTTTTTTTGTCACAGCCACTGTTGAAAACCCAGTTTCGTAGGAGATAAGTCGTTGCAAATGGAATTTGCAACTCGCTGAAATTTAACACTTGACAGAAATTATTCGTCTTTTACGGATATCCAAAATACGGTTAATTCCATATTGGCAGATTATGTTCGCAATGCAATGACGCAAAAAAAAACTAATTCCATGTGAACTTCATATCTTAAATCACATGAGTGCATTAAATTTCAGTAGCTTGGAAATGTAAAAACTTTTGAATTCCTTGCGGCGCCCCTGAAAGCTAAATGTGGCGCCCCAAGGAGCTGGCTGCGAAGCACATTTATGGAGAAAAATATCATCTACATATTTGTCTCTTTGTTTTCTGATTTCTGTTTCTTTATTTTGATAAAATATTAAATTTGATAATCTTCACAATAATCAGTATTTTCATTTGGATATTTTGGATATTTCTTTGTTGGATTCGCCAGAAATCGTAAGTTCACAGTCCCACAACTATTATTTTCCCATAGGTAGAAGGAAAAGATGTGGATTCATGCCTTTTCCATGGGCATATGCACAAAATAAAACGCAAAATCACCTCCCATACTTTTAACTCAGGTCTTGGAGTCTAGTCTGCAAGATGATAACCGTTAGGCTAAGCGCGCCGCCCACGAAAATAAGTGTGTATTAATGACCGAGAAGGATAGATAGATAGATAGATAGATAGATGCGCCTATAACACAAATCATGGATCCAAATCAACTTAAAATTGTTATATTTTCCCATTTTAGCGACGATAACCAACGCCCTAATTTTATAAATTATTGTCTTTACATAAATTTTGAGTTTCTGTGGGTACAGATATTACACTTTGATTCGATATTTAGATTACTTCCTTGCAGAGCGAGAATGTGACTCATAGTCAATTTAACTAATGTTTCCAAGAGTTTGAATTCCCAGCCCAAAAACAAGAACATGGCTGAAGAGAAACATATACTACACCCTTATCCTGAATAAGGCCGTGTACGTTTGGATTTGCGCTGACTTTATTTTGTCTCCTCCCTAGGCGTAAATAGTAGGGCAGATGAGATCTCTAGCAACAGTTATCGACATGGGATTTGGACTCAACGAGCCGAGATCAAATCCTGAACGAGACAGTTTGCGTTTCATATCACTTAGATGTCTTTCAAAAGGCAAGAATCCATCTCTTCTACCCACTCCCAGCTGTGCGTAAACAGTAGGGCAGACTAGGCTATTTAGCCTTGATACGGCAACGTTTATCCATACGAGATATGAAGTCAACGAGCTGAGTTCGAATCCTGGACGAGACGGTTTGCTAATGTCTTGATGAAAGTCACGAATCCATCTCATCCCACGTCTATAAATTGTAGGTTAGTGTTGATATGTCAATTGTCTAGAAGAAAAACCCAGAATTTTTCCGCGTCCTACCCACGGCAGAGGTTTAGGCGAATACACACTACATGCTCACCCTAGGCCGAAGTCCTGAGAAACGAAAGTTTGATCCCCTGCAGAACACTCTGATACACTGGCTCTGTGTTTAACTGCCACCCACGTGGATTATATGAGACTCATGGTGAATCTAACGTGGAATCACGCGCAAACGTTTAGGCAAGGACTAAACATGCTCAGTTTTCGCTCCGAGTGTCCCGAAGGTGTAACGTTACTCCGACCCTTGCCCTCGGTACAACGGAGTATTGCTGTGTTGAAATCCACAGGACCAGGCTAACTCCCTAATTTTTTGCTGCGTCCCGCCTAAAGACAAAGACACAACTAAATAAGATGAATAGATGCTGCTCTCTGATTCGAAGCAGACGCACTGATTAACAACCTCAGCACCTGTGTAGGGACAGTCACGCGCGATTCCACACTTCCTAGAATACAGGCTGGAACGATAAAATTGTCGTCCTAAAGAAAACAACACTACAGCTTTATTTTAAAACTTTTATTGAAAACATCAATTCAGGTAACTTGATTATGCAGTAGAGCTGACATCTACAGGCTGGAACGATAAAATTGTCGTCCTAAAGAAAACAACACTACAGCTTTATTTTAAAACTTTTATTGAAAACATCAATTCAGGTAACTTGATTATGCAGTAGAGCTGACATCTACAGGCTGGAACGATAAAATTGTCGTCCTAAAGAAAACAACCCAACACCTTTATTTTAAAACTTTTATTGAAAACATCAATTCAGGTAACTTGATTATGCAGTAGAGCTGACATCTACAGGCTGGAACAATAAAATTGTCGTCCTAAAGAAAACAACACTACAGCTTTATTTTAAAACTTTTATTGAAAACATCAATTCAGGTAACTTGATTATGCAGTAGAGCTGACATCTACAGGCTGGAACGATAAAATTGTCGTCCAAAAGAAAACAACACTACAGCTTTATTTTAAAACTTTTATTGAAAACATCAATTCAGGTAACTTGATTATGCAGTAGAGCTGACATCTATTTAATGTAGCCGCCTTCAGCCTCAATCACTGCCTCGATACGGATCCGGAACTGGAAGCATGCCTTTTGCACAAGCGCCAGCGGGAGCTCGGCGAATACTCGGCGGATGGCGACGATCAGGCTGGCTTTGGTGTTGTGGGGGGTCATGTTGGTGATGTTCTCGACGTATGACCAAAGTAGTAGCACCTGATAGGGCCCTATCTATGAGTCAAATAGAACTAAAATGCGAGCTTATGATAAACTAAATTATTTGAAATAGAACTGTTTTTGACATTAAAACTGTGCTTACCCTAAACTGAATTGTTTGAAATAGAACTGTTTTAACATTTAACTGTGTATGGACAAAAGCTATACTTATACTAAACTGTTTGAAATAGAACTATTAGACTAAACTGAATAGCTTGCAAAAGAAATGTTTTTGGCAATTAAACTGTGTACTTACATTTAAACTGCGCACTTATGCGAAACTAAATTGTTTGAAATGGAACTGCTTTTGACATTGAAACTGTTCTTACGCTAAACTGAATTGTTTGAAATAGAAATGATTATTTGTATTAAAATGGATTCGGCATTAAATAACCTAGAGGTTGATATGCCATAAAATCTAACCAACCAAACAACCAACTAACATGATTTTCAGTATATATATATATATATATATATATATATATATATATATGATTTGAGATTTTTCTTACTTATATATATATATATATATATATATATATAAGAAAAATATCAAATATCGAAACATAAACACTCTCTCTTCTTTCTTTTCTCTTCTGGTTCCATAGCCTCTAAAATTCTGCTAGTCTTATGGAGGACATTTTGCTAGAACAAAAAATGTTTACCGATGTCCTCAGGGAGAGTGAATCTTGAAGAGCGCCTCTTCGATAATTACCAAATTAACAAAACATAAAGTGACTCGTAATTAATATTCCTGACGTCTTACTACCACTTTTCTGTCCAAAATTCAATTGGGCAAACCCTTCACACAGCAGGCCTTACTTAGAACACGCTGACTTTATTTCTTAGAAAGGGAGGTAAGATCCCCTCCCCCGAAAAAGGGTGTCCTGGGTATTTTACTAAACAGTACCTAGTGATTAGGTTCCACATTTGAAGATCAGGGAAGTGTAGAGAACCCCTTCATCGTCATTACTCCCAGGTTCACTTTGATCCGGAGTGGTAGTACTTGTTAGGATTCTATCTGCAGGTCAAATAGATCAATTTAAAAATTATTTGTAGTGTGGGTAAATTATTTGCCTTATCAAGATTAGAGATCCCAGTAAGTTTTACTATTTACCCAAAAGAGAAGAAATCATGCATTTCTCAAGGCATTAAGGTTCAGTGAAACGCAAACAGGTTTGTCCGGAACAGGAGCTCGTCTCGCCTATTCCCATTCTCTCGACGGTAGCCTTCTCTGCCTTTTGTATTGTTATTGGTTTCGTTTGGGTTCTTTGTTTAATTGCATATCAACCTTCATGGGTTATTTTATGCTAAAGCCATCTTTTTAGAAGTACAATATAGCTGGGAGTATTTTTATGTGTAAGTATTAATTTACTAAGTGTTTTGCTTAGATGTCGCACAAGCCCGAATGAATCGGACACCCGGTGAGACTCAAACTCACTCTTGCAGGTTTACATTTTTATGTATAAGTAGATAAAAGTGCTGCTTCGATTTCGTTAAAGAATAGATGTACTGGGCTTAATTTTCAACGTTGGTTTAATTCATCCATTGTTTCTGATAGACATATAAGTTTCATTTTTCCTGTTTTATTTTAACTGCTGTTAAAATTCGCGCCTTTTATTGTGCAGCAAAATCTACTGTAGCTTTTTTATGATAAGTTATCTTGACACGCAAGAAATGCGTTATTATTATTTACTTTGGTGTTTTTCTAGTCCTTGACGGCATGCAATCTACATCCAATAAACACTTCACTCAAACCGGAAGAAGAAAATGAAAGAAAAAAGCCCAACTTTCCAATAACGAACAAAAAAAATTTTTTTTTTTAATAAAAGCAGATAAAGTTTTGTCACCTGTTTGAAGAGTTATTTCCCGTTATTTTTCTTTCATGGTTCAATCTCACTTGGGATTTTAATTTTTTCGGAAATCGACTGGAATCAGAGGAAAAAATGTTTTGTTTTTGTTTCTTTACTTCGCAATTCGATATACATGCACTGTCAGAAATTTCCAATTCTTTCCATTTTTTTATTAAATAAAATTATTTCCTGACAATCATTTTCTTTCGTCTACATTTTTAACTGCTTTTTTTTTTATTAAATTGAATTAAGATGAAAGAAAATACCAGAGAGAATTAATGGCTAACAATGTTCCACTTAAAAATGAGAATAAAGGATGTTCATAATACAACAGATATGACAGAGAGAGAGAGAGAGAGAGAGACCGAGAATAAATTAAAGGATGATTTTGGTTTCGTTTTTTTAATGGCATGAGAAACTTCGTGAGTTATTTAATGCCGAAGCCATTCTTGTAAAAGAACACCCAGCTACGGGTTAAAAAGTAATCCATATCTGAAGAGGATAAGGTGGTTCATACATTTCCGTTGGGAATATGTCCGAAAGTGAACGTGATAGAGCAAGTGGATTTTGAACACGTTTACCTCAAGTTCGTAGTCCAGCGCTTTAGCCATTATGCCAGTAGGAATCCCTCAGTAACCCAACCTCATCGCTCAGGCCAAGATGGGATACAAAGTCAATTTGAACTCTTGTAGCCGATTCCACCTTTTAAGATAATAACCATTACGCCACCAGTGCCACCTCCTCCTTTTTCTCGAACAATTTTCAAGTATCTAATAATAATAATAATTGTAAATAATTATAGTGTTGTGGGAGCCTTACCCATATCACCATAATGGACTCTTCTCACCATTATTAGTACTAGAGATTTCGCTACCAGAGGCAGATCACCATCGGTGTATCATACAAAGTTCATTGTAAATAAATCAAAAATTGTATATAAAATCATACATTACATCCGGGGTTTTAATTAGGTCTCTTTCATGGAGCAAATGTGGTATTTTGGTGGTTGCAGGGGCGCATGGCGAAGGATGTGTGGTTATATATGGTACTGTCCAATGGGTTGGCGAATGTGGCTAGCTAGGTTCCCTTAGAATATATAGTTAAATGAAAGATCGCTCCCTTCCCCACCCCCAAAACCTTAAGGCCTTGTGCCTTCCTTGTATTTCAAGGAAATAAAGCCGATCACCATCGGTGTTATACGAACAGTACGAGACTTCTTAACTTTTCTATGTAACTATCTTTTTTGTGTAATATAATCTGTTATCTAATATCCGTGTTTGCGTTTTCATTAGTGACCCTTTCCGGGGCCACAACATATAGTTTCAAGAAGCTATTTTTGATACAAATAGTTTGGACAGAATTTTTCAAGTATTCCTAACACTAATGGATTTCTAAGATTTATTCGACTAATAGATGGGACCCTAACCGACACAATGACTCTGAGTCAACATGAAACTAAGAGTAACAGTACAAACCTGGTACCTGTAATAGTTTTCTAATATTCTTCTTTTATAATGGTGGGCTGGTTGGTTTTATGATATTTCAACCCGTATTGGGTTATTAACACCGAAGTCAGTTTTTCCTTTTTTTCTTTTTTACTATCAATTATATCGTTTCAAGGAACTAATCCTATAATGATTTGAAAACATTAATAGCATCAAGTTAGTATTCTTGATACAAATAAGTTTCACATACTTATATGGTCGCGACTATTCCTATCTAATACAAATAATTTATACGCAACCCTATGGTTTCAAGTAACTATTCCAATCCCATTAGCATTTGTCGGCACACAGTTATATGGTCTCAAGTATCCTTATCAAATATTAATACTAGAGCACTTAACCTCAAAGGAACGAAATTTGGATATTAGAGAACACCATTGGAGAATAAGACAACTAAAAGAACCATCGCATATAAAATGCTATGAGAACTTCCTCTGTTGGCTGAGCATAGAATTGAACACTACATGAGCTTTTGATCAGGAAAAATAGATGTGGTTTAAGGCCTCCAAATCAATACAATTAAACAATAACCAAGTGTATATATTATTTTTGGTTGTTATATTGCAGTAGTCATGAGTTCAAATCCTTAGACCAAGCAAGAGGGTCAATATATTTTATTTTTGTGGAACAATATCACAAAAACATAGTCACGTAATAATTAATATGAGATTACCATGGACAGTCGAACATTGTAAATTGAATAAAGTGCTCAACTCAAAAATGGAAGAGCTCTGCCGAGTACGACAGATACCTGAAGAAGGCCATATAATGGTCGAAACATTATGACTGTAACAATGAGTAAAACAATCCGAATAAATCAGTATATAATAATTTCTCATCTCCTAAATTTGAATAGAAACTTTTACAAAACTTCAGCTTCATGTGTTGTATAGCCATGAACAACTATACATACACATATACGTGCAGGATCATAACGACGACACAATAAAAACAAGCGAAGACACAGTTCTTTAGAAAAATATACCTCTCACTTTATTTGAAAGGGTTCGAAAGGGTTACAAAAGGTTTTACTGTGTGAGAGGTGAGTTGGAGACTGAACAGAACTGCAACATTTTGACCTCCACTTTTATGGCCATAACAGCGTTTCTTTCCCGTCTCCTGGGCTGCTCAACCGGGGGCCGGGGGGCCCAGCCTCGCTGGGACATGGTCCTCATTCCAGCATCTTCTCTCCAACTCATCTGAGGCTCTAAACTCCAACTGCTCAATCGGAGGTCCTGAGGGCCCTCTCTGCTGGGTGCTGGTTCTCTCTACAGCATCTTATCCCCAACTGATCTGAACTTCCTGTCGCCGGGGTTATATAATAATTTGAAGCCCACTCTTCTTCCTGCGAGCGTCACAATTTCGCACTCAATTCAACCCCTCGACAGTCAAGGTTATATCCTGATATTCCTCGAGCGGATGCACCTGTTATTTCCTATTTTGACAGCTTGGCCGGGTCGGAGGTCAATATGCAACACATGTTCATTTTCCTTCAGAAGTGTTACAGTTCACTTTATGGTCCAGAGTTCAGTTCCAGCACTAAACAGTGAAATCAAGTAGAATGATCGAAAGCGGCATTACAAGGATGATATAACATAATAATTAATACGAAATGTTTTTAAAATTTGATATCATTTGAGATGTACAGGGTTTTTCAGAAAAATTTATATAATTTCGTAATTTGATGACTTGACTAACTCACATTGAAACGATATAAAATTTGAACTGCATGTGCAGAAACAATTCGCAATTCTGTTAAATGGCTAAAGGTCTTTTCTCTTTCGTTGAATGGCATTTCTGTACTGGAAAATCAAAAAAATAAAACATTAAACATAAAATTTTGAGTTGTTTCTACACATACTGTTGAAATTTGAGACATTTGAACTAGAATTAGTCAAGTTATTAGATTAGGAAATGATATATATTACTAAACAAACGTTTGGGACCACTCTGAATTGTTTCTCTAAGTTGATAATCATCATCATCATCATGTCGTGCCGCCAGCACGGATATCCCTGACCCTCTCTCGCCACTTCTCCCTATCATTCATCGCCTCCGGCAGGTCTTCAAGGTTACATCCTGTGTCCTCACATAGCTGCTGTATGTGTGTTCGGGCTGGTCGTCCTGCTTTTGCTTGGCCGTATGTGGGGGTCCATAGGAGTACATCACTTACGAGCACGTCCTTGCTTCTCCAGCAGTGTCTGGTTCGTCTAACTTGTATAGTTTTCGTGATGGGAGGCAAGTGGCCGTATAGTTGGTGTCTCGTGGGGTGTTGTCGCCAGGACAAGAAATACTAATTTTTCACATTTGGAGAAATAATCTAATCTATTGTGTACATGCAAACTCTTAGTTGAAATTCAAACAATTTTTCAACAAATATTATTCATTTGCATATGATTTGGAAATTTTGTTACAACCTGACACCTTTTCTGAACTTTAGAAGAGAGATGTACAAATATTTCCACACCACTGCTTGGTATAGGTTCAATTCATTTTAGATCAATGTGTGATCGGAAATAATTTTCAGAAACCATTAAGATATCAAGAACTAAACTGATTAGTATTGAAAAAATAGCCCAAGTGGAAATTCTTTCTATAGAAGAGTATCCCGAGCGTTGGATTGCTTGAATATTACAAATATCAAGAAGTTGGGGGCTTTATTGCCTGCAGCGAAACTGGAGCAAATGTTAACAGGAAAAAGTCATCTACAGACAGTTGATCGTATCTCGTGGATTATACAGAAGAAAAACAGCGAAAACTTCTTTCTGTTGGATTTAAAGGGTGTGTATCAATTAAGAACCTTCTGTTAAAAAAGAAAAATGAATTGAAAAGACTACAATGAGCAGAACAATTCAAAGACTGGATCTTAGAAGATTGAAAAAACTTTCTATTAACTGATGAGTCCAAATTTGAGCTTTTTGTAAGTAAACGAAGTGTGATTGTCAAACGAACTCCTGAATGAAAGAGTGAAAATTACATTGTACCAACTGTTAAGCATGATAGTGGTGTTGTAATAATTTGGGAATGTTTTAGAGCGGAGATTGCAGGAGACATTGTTTAAATTAAAGGCATGATGTGGGGGGAAAGTTTCAGTCAATACTTCAAAGACTTACAGTTCCTTCAGGCTACCACATTATTGGACAAATTTTTGTCTAACAACAAGATAATAACCCAAAACACAACTCAAAACTGCGTACAATAAGAATAATTTTCAGACATATTTTTCGACCCATAGATAGGACTCTAATTGGTACTACCTCTCCATGTCAGATTGAACGTGGGAATAATGACAATAAAGAGGTACTCCACTTTCCCCAGGTCTCAAGAATTAGAACCCACGATCAGATGTAGTTTAGTGCCAAACACAGGACACCGTTTTTGATGGGTCTTACCTTTCTGCAAGGGATACAATCAGCGTGTTCTCAGCCCCACCGATATGGCGCAGGAGAGTTGCAGATTAGTGTCTTTCCCAAACGAGTGAATGCCAACTGAATGCTTTACGGGCGTTTCAACCCGGTTCGCTGGTTCCATTCTCTGTGCCATTAACCATTACTCCAGGCACACCTTTAATCTTTTATGATGTCAGCAAAAAGACAGTAAGTAAACAGACTCAGATCAATACAATAAACAACTGTATCTGAACTCAAAGTAACTGTGTAACAATGGCTTGATAAGAACAATAAAACATCGTTCCAATCTGAAATTTTACCATGAAATTTGAGTCTCATTAGACGTTTATGTCTATAATATCAGCAAGTAAAACATTCATTTTATTTCGTTTATCCTTTACACACATGAAAAGATAAAGTATTTGCTTTACAAAATGGCGGATCATCCGTTTCCGGTACACTCAGGATCATGACGTTATATATCTTCATATTAATAACACTTAAAGTATGACAGTTTTCTCTAATTACCATTGGTGGAAAGCTAATTTTTAATTCATTTTTATTTTAACGGCATGTCGACTCGTCTATTGTTATTTTAGGGCAATAAGTTCATTGCACATATATATTTACATTTTTATATAGTTGTTTCGTAAGAGTTTTTTTTTAACACAGACGATATCAATGATTCTTATCTTATTAAAATAATTTGCCCATAGTTATATGGTTTCAAGTATTCTGATCGAATACTAATATTTCATACCCAGTTAAATGATTTTAAGTGTTTATCTTATCTAATTATATTCATTTATTTGCACATAGTTATTTGGTTTCAAGTATCTAATAATAATAATAAATAATTATCGCTTCAAGTAACTATTCTTAATTCAAATGATTTACAGTTATATATAAAATATTACTCCCAAATACAAATTGTAGACAGTAGTATGGTTTAAATTATTCCGAATATTAATATTTATATGGTTTCAAGTAATTATTTATATTTAGTAATATTCATTTGTCTGCACACAATTATTTCAAATGACTAATAATAATTCCTTAGTAAACACTTACTGGTGTCCTCGTGGTGTAATGGCTAAAACGCTGGACTCCGGAATCATAGTAAGCGAGTTCGAACACCAGTCGCGCTGTTATGATCACTTTCGGACGAATCCACTTGGGAAAGGATTGAACCCCCTTATCCTCCCAGTTATGGGTTAAATAGCATCACTGCTGTTCCATTAGAAGGGTGGCTTTGGCATTAAATTACCCACGAAGGTTGATATGCCATTAACCAAACAATTAAAGATTCAACTATTCCTAATACAAAATATTTGCAGTTTTATGCTATCAAGTATTCTTAACTAATATCAATAATTTCAAGCAGATCTATTTGATCTAGAGATGAGACCCTAACTAGTACTACCACTCCAGGTCAGAGTAGACCTGGATGTCGTAGCAATAAAGAGGTACTCTACACTCACGTAAAGTCTAGAACTGGTGCCTCACAACTAGATTCAGAATATTGCCATACCCAGCACATCTCCAATAACAGGGGTCTTATCTCTTTTAAAAGGCTGAGTAATATCTTGCAGATAATAATAATTAAAAAAAAAGATTCATACATAACTATATATGCACGAATCTAGTACAAGGTCCTTAAGGGAAGAGAGATAATTGTTTATCTAAAGCTACAAATTGAAATCAATCCACCATATATAAATACTTACACATTATTACTGTTTATAGTGGCCATTGGCCTAATGAGTAGAGGGGGTGTCTTCGTGGTGTAATGGTTAAAGTGATGGACTGTGGAATCGTAGTAAGCGAGTTCGTACTCCAGTCGCGCTATTACGTTCACTTTCGGGCAAATACCCTTGGGAAAGGTATGAACCCCCTTATCTTTCCAGCTATGGGTTAAATAGTTCCACTACTGTTCTTCTCGGAGAATGGGTTTGGCATTGAAAATGACCTAAGAGTAGAGTGTTCGCCAATAGTCTGGGAGACCGGAGTTCAATCCCCAGGTCGAGTCATACCAAAGACTTAAAAAAAATGGTACTTGATTCCGCCTTGCTTAACACTCAGCATTATAAGGTAAGAATCAAGGGTAAAGTGGAGCAATCTAGGGAATGAAGTGGCGCCTTTCCCTATACCTCGGTGTAGTAACACTTGAAAAGGGAGCCTTCGGGTCACCCTCGACTGAAGTCGCCAACTTTATTTTACTTATAGTGGCCCAGTCGGCTGGGACTGTAGAATACACCGACTTCACCTCTGTAGAGGGGTAAGACCCCCCGCCAACGAGTGTCCTGGATATGACACTAAACAATCTCATGATGAGGTTCCAGTGATGCTGGAACCTTAGGGAATGCGAACCACCCCTTCATTGCCATTGCTCCCTGGTCCACTCTGGCCCAGAATGGTAGCACCTGATAGGACCCTATCTATGGGTTAAATAGAACTAAACTGCATACTTATGTTAAACTGAATTGTTTGACTAAACTGAATAGCTTGAAATAGAAATGTTTTTGACAAATAAACTGTACTTACATTTAAACTGCGTGCTTATGCTAAACTGAATTGTTTGAAATAGAACTGTTTTTGTTATTGAAACTGTACTTACACTAAACTGAATTGTTTAACATAGAACTGTTTTTTGACATTTATCTATGTGTAAACAAAATCTGTACTTATACTAAACTGAATAAGCTGAATAAGAACTGTTTGAATAGACTTAAACTTAAGCTTAAAATAGAAATATTTTTGACATATAAACTGTGTACTCATACTGAAATTAATTGTTTGAAATAGAACTGACTATTTGCATAAAAATGGATTTGGCGTTAAATAATCTACAAAGGTTGATATGGCATAAAATCCAACCAACCAACCAACAACTGTTTATTGTCAGTGTCACCCTTTCGATGAAAGAATTTCTTACTCGATTAAGAACAATATTTTTACATAAAAGCTTCTGATTCCCATAAGTATGCATACTAGATTTGATAACTATATAAAAATATCTAGACAGACCATCAAAATTTTTCAAATTATACAAATATAAGTCTCACTACACACTAAAATGTATTGACTCCACAGTCATAACATAGCACAAGTTATATTCAAATCTCTTCCAGATGGAAATAAAGAGTAGTACCTATTCTTGTTTACGAACATGACGCGGCAAAATAAAGATGACACAAGATTGTTCCTAGGGTTTGGTTTAGTTTGATTTGGTTTGGTTTGATTTTATGGCGCATCAACCATTGTAAATTATTAATACAAAATCTATTTTTATACATAAAAACAGTTCTATTTCAAACAATTCCGTTTAGCATACAAAAACTCTTCTATTTCAAACAGTTCAGTTTAGCATAAGTACGCATTTTAGTTCTATTTGACACATAGATAGGACCCTATCAGACGCTACCACTTCGAGACAGAGTGGACCTGGGAGCGATGGCAATGAAGGGATAATCTGCATTCCCTAAAGTTCCAGCATTGCTGGAGCCTCACCATCAGATTGTTTAATATCATATACAGGACGCTCGTTGGGAGAGTCTTAACCCTTTGCTGAGATGTATGCGGAGTATTCTACAGCCCCAGCCGACTGGGCAATACTCCTAGGGGTTCTAACAATACAATAGTACCTTCGTCATTTCAAAAAATGTAAAGGGTTGGAACAGACAAACTATTCCAGTCCTTTATTCATCTTTAACATTGAGCATTTCTCCAAAGAAAATGCTATTCTTGTCTTGGCTGAAGATTCTGTTTTTATTAGCGGTTTCAGTTCCTTTTTATAATTATTTCATTTCTTGCAAGTTTTTGACACCAACGTTAGCTTTTGATCTTTTATTGGAGTCTTAGTAACAGCGAGTCTCCTCAGGTCTCCAGAACTCTCCTCAGTATTCTAGCTGACCGTAACAATGCTATGTTCTGGATGGTCTTGATTCTTCCTCTGATTTCATGTTCCTCCATTTGTTTCTAAGCCTTTAGAGACTGTTCTAAATGTACCAACAACCATTGATATCACTGTCACCCTCATGTTCCACGTTTTGTTTTGGGTTTGTTTGTTTTTTGTCGTTGTTTTTCTTCTTTTTTTTTTTATTGTTCAGTCGATCGGGGCTGTGGAACACACCGACCGCATCTTTGCGAACGGGTAAACCTCACCCAACGAGTGTCCTGTATATAACATTAAACAATTTGATGGTGTGGCTTTAGGGGAAGCGGGGGGTGTCCTCGTGGTATAAAGGTTAAAGTGATTGACTGCGGAATCGTAGTAAGCGAGTTCGTACTCCAGTCGAGCTATTACGTTCAATTTCGGGCAAATACCCTTGGGAAAGGTATGAACCCCCTTATCCTTCCAGCTATGGGTTAAATAGCACCACTTCTGTTCTTCTAGGAGAATGGCTTTGGCATTAAATAACCTACAAAAGTTGATATGCCATTAAATAAAGAAACCAAACCAAACTTTTGGGGGAAGCAGATTATCTCTTCATTGCCATCGCTCCCAGGTCCACTCTGTCTCAAAGTGGTAGCGCCTGATAGGGTCCTATCTATGGGTCAAATAGAACAGCTTGACATTTAAACTGGGTGTAAACAAATGTTGGATCATTTAACAGCGTGTAAACAAATGACTGTTGTTTAATTCAATTGTTAGTGATACATAGCAATACTTGGACCAATTCAACTTTGACCTAAGCTAAACTAAACTGTTTGAAATCCAAGTGTTTGATTATTTAACTGTGTGTAAACAAATTACAGGTGTTTCATTGAATTGTAAGTGTTGAATAGCAATACTTGAAAATATTTAACTGTGTGCAAACAAATGATCAATTGTAAATAGAATTATTCGTACTAGATGGAAATAAGTGAAACGATTTAATTATTTGCAAAAAATATGTGCTCAGGCTCGTATAAAAATGTTATCTACAAAATGGGTTTAGAAATATATTTAATATATATGTATAAAGATTAATTTGGCATTAAATAACCTACAATGTTTGGTATACCATAAAACCAAACCACACCAAAGTTTGTTTTTTTTTTTTGGCAAGATTCAAGTATTAATTTATTTTTTCGCTTTCTTTTTCTTTGGTCCACAGAAACGGCAAAATCCACAATATTACAAGTTCTTTTTTCTTTTCTTTTTTTTTTTTCTTTTCTTAATGAACACTAGGCCAGGTCTTCAAGCCGAGATTGCGTGAGTCATTTGTATTTTTCAAAAGATAATTTTATGTTTCATTCTCTACGACGAATTCTGGATGCACCATATAACATTTGGTAGTATGGTCAAATTTTAATCGCTAGCACAATTACCGGTGGATCACCTTTCCCACCCAGTCGTGCCTAATCTCGTACTTTTGATGTGCAACTTTACTGTATTCGCTTATTATTTGATTAACTGTTTCATCTCTTTATCCAACTAATTATTATCATTATTATTATTATTATTTAAAAAGTGTGGAAATAAACGAAATTACTCTTAATAGGAAAACTCCCAGTTTGCACTCAGATAACCTTCCTTCTACCCCACGAAAAAACCAAATGTGTTTTGCAAAGATACGTTGGAATCCTTTTTAACCTGAACTTTCTTTGAAAAAGCGTAAAAGCATGAATACAGATTTGGATTGGAATGTATGGCCGATGTCTATACTTTAACTATTTATTTTTCATTAAATGAAACTGAACACACACACACACACACACACTCATACATAGGCACCCTCGTATTAATTTATTTATTTTAATACCGAACAAATATGCTCGAACCTCTATGCCTTGCAGAAAAAAAATACATTTCGTTTTTGTCGACACAAAAGATCAGCTATCATAAATAATCTGCTCGTTCTACATTTGATGCAGAAGCAGTTGATAAGGAGAAAGTCGAAAACTAAATGATATTGAAAGATTTAGAATCTAAAAAACAAAAATGTTATACGCCTGACAATATATTCAAAATATCAAGAGGTATTCATGGTGTGGTTATCGTCGTTGCAAATGGACACGGCGACCCGCGTTCAAATCCGAAACAAGGCTGTTTATATTTCAAGTAGCTTTAATACACTTAGTAAAAGTAGGAATCCAACTATTTTCTCCCCAGTTGTCTAAATTGTGGGGCAGACTGGGCTTTTTAACCTTGGTATGGTCACAGCTCTAAAAGAAAAACTCTGAATTCAAACCTGGTAAACTCCATATAAAAATTGACCTTGTGTCGTATCGTACCCCTGTGGAACGGTTGGTCAATATATATATATATATATATATATATATATATATATATATATATATTCAAAATATCAATTAGAATTACGCAAATAAGTTGACCAAAAACAGATAAAAAGTTCAAATAGTAGAAACACACAAAGATAAACGGATAAAAAGTTTACCAACACAGACAACATATGGATTTAACATAAAACTTAATAAGCCTGCCTTGAAATAGACATGGTAGACTTGAGGGGACACATAAACACTTATATAAACAAATAAGCAGGCTGAGCGGTCACGGCTAATCTGAAACACTCTCCTCCCAAATGAAAGACCCGTTGACTAAATGTCTTCACAACAGATATACAAAAGTCGACTGAAGACATTTAGACACCAGAAAATAATTTTCATTGAATAAATGAATATACTTTGTCACCGGTTCATTTTTCGTCGCTTTTCAGATACCATATAACTCTTAAAACTATTTCAAAAAAGATTTTTCCTCAAAGACTTTTTCCTTGGTGACGATCTAAGGTCGAAACTAGTTGAGAACAATCAAAAAATAAATAGCATTAAAGAAATATTCCGATTTATCCCATTACTTTTGTTTATACATTGAGGTAAATTAGAACTAAGAGGCTCAAACTTAACCAATGTAAAGAGACCATGATTTCTCGTTTGCCCGGTTGGAGCTGCCATTTGCAATTTAGCCAACGCACATACGTGGTTCTGAATCTTTTAAGACTCTCACTAATTTGCATAAAATCGTGGGCTGGCTGACTGGCTGGCTTGTATCTGCCCAACCTGAAGAAAATTGTCGACTTTTCAGCGGTCCACAAGATACTGTGCCCACTCGAGAACTGAATACTTTCATCTTCCCTTTTGTTTGAGTGTTACTTCCACTTCTTATCTGACCGTTTTTCTTTGATACGCTATTTTTAGCTTAAGAGTTCAATAAGAATTCATTGGTTCACCCTCTCTTCCTTTGTTATCTTCTCTCTCTCTCTCTCTCTCTCTCTCTCTCTCTCTCTCTCTCTCTCTCTCTCTCTCTGTAATATATATATATATATATATATGTATATATACGAACAATTTGTAGAGCTGCGACTACGCTCTGATTAGACGGTGTGTTGCATTAATCAGGGATCTCAGGAAAAAGTTCTTCCAGCTGTTTAAATAGGAAGACAGCTCACGTAGGTTGACAGCCGGAAGCGGGTCATATGTGTTGACAACCGGAAATCATAGGCTATGGGAAATTATATATAAACTGGTACCCACAGAGACTCGGTCAGTAAACAGCCAGCGAGTGTCCAGAGGAAGCAAGGGCCGAGTGGCCCCTGGCGTATCCCAGCCAATAAGCAGAAGTGCTAAGTGGGGCTCTGAATATGAAATCAATGTGGTTAAGAACTTATGGTTCAATATAGCAGTTCTCCACTAGTCTATGTCCGCATCTTTCGTCTCTATCTCTGTCCCATACTTACTGCCTGCTTCGACACTTTCGAGAAATAAAGATGAGAGATTTATATTTTTATAAACAATTGTTATGGTCCTTCATTCCTTCATCGTGTTTGGCCCAGTCGGCTGGGGTTGCAGAATACACCGATTGTATCTCTGCAGAGGAGTAAGTAAAGATGAACTCATAAGCGACTTTCTCTTATGGACTTCAATATATTGACGCGCTAGTGTTGGGCAACCAGAATGGACTAACATGTAAGAGTTCTCTGGATATGATACTAAAAAATCTGATGGTATGGCTCCAGTAATGCTGGAGCTTTAAGGAATGCGCAGTACCCCTTCATTGCCATCGCTCCCAGATCCCCTCTGACCCAGAGTGGTAGCACCTGATAGGGTCCTATCTATGGGGAAAATAAAGCTAAACTGTATGCTTATGCTAAACAGAATTGTTTGAAATAGAACTGTTTTTACACTTAACTGTGTGCAAATTTTTAAGTGAATTGTTAGTGATACAGAGTAATACTTGGAACCATTTTACTTTGTAGACTAAACTGAATAGCTTGAAATAGAGATGTTTTTGACATCTAAACTGTAATTATGCTAAACTGAATTGTTTGAAATAGAACTATTTATAATGGATATGGCATTAAATAACCTAATATGGTTGATATGCCATAAAACCAAACCAAACCAAACCCAATTCATCATGTTATACAAAAGGTAAATGAATAACTGGCTAGGTTACAAAGCTGTCTGTCAAAGAGAAGATATAAAAACAAACAAAAAAAGAAAGCTCTAAGATTTAAAGACTGGGAAATATGGATAACATTTGACTCTTCTTCTGACTATCAGAAGATAGAGAAGGTGAGGCGAGACATGTAGATAGAAATTAAAAAATATATTTGTGGTAAAAGATTTGGCGATATTTTGGATGTTCATACAGAAACATCAGTAGAATATATATATATATATATATATATATATATATATATATATATATATATATGTAGTATATTCACAGAAATATCGTAGGAGGCTATAATGGATGTATAACACTGATTTTTATGCTTCTAAAATCCAGAATTTCTCTTTTTTTTTCTATACTATATATATATACATACATATATAGGCTCGCAGTATGAGACTTTCTGATCATGGGACCACACAGACAAAAACTAAAATACCCCAACTACAGAGAAATTTTTTTTTTAATCACACCAGTGTATAACAACATATCAAAGCTATGTATCCTTACCTTTTGTTTAGAGGAGTAAATGGCTATTATCATATTCCAGAATTCTTTTAAATAAAGGGTTGGAAGTAATATAAAAGCGAAAGTCGAAATTAGGTTTTTTCTACGCTACTTATCATTTAGTTATAGCTCGAATGATAAGACACAACTTAATAAATATTAATTTAAGATATTTTGAAATATTAAAAAAGATAAGAATTTAGAAACTTTCAAACATCAATAACGCCAGTGAAATGAAACAGAAACTGATTTAACGAGACAAAGCGCCGACACAAAAAATCATTTCCAATATACTTTTTACAATACAACCATAGCTATATATATATATATATATATATATATATATATATATATATATATAGAGAGAGAGAGAGAGAGAGAGAGAGAAAGAGAGTGAGGAACAAAAGGAACAAAAATGATATTGCAAATAAGAATATTTCCTTTACATTATTTATTTTTTTATTGCCTCCAACTAGTTTTAACTTTAAGAAATATTACCGAAAGAAAATATCGAGTAATTTCCAATCCTCTAATGAAAATCAAACTGAAAATATATTTCATGTTGAGTATTGAACACCAAGTTGCTTGATTAGATATCTGCGCAAAACAGATATCGATCAGCAAAATTCAAAAGTTGCGATTTCTATTTGATATTTCTTTTGGGGGCCATTGCAATTTCCTTACATTTCTTTTTGATTAAAGGTATCAAAATGGCGGATTTTTATACAATACCAATGCACTTCCGGAAGGTTAAAATCACCTTGATTCAACAAACCGGAAGTGATTTGGCTGCTACTCCTACATGCCTACACCCTAACAGCGATTTAACGATTTGGAAGGATATATGCCTAACCTAAAAAATTACTGCTGAATTTGATTCATTTATTTGCGAATTATATATATAAATATATATATATATATATATAATCAAGTCGTGTTGATAGCTCTGAGTGCCCCCCCACCTCTCTCTCTCTCTCTCTCTCTCTCTCTCTCTCTCTCTCTCTCTCTCAGATATTGCTGTCAAGGTATGTGGAATGGTTTACTAATGCTCTTTAAAGTAGAGTGTTATATAGGAATAAAGTGAGACACTAGCGTTTGAACACCGATCGCCAGTAAACAAAAAGGGCAAACCTCCTGATAGTATAAATAGGGGCACTGTGCACTTAGTAAGTACAGTCAGAAGACATTATGTTGTATACTATATTACGCGTATATAAATATACACGGGAACATAATCAAACATAATGACGAACTTCAATGAACGAACGAACACACTTCTTGATAAAAATATAATCTCTCACCATTTGTTCTCGAAAGGGTGATGTTTCTGTGGTGAGTGAGAGATGAGCTGGAGACGGAACAGACTGCTATATTGACCCCAAGTTCTTCTGACCATAGCAGCTCTTCTTCCTCATCTTTGCTGGGGTTGCTCAACCGTGGATCACTGAGGGCCCAAAGCCCTCTGTCTGCCGCTGGCTCTCAATTCGGTATCTTGTCTCCAACTGACTGTTTTTCAAAATGCGCAAATTCTCAGCCCATCGCTTCCGGCATGACGTCATTCACACTCCAGGTCCATTTCCTATCTGGGGTTTATAATGACAATTGTGATTGTCATATCCTCTACGCACGGGCGTAGACTGTACCCAATGTCTGTGCAACTGAACTAAGAGCCGAATAGTTCAAAGCCCAACCAAACTTTAGAGTAATTTGGGGAGAAGTGAAAACATTGTTTTCCTATCTTCTTTTTTTAGTTTAGTGTTAAGGCATACAACACACGAATACGAGATGCTGAAAAGTTCTTGGCCCAACCAGAAAGTTTTTTTAGTGGGAGATTAAAAAAACATGAGGATCAAAGTGCCTGGTATATTGAACTGAAGAATGAATATGTAGAATAGCATGTACATTTCATGACTCTACTTATATATATATATATATATATATAGCCAGTTGGCCAACTGTTGCCGAGGGAGACCCGAAGGTTCCCTTTTCAATAGCTACTCAACCGAAGTGTGGAGGAGAGTGCTACTCCTTTCCCTGGATTGCTCCATTTTACCCTTGATCCGTACCTTATGATCCTGAGTGTTAAGCAAGACGACATCAAGCACCATTTTTTGTGTCTTCAGTACAAATCGACCTGGGATTAAAACCCGGTATTCTGGACCACTAGCGAACACTCTAATACTCTCTCTCTCTCTATATATATATATATATATATATATATATATATCGTCTTTTTAACCTTTTTCTATAATATTTCAAATCAAAATCCTTCCAAATTTTTAAATAGCAACAAAATTTGTTACCAAATATGTCACGCTTTAAAGTAAATTTCCAATTCTAATCATGTTATATAGCCATACATGAATATGTGAAATAGACAAAGAATGTTCATAACGCACATAGGAATCCCGAAACACAAAAACACTAACGATTTCTTAGTTCATGTACGAAACTTTTTATTCAACCTTTGAGTTTAAAGGTTTTTCGACATCAGGAGAGAGAGACACAATCTTTCTATGCTGACTGCTTTTATATCCAACCAACGCGCGGCGCCCGTAGCGCACAAATTCGTTTGGCCTCGCCCAGCTCTGAAATCACCCTTCTTCTTCTGAGGCAGGAACTCAACTCTCTGCTTTTTCTATCTGGGATTTT
The DNA here is from genome assembly GCA_963585895.1 of Sepioteuthis lessoniana. Taxonomy (NCBI): domain Eukaryota; kingdom Metazoa; phylum Mollusca; class Cephalopoda; order Myopsida; family Loliginidae; genus Sepioteuthis; species Sepioteuthis lessoniana. The sequence continues at coordinate 20,958,298 of OY757922.1, forward strand.
CATTTTGACATCTCTGAATGACACATCCTCTCCGCGCGCGCGTGAACATCTGCGTTAATGTTGCACCTAACTAACCCATGCGCTAAGCGAAAGGTTCTCCTCCTAACTAAACCGAAAGGCAAGATATATAAAACGATATCCCTCCGCAATTATATTACAATTACTTCACAAATTTGAAACAAAATGTTACTAATGATAATAGATTAGCAAGAATTTTGTCATGTTTTCGTTTCATTTTTAGAATTGAGTATTTTTTTTTTTCATCATACAACGTGTGAAAGCACGTGCGATACCCTAACCTCATCAGCCGCCAACCAGGGTGATAAAAACTGTGTTATCATCCTGGTTGGCGGCTGATGAGGTTAGGGTATCGCATGTGCTTTCACACGTTGTATGATGAAAAAAAAAAAAAGAATCTGTCATGTTTTCGTTTCATTTTTAGAATTGAGTATAATTCTAAAAATACATGACATATTGACATTGCCTTGATGATAATTGAGTATTTAAAAAGTTGAAACGTTTGACATGGGCATAATACTTAATTATAAATAAACTCATAATGTGAATTACTTTTTTCATCTTTTTCATATTTACACATTCACATTATCATCATCATCATCAAGGTGCACTGGCCGCACAGATTTTCTTAAATCTCTCTCATTATCCGTCCCTGTCGGTCATCGCTCTTAGTAAGTCCACTAGACGGCACCAAGTTACTGCAAGAAGCAGATAGGCAGATATTTTTGCTGGTCGGCCAACACTGGTGTGTCCATCAGTGGACATGTGGAGGTGCCCGTAGTGTAATGGTTATCGTCGTAGGAAATGGACACGGCGACACGAGTTCAAATCCTGGACGAGACTGATTGCATTTCACATAGCACTAATACCCTTGGGAAAGGTATGAATCCAATTATTCTCCCTCCAGCTATGGGTAAATAGTAGGGCAGACTAGGTTCTTCAGCCTTGGTGAGGCAACTAGTCTAGGAGAAGGAAAACTCTGAATTCAAACTTGTTAAACTCCGCTTAAAAATTGACCTTGTGTTATATCCTGCCCGAGCGGAGGGGTTGGGTAAATATGAGTGGGAATCCATAAAAGAACGCTTTAGGAATGAGTATGCTGACAATGATTCAGTAGATGAGATATAAATACAGAGATACTTAAACTGGTCAACTAATTTTACAGGCTTACCATTTAATGAGGATATAAAACCATCTTTACTTACCCACTTCAACTCTGTTTTATCTGACTTCCCGTAGAAGTTAATGCCTCCTGCTTCAGGCTATGCAACTTGGGCAGGTGTGTTTGCAATAAGCGCTAGATCATCTTCGCAGTCTGCACCCGTAATGTTTTCTGCGGAATATCCTCTACTTCTTGCCCTTTTTTTAGAGTGGGACCATTTTCTTTGATAATATCTATTGGCGTTCGTCATACTCTATATAGACAAACTATAATTACAAATGGTGATACATATGTATGTGTTATGTGTGTAAGTGTGTGTCACTAAATATAGGTGATTAAATATATACATGTCACTAAATATATAAGTTGGCCGACTGTAGTCGAGGATGACCCAAAGGCTCCCTTTTCAATAGCTACTACACCGAGGTGTAAGAGAGGGCGCTAATCCTTCCCTGGATTGCTCCACTTACCCTTAATCTGTACCTTAGTGTTAAACAAGAAGACATCAACTACCATTTTTTGAGCTTTGGCATGACTCGACCTGAGATTGAACCTCGGTCTCCCGGGCCATTGGCGAATATTCGAAACATTATGAGTGTCACTAAATATACTACATATGTCACTAAATTTTGATTTATCATTTAAGTTTTTGTTGTTTGAATATTGAATGGAAGTGGAAGTGGGGTGGGCGGATTTCTTGATTCTATCATTCTGAATCTTTTTCTCTTTTCACGTTTGAGTGAACGGGGAATGACAATTGAATCAAAGATACGAGATGAGTCCTGTTTCTAAGATTATAAAAAGAAGCTAGCTTGCACATTATATTCGATAAACATTTCTTCCGGCTCCCGTGGCCACAGAAACTGCACAGAGAAATACAGCGAACGAGATCCTAACGCTTAAGACGAGTCAAGTTTTTGTGTTATTCTGACAATTAGTAATCACTATTAAGCAGTTATCGATGACTATGTAATACAAGTATCAAAATAGGTTAATGTTGTGGTATAACCCCTATTTTCGATACACAATGGACTCTTCTAATAAAGATAAAACTAATCCACTCAGGAAGTTGATTGCAAAGCTGTTGTGGTGTGGAACAATTGTACCAATCCAGTAGATGGGGGCACACTTCGACACGCCGTGATATCAACGACGAGGATCTGGTTGGGTGTGTCATGTCTCTGGATATGGTAATCAGTCGAGGCTGCTTGGCGCAGATGTCGGGGAGGCCTAGCATTCGCGACACGTGCGATTGAACTTATTCCTCAAGCTTCAGTGGGCTGTTACCACGGGCTTTAACCCTCCTAGGTTTATTGCTTGGCGCCTGAGGCGTCCTTTTTTAGGAGAATGCCGACGGAGCCTGAGGCATTTTTGGAAATGCCGGGCACATCTGGGCTACAGTCCTTTGCCCGGACCCAATTTAAAAAAGGCCTTTTGCCGTACTCGCCCGTTTGGTGGAGCACGTGACATTGTATTACTGGTTTACTGTAATATATAACTTTTATTCTTCTCTCCAAGTACGTATTTGTAGTAATATTTATATATATATATATATATACCTACATATGTACATATCATGTTGACTCCGACACATGAACACACTAGTGTCGACTAAATAATGACTTACCTAATTCAGCTCTGTGCTGGCACTGGATGTCGTCGAGAGGACCTACAAAGAGCGATGAACGATTGGGCTGGATGGCCAGAGAGAGAGAGAAAAAAGAGAGATAGAAAGAGAGAGAGAGAGACAAGAGAATTCGTTGATTACTTCGTTGTGTTTTACGGCATATCAATGCTTGTAGGTTATTTAATGCTAATTGCTGTTTATACATATATATGACAAATATGATTTGTAAGCGAATAAGTTTTAGATAACAATTTTTACACGATTCTGGACTCATTTGCTTGCTCACACTTAGATAGGTTCAAATATTGCTAACACTAATAGTTTTATTAGCACACAGTTAAATGGCTTCCATTATCGTAAATGATTAAGCAGTTCTATTTAACACATAGTTGTGATCCTAACAAGTACTACCAATCTAAGTCAGAGAGAACCTGGTTGTGATGGCCATGAATTACCCCACATTACCAAAAACTCCAGGCCTGTAGCTTCACTATCAGATGTTTTAGAGTAATATCTAGGATACTCAATGGGATGGATCTTACTCCTCTACAGAGATGCAGTCGGCGTGTTCTCGGGCCCCAGCGGGCAGGGTTAAGAAAATCTGTGCTGTCAGCAAGATTTGCTGATCATATAAAGTACACGTTTATTTACACAGAGAGAATAACAGGAAGTTTAGAGAGTTAAGTTGTATTTTTTTTTTTTTTAGTTTATTGGATACTTGTTTCGTTTGATTCTTCAAAATTTATCTAAAACCACTCAAAAACAGTCGTAATAAATATGTCATGATAAAAGTGTCTTTATATTCCAGTCAACATGCCAACAACCAAATCTTTAATGATATAAAAAAATTTCTGACGTAGAGTCTTTTTGCTGTCACCGGAGCTCGACTGACAAAACTCATGTAGACTTAGATTATCGGTTAGAGGTAAGTACTTTCTGGGAACAACATTTCGTGTTATTTTCAACAAACGCATAATTTCGCGCCAAAGTTGTGTGTTTGGTTTTTTTGTGTGTGTGTGTGTGTGTGTGTGTGTGTGTGTGTGTGTGTGTGTGTGTGTGTGTGTGTGTGTGTTTTAAACTTAGGCTTTTTTTTTCTCCGTTACACACTGGACATATTGTGTTTTTAACGACTTAGGTTTTCGTGATTTAGTCGATTGCTCGTCGGGTCACAAGGCCGATTTCAAATCTAAGAAAAAAAACATTGTGTCGTAGCTCAAATGGTCACAAATTCTTTTCTATTAATCGATAAGTTCGTGCAAATGGTTTTTAATGCTCGAATCATCCAAGACTTTTTAATAAGTCTTTTACATCAAGGAGTGACAGCCACAAATCTTTCAGCGTACTTAAAAACTTAAATACACGAATGATTTCAGATAAGAAACTTAAATACACGAATGATTTCAGATAAGAAAATAGAATAAGCTTTTGGAGACACGACAACTAAAGACGTAGAGAAATGTGTTTTCCATTTTAAAATTCATAATGTGTGTGACGATTAGGGAGTTGTCTTGGGAGCTTTACATGCGACAGGTTTTCACAATTGAGATATTATAGTCATTGGTAACGATATCATTTAAAAAGCGCCACCATGTAATATAGGCGATGCATTTTTCTTGTTTTCATCAGAAAATTGTATTGCCGTAGAATATACAATTGTATTACAACGTGGGCCCAAAGCCGTACATTTTGGTGTCATACAATTCAAAGAACTAATACTGATTTAAACTTTCGGCCAAAATTCGGATCTATGTTCTACGTTAGCTGAAGTATTTGGTTTTTGCTCTACCAAATTTTACTGATATACAGGGTGCGTAAGCTAAGAATGGAATAATTCATAAAAAGTTTTTTTTTTTGTCTGATTAGTCTAATTTTGAAAGAAAATAAACGCGATGAATTTAAATTTTCATGATTAGCTCAATTGTTAAAGCACTTTTTCATCAAAATTCAGCCCAATCTGAGTGAGTAAAAAAAGACCCAACAAAGAATCTATGATTTGGTTAACGCCGAAACCAAGCCAAAAAATTTCCAAAATAATCGGAGTTTCTTTATGGCCTCCAACAAGTCCAGACTTTAATGCCCTTGATTACGCTATATGGTTAGGGGGTCAGAAAACAAAACAAATGCAACTTCCCATCCAAATATTGGTTTTCTTTAGACTGATATTGAGGAGGAATGAAATAAAATGCCTGAAAAACTTATTTTGAAGGCATGCAAATCGTTTCGAAGGCGTGTTGATACAATAACTGAAAAAAAATGGTGGTCAGATCGAGTAAATTTACGGTTTTATGTCTATCTTCCTATTTCGTTGTTACTTTTTTCTATATTAAAATTAATCTTGTTTTTAATTGAGTCGTTTATCATTATAATAGAATGTTCCGAATTTTGCTTCCGCACCCTATATTGTTCCAGCAGAGATAAAAATTTGTTCTTTTTTAAGGATTTTTGTCTTTTCATTTCCTACAATCTAAACAAATGCGGAATATGGAATCCAAATACTAACCTGACAATGTTTTTTTTTATAAGTACAAAAAAGATTTTTAGCCCTGTAGGCGGTTCTTAAAATACGCAGACAGTCTCCTGTACAAGCATAATACCTAGCTCTCTCCAAAAGGGTGGGGTCATGAGAACGAGACTAAACTACATCTGATGGTGGGGCTACAGTTCTGAAAACCTGGGGATTGTGGAGTATCACTTCATTGTAATTAATCCCAGGTCCACTTTGTCTTGGACTGGTAGTACCTGTTAGGATCCCATCTATGGAGCAAATTGAGCTATTTAAAAATTATTCGAATTTGATTGGAAAATTTGATGCCATATAATCGAGCCATACACACCCACTAGAAACTATAATTGTTTACTAAGTATTATTACTAGTTACCTGAAACCATATAGTAAAAAAGTTGGCGACTGTAGTCGAGGGCGACCTGAAAGCTCCCTTTTCAATAGCTACTACACCGAGGTGTAAGGGAAAGTGCTAATCCTTCCCCCGGATTTCTCCACTCTACCCTTGATATGTACCTTATAATGCTGAGTGTTAAGCAAGGAAGTATCAAGTACCATTTTTTGAGTTTTTGGTATGACTCGACCTAGGATTGAACCCTGGTCTCCCGAACCATTGGCGAACACTCTAGCCATCAGGCTAATGAGCCGGATAAATGACTATTATGAAATAGAAATAATTTTTGAAACTATTTAATTATTAGTATTTGATAAAAATACTTGAAACCATGGAACAGTAAGCAATTTATTTCTATTAAATAGGAATACTTGATAGTATATAACTATATACAAAAAAAAAACTCTTAAGAAACAGCTACACAAAAGTGTCACCCCAGTTGGCTGGGGCTGTAGAATATACCAACTGCTTCTCTGCAGAGAGGTAAGACTTCCCCAACGAAGGCCAAGTCGACTGGGGCTGCAGAATGCACCGATTGCATCTCTGCAGAGGGGTAAGAGTCCCCCAATGAGTGTCGTGGATATGACGCAAAACAATCTGATAGTGATGCTCCAGTTATACTGGAGCTTTGGGGAATGCGGAGTACCCCTTCATTGTCATCGCTCCCAGGTGCACTCTGGCCTGGAGTGGTAGCAACTGATAGTGTCTTATCTAAAGGCTAAATAGAACTGACGTTTTAAATGTGTACAAACAAATGACTTGATTTAGAACTGTTTGATCATTTAACTGTGTGCCAATAAATGACTGATGTTTAATTGAATTGTTAGTGATACATAGCAATACTTGAAATGATTTAACTTTGACTTATGTAAAATTGAATTGTTTGAAATAGAATTGTTTGATCTTGGAACTGTGTGTAAACAAACGACTGGGATATTTTTGGTAGGGTTTCGTTTCTTTGTTTGGTGGCATATCAACCTTTGTGGGTAATTTAATGCCAAAGCCATCCTAGTAGCAAAACAATAGTGACAGTATTCAATTCCTATCTGGCGGAATAAGATTTTTTTACCTTTCCCACGGGTATTAGTCCGAAAGTGAATATAAGTATGCAACTGGAGCTCGAACTCGTTTACCATAACCTTACTGCACAGCACATTAGCCACTACGCTGCGGGTACCATACCCCTCTACGCCAGGTAGAATTCCCGCGTATCTTTTTGTTTTTATACAGACTGATCATCCCAAGTCATACAATCTAGCTAAAAAGCATGTGACTATCATAAAAAGCTGTGTATAATACGGTTAAGGAGATTTTGCTGTTAGTCTCACCGACCATGTAAACTGCTTTGGTCGTTGGGGTGTTATCCATGTAGTATGTGTGGGGCAGAAATAGCCTGGTAGAACCCATCCCTTACTAGGTCCACGACTGGTTTGAATTCTCCTAGACCAGTCACCATACCAATGTTAAAGAGCCAAGTCTGCCCTACAATTTACCCATAACTGGAGGAAAAATAGTTGGATGAATTCTTTTTCAAAGATATAATTGCTATGTGAAATGCAAACCGCTTCGTTCTCGATTAGATCTCGGGTAGCTCAGGTGTCTTCTTACGACGATAACCATTACGCTATGCTTTGGTTATTTCTTCCAAGCTGTAGAGGAGCCTATACAGCTGTATGGTTGAACCACCTGGACTCTAACGAAATGGTAAGAGAAAAAAGGTTTGCTGAGAACTACTCAATAATGCAGCGTGCTGTTTTGGATAAATGCTTGAAGCAAGAACAAAAAAAAAACAGCAGCTGTACGGCAATTTACACCCCCACCGAAAAAAACCATCCACAAAAGATGAACAAGACATGCTGGGTATTATTGGTGAAGTAAGGACGAACTCATAAGTGACGTTCCCTTATGGACTACTACACATGGACACACCAATGGTAACCGACCTGCAAAGAGTTACATTCATCTGCTCTAGGAAGACGTCGGATGCCGTATAGAGGACTTACTAAGAGCGATGGACAATAGGGACGGATGGTGAAAGTCAAGGAAATCCATGCGACCAGCACGCTTTGATGATGATGATGATGATACTATTTACCAACCCCTCCGCTCGGGCAGGATATGACACAAGGTCAATTTTTAAGCGGAGTTTAACAGGTTTGAATTCAGAGTTTTCCTTCTCCTAGACTAGTTGCCTAACCAAGGCTGAAGAACCTAGTCTGTCCTACTATTTACCCATAGCTGGAGGGAGAATAATTGGATTCATACCTTCCCCAAGGGTATTAGTGCTATGTGAAATGCAATCAGTCAGGTCCAGGATTTGAACTCGTGTCGCCGTGTCCATTTCCTACGATGATAACGACTACACCACGGGCACCTGATGATGATGATGATGATGATGATGATGATGCAAAATTGTGAGATTTGTTCACTTAACATCACAGCTTTATTTTACAAGGAATCTTTTTTATCGGTTCCAATATTTTCCAGTCATTTTTTTCTGGTTTTCAAGATCAAGTATTAGCTGTGTATAGTGTTTTCACTTTCCAATAAAAGAAAATTGTTTCACATCGACTATTTAATAATAAAAAAAAGGCTTAGTAGATATTTCATACTGTTCTTTTATTTTGCTGTATTCTTTGATCAGTTTTAGATTAAAGTATTTTGATTTCAACTGATCAGAGACTGTGAGGTTCGAAGGAAAGAGTCGAATTCTTTACACTAACAATAAAACCTGTAAGACTAACTTTCGTTTTTGTGTAAATATCGAGAGTTGTATGTGCATCCATAAACAGTGTGCTCGAAATTCTCTCTCCTTTCTTCCCCTCCTCTGTCTCTCTCTCTCCTCTCTCTCCTCTTATTTCACGTTGATATTTCTTTCTTTTATTTTTTTCTTTCTTTCTTTCTTTCTTTCTTTCTCTCTCTCTCTCTCTCTCTCTCTCTCTCTCTCAAGTCTTGCATATGATTTCACATTGATCTCTCTCTCTCCTCTTATATCACGTAGATATTTCTTTCTTTTATCTTTTTCTTTCTTTCTCTCTCTCTCTCTCTCTCTCTCTCTCACTCACTCTCTCTAATTCTTTTTCTCTCTATCGATTCTTGCATCTTATTTCACGTTGATCTTTCTTTTTTCTTTTTCTTTTCTCTCTCTCTCTCTCTCTCTCTCTCTCTCTCTCTCTCTCTCTCTCTCTCTCTCTCTTTCCTCTTGCATCTTATTTCACGTTGATCTTTCTCTTTCTTTCTTTTATTTTTTCTCATTCTATCTCTCTCAAGTCTTGCATATGATTCCACATTGAGCCCTCTCTCTCTCTCCCTCTCTCTCTCTCTCTCTCTCTCTCTATATATATATATATATATATATATATATATATATATATATATATTTCTCTCTCTGTCAACTCTTGCATCTTATTTCACGTAGATCTTGCTCTTTCTTTCTTTCTTTCTTTTATTTTTTCTCTCTTTCAACTCTTGCATATGATTTCACTGAGCTCTCTCTCTCTCTCTCTCTCTCCTTTTCAGCCTTTCTTTTTCTTTCGACTTTTGCATCTGATTTCGCATTGACCCTTTACTGTCTGCCTGTCTGTCTGACTGACTGACTCTCTCTCTCTCTCTCTCTCTCTCTCTCTCTCTCAATATATATATATATATATATATATATTCTTCATATTATTGATCTCTCAGTCTCTCTGTCTCTGTTTATTGATTATTAAGCCCTCATGCTTCACATCATTTCTCTCTCTCTCTCTCTCTCTCTCTCTCTCACACACACACACACACACACACACACACACACATACACGCACACACATACACACACACGCACACACATACACACACACACCCTCTCTCTACTTTCGTAAGCACTTATACTGTATGCATCATTATTGCTATTAACTTTTTTTTTCATTGGTTGCTTGAAGGCAAGTTTTTCGACAATTTATATTATAATTAATATAACGATAGCCCAAACCAACCAGAAAATACGACTTTTTTTTTCTCCAACCTTCCGGATAGGCAAGAATCCTTGAGTTAGAGGTTAAAACATTTCAACTTTTTATGGTTATATGAAACACAAGGACTCAAAAGATCCGTCGTGTTCAAGGGTAGTGGGCCAAAAATAAGATGAAGGGATGCGTGATTTCCATTAATAAGTAAGTAAAATTGGAGACCGTAGTCGAGGGCAACCCGAAAGCTCCCTTTTCAATAGCTACTACACCGAAGTGTAGGGGAGGGCGCTACTCCTTCCCATGGGTTGCTCCACTCTACTCTTGATATGTACCTTATAATGCTGAGTGTTAAGCAGGGATGTATCAAGTACCGTTTTTGAGTTTTTGGTATGACCCGACCAGGGATTGAACCCCGATCTCCAGGACCATTGGCGAACAGTCTACCCACTAGGCCAAAATACTAACCTGCAATAAAACTGCTATTTATTTATTTTTTATACTTATATGATAGTAATTTGCATATGTGATTTGGTTTGCTTTCTTTGTTTAATGTCATATCAACCTTTGTGGGTTATTTAATGCCAAAGCCAGTCTTGTAAAATAACAAGTGAAATTATTTAACCCATAGTGAAGAAATAAGAGGGTTTGTACATTTCCCAAGGGAATTAATTCGAAAGTGAACGTAATAGCGCGACTTGAGTTCGAACTCGTTTACTAAGATCTCGCAGTCCAGTACGTTAGCCACTACACTACGGGAACTCCTCTTGGGATTTGTGAATTAATAAAAAGTGTCGGGGGAATTTTTCTGTTTCAAGTTTTCCATAATTCCGGTTTTTACTTTCAGTCAATTTCATTTTATCTTTTTTCCATTTTCACTCTTGAGAAATTCCGTTTTTTTTATTTTTTATTTTATTGTATTTCATTGGTAAATTGTGATAAATTGTACAATAAATATTGTAAAAAAAGAAAGCAAAATTCAAACATTTCAGCCGTTAAAAAAAAGCTGATATAATTTCTGTTTATTTAACAATCTGCTCTGAAATATTTTCTATGATTTTCTGTTGTGTGTGTGTTATCTGTCACCTCAGGTACACCTTCCCCATGCCAATATGACTTGTATCCTTTTACACGTTATAAAAAATTCCTCATGTTCTACAGTTTGAGTTAAATTTCTATAATCTTAATCACTCTTCTACCACCATAATTATTTGAAACAAGCTGATGAAGATTTCACTAAATGTATATAAAATTAAATCATTTATAATTTTCAGCTTTTGATTTTGAAGTAAAAGTGACTGAAATATTAAAGTATATTCAACACTTATATGAGGAAATATATGGTCAGGGGTGAGGCGCAAATAGCCAAATTTTCGAAAATTGGTTGATTGGTTGTTTGTTTTGTTTTACGACCTATCAACTCTTTTCAGATTATTTAACGCCGAATTAAATTTCAAACAATGCAGTTTAGTGTAAGTATAGTTTTGCTTACAAACAGTTAAATGTCAAAACAGTTCTGTTTCAAACAGTTCAGTGTAGCATAAGTACACAGTTTAAATATCAAAAGCAGTCCTATTTAAAGCAAGTCAGTTCAGCATTAGTACACAGTTTAGTTCTATTTAAAAAACAGTTCCATTTCAAACAATTCAGTTTAGCATAAGAACACAGTTTCAATGTCAAAACAGTTATATTTCAAACAATTCAGTTTAGTATATGTACACAGTTTAAATATTAAAAGCAGTCCTATTTCAAGCAAGTCAGTTCAGCATTAGTACACAGTTTAGTTCTATTTGAGCCATTGATAGAACTCTATCAGGTGCTCCAACTCTAGGCCAGAGTGGACCTGGGAGCCAAAGTGACGGGTGCTCACATTTCCCAAAACTTCAGCATTACTGGAACCTCACCATCAGATTGTTTTATGTCATATGCAGGACACACGCTAGGGGCGAGGGGGTCTTACCTCTCAGCAGAGAAGCAATCTGTGTATTCTACGAGTCCAGCCGACTGAGTAACATGAAAATTGTTGTCAGGTACCAGAGAAAAATAGTTTGCGAACCGCGTGTTCGAGACCTCCCTTTCCACGAGCCACACAATCCAATAATAATTTGGAGAAAAGAAAAGCACTGACAAGTAAATATCAGAAAGCTATAAAGGGCCTTAAACAGTTTTTGGTGATCTCCTAAATAATAGAGCAAATAAACCTGATATGCTTTTGTTGGGGGAGAGGCGTCATAAGTAAAAGTAAGTAAAAGTAAAGTTGTCTCCCTTTAGTCGAGGGCGACCAGAAGGCTCCTTTTTCAATCGCTACTACACCGAGGTGTCGGAGAGGGCGCTACTCCTTTCCCTGGATTGCTTCACTTTATCCTCGATACGTACCTGAAATTGCTTAGTGTTAAGCTGGGAGGTATCAAGTACCATTTTTTAAATTTTTGGTATGACGCGACCTGGGATTGAACCCAGGTCTCCAGGATCATTGGCTAACACTTGGCCGATGTAGTCAACCTAAATAAACGGTTACTACGATAGACACATACCAAATACCACTGTCAGGTCATTCTCCCATGTCCCCAATCATACTTCAGTATCTCTTCCTCTTTTATAGCATAGGAGAGAAAAGGGAAGGGCAACGACATTTCCCGTTAAGAGATGCACGAGGTAGACGGAAGAGGGTCTTCGAAAAAGACTGACAGAAAAGATCTGGTCGCCGAAGAGACAGGACAGAAAGATTCGAAAAGGCTGAAAATCATTTCTTTTTTCACCAATAGTCGTTGAAATAGTCGTAAAGCGAATTTCAACCAATTCACTCCAAGAAGAAGAAACATTAATTTCTTCTACATACCGGCAAGCTAACACGTCTCCCACTTGGCGATAAAGAAATAATCCGAATTCATCCTGGTGAAAAAAAAAAGATAAGTAATACTTTATATATCTAATGCACTCTATCCAACATATCTCCGACAACTAAGAACTTTCTGTATTATATGTTACATACACGCACTCACCACAGACAGATTTCTTTTTCTTTCTTTCCATATCGTTGGGAAATTTAAAAAAAACTGGTTACATTTTGAACCACGTGTTTGTCCAATTCTTTTCGCTGGTTCTAATACTTTTTATTATGTGAACCTTTTTAAGAAAAAAGAAAAAAAAAAACAACCAGACTCGGACTCTATTTTTTTACTACTTACGCATGTAAGGCACATGGTCAGGATACTGAATTTCTTATCGTCAGAATTCCATATCAAGTTGAGTCATCCCTCACCCCGGCACTAGAGGAGCTCGGACGCTCTCAGGAACTTTTGAATGGCACTAGACCTTGGTGTCTAGTTCAAGCCATAACCCGGCATACGTGCCCGGACCCACATTTGGGTTCGTGAAACTGCTTGCCTCATCAGGCTCACATTGCACCAAGTGAGCCGATGAGCAGCACAGACCAGCAGGGTTCGAGTCTCGACTCGTTCCCGACCTTCCCTCCCCCTTATCCCCACTTTAATCGGCCTTCGGGCTTTTGACCTTGTGTCAAGTCCTGTCTGGTGGGAGGCAGTGACAAATAATAGTCCTCTGCATAAGCCGGCTGTAACACATTCTTTAGCGGATTTTAATAGGTTTTATTTCAGTGTTTTCTTTGTTTTAGACCGGTTGACATGGCAAAGTTAAAAAAAAAACATAGACTGTTTACCCATAGCTTGAGGGAATATAACGAGATACATACCTTTTCCAGAAGTATTAGCGTTATGTGAAATGCAGACAAACTCGTCCATAGGACTTGAACACGGATCGCTGAGTCCGTTTCTTACAACGATAACCATTACAATACTAGCACCAATTGCATAAACCATGTATATATCTACCCGACCCCTCCTCACAAGCAGGATGTAACACAAGGTCAATTTTTAAGCGGAGTTTAGCGGGTTTGATTTCAGTTTTCCTTCTCCTAGACCGGTTGCCATACCAAGGTTATGTGACGCAAAAACGTATCTGATAGTGCGGCTTCAGTTCCGGACATCTAGAGAGGGTGGAATCTCCCTTTATTGGCCCATATCTATACTGACTCAAAGTGATTACATCAGTAATGTTACCCTCTATTGGCCAAATAGATCTGTTTAAAAATTATTCGTATTTGATAAGACCATGTGCAAATAAAAACCTCTTTAGAAACAACTATCCAAAAAATATAAATATGAACGTACAATAAACGAGATTCCCAAAGCTCCTAGGCATAAAATAACCCTAGACGAGTTGACACACGGTTAAAATCAATCAATAAATTATTAGAGTCAATTTGGCTACCAAAAGCAAGGTTATGGGTACTTTTTTGGTATCCCAACTTAGAAATTTCTCAGATTGTAGACGTTGATAATAATTAAGAATTGGTTACTTCCTTAACTATTTCAAGGCCATAATACATTGAGAAAAATAATTTATACATACAAAATATTACGATGTTTTAGGCTTATCTAAAAGTCTAGAAAAAAATAAATGTGACAGTAATCGCGAATGAGTTTTTATCATCATTTATATGATGATTCGTGATTTTCGGTTTTTATTCAAAATATTAAAAATTAATCTGAAATGACTAAATAAACTAAGAAAAATTCATGTCACTAAAACTGATTTTAATCTGAGCTGCAAAAAGCAAACAGGTTTGTAAGAATATTAAAAAATAAGCGATATAAAAATGACATATTTTTCTTGCCAAAGAACATTATGTCGCAAGTTTAATTTCCGGTTTAAGCACGACAGTCGTTCAAAAATGCTTGCTCTACGGTTGCAACGTGTACTGAATGCTGGCAACGTCAATAGATAAAAACACCCACCACACACACACACACACACACGCACTCTAACAATTATTCGTGTTCGTATATGTGTGAAGGTGTGTGTATATTTGCTAAGTTCTTGATGAAGACAGAAAATGAAGACACACAGTTCACACACAAACATACATGCACAGACACGCACACACTCATTCATACAAACACAGATGCATACACACATGAACACGTGCACATACGTACACATGCAGCCATACAGACACACGCTCTTGCCCCACACATATAGACATAAACGCACATTTATAACGATGCCGATTATTTCATGCAGAGGGCGACGAAAGTGAACATACACATTAGAACATCTACACAGACACAAATAAGCATACGCATACATACATACATATATACATACATAGACATATAAATACGGATGCATACACAAATATACTACACACATGTACATACACACAGATACATACATACGACAAAAATACACACGTATACATAGAAACACAATTATTATTCATATGTTTGTAAAATTAGTTCAAGCATATGGTCAGAATATATATATATATATATATATATATATATATATATATATATATATATACTGGACAAGAGTTGCTTACGGTTCAGTTCGATTTAATGCCCTTGAGAAAGACGTGAACAACCCCCAGCTATGCATAGATAATAGAACAGACTGTTTTCTATATTCTTAGGAGAGCAAACAAAGAGAAGGAAATCTCTTAATTTAAACCAGCAATGCTTCAATTAGAAATTGACCTTGTGTTGCCTACTGCCCTTGACGAAGGCGTTAGGGATATATATATATATATATATATATATAAGTGAATAGATCCACAAATGAATTGTTGTGCATATATATATAAATATATATATGTATATATATATATAAAGCTACATCAATTACCTTCCTAGTTCATATGTTTCGTGTCCTTGAACATTGCACTCTTCACACCAATGACCGAGCTGAGAGTTATCATTTTCCAGCCAGCTTCCTAGAAAGGACAATTCATGGTCTTACCCTTTTTATGCAAAGTCACCTAATTGCTTTGTCAGCGGGTTTCATGATGATAAGAATTCGACCCCACCACCTTTATATATACATATATACGCATTCATACAGGGTGTGATAGGTAAACTATTGCTATTTTAAATTGTTAATTTTGCGCATGTGCTTTGTTTACTTCCGGTTTGGCTACTGTGCAGCCTTGGAAACTGTAAGGGAAGCAGCACTATGACGTAATTCACTTCAGAAATTTTTGAAACAGCATGCTGTGTGATTTAGGACTCTTGTTGGAATCGCCTATCCGAAGATTTCACAGTGTTTGGGTGTCAATCTGCAGACAGTGCAGAGGATTCGGGAAGAATTAGAAGAGTCTAATTGCGATTAAGAAGGTACAGCAGCTCATAAGCCTCAGTCTGATTTTTCTGATTTGAAAATAACTCCTAGATTTATTACTAAGATAGAAGTCATGATTGATATCGATCCTAGCACGTCAATAAGGCCCACAGCCAAGGACATAAGAGTGTATAAGTTTCTAATCAGGCAGGTAGTGTATTAAGACATTCGATATTTCTCATGTAAGATGAGAAAATGCCAATATTCATGACATGACATAAAGAACAAGAGGAAAGAATGCTCTGTAACGCTTTTGAACAAACTTAAGCATTTACTCTAACCAAACATGCTTTGTTTTTTCTCAGATGAAAAAATGTCTGCTGGGATCAGAAAGTGAACTCACAGAATAACTGTTAACGTACTCTGTCCCCATAAGATTTACCAATATTGATCAAAACTAAACACCCAGTCTAAACACACTAGTAGTCACTAGTGACTGTGACGTTATGCTTCATTCATCCTCCCACATCGTCTTAGACTAAACACAACAGGATACAAGTGTTAAGTTAAAGTATTCTTTGTAAGTCCTACTTGTTGTTGCGATTGAACCTGCAATCCCCAGATAAAACTCACTCATGAGCACTTTTCAACCAAACGCCTTATCCACTGTGCCATGTGTCCTTGACGGATGATTCTGTGCGAACTTTGAAGACTTATAAGCCTAATGTCTCTATCAAATCCCGAGATACTCTTCTCTACTATCATATCTGATATTTTTATCGAGTTTTTTTGCTTAATGTTTTCCAAATAACCATTATCCAGTTTCATTTCAGAAATTTTAACAAATAATTTCCAGCAATTTGTACGAAAGAATTTTCTTAGAATCGCAACAACTTCTTACCCCAGTAGATTTTATTTACCGTCAATTCTGTCTTGGATCTAAACACGACTTAAATTCTTACAATTAATCCCTTTTTAATCACCAATATCCTGAAGAAAAATTCCTTGTCGAGCAAAAATATAAAAACAAGTGTTTAAATATTGACATGTCCTTTTTGTTTTATTTGATTTGGTTTCTTTGTCTGGTTTGCTTTGTTTTCTTTGACTGGAGTTCGAACTCACTCACTGCGTTAGCCACTACAACACAGACACTTACTCCGATGTTCTTTTCTGTAAATTTATATTCAATGCATGCTCCTATCTTCATAATTGTTACCAAAGCTTGTAAACATTCTATTAATGATCGCACACTGACCATCTGCATAGCTGCGTTGAAAATCAAATAGCAATTTACTAAGAGTTTTATTCAGATGAGGCACAAGACCGTATGAATGGGGCATCCAATAAGACTCGAACCAAGTTTCCTTGTCTAACTTGCTAACCATTACACCACTAGGGACGCACGCGTTGAGAACTAAGTAAAATTAAAGTTGGTTTGGTTTCGCTGTTTAATGGCATATCAACCTTCACGGGTAATTTAATGTCAAAGTCATGCTTGTTGAAAATCAGCACTGATACAATTTAACCTATGATTAGCGAGGACAAGGAGGTTCATACTCTTCCTAAGGGTATTTGTCCGAAAGTGAAGGTACTTGGGTTCGAACTCACCTACTTGGAGGCCGCGGTCCAATACTTTAACAATTACGTCACGGGGTCTGCCCCGTAAAGTTAAGGGTGGGGGAACACTAGTAAATAATATGTAATACTTGTAAAGGACTTATTGAACAAAGAATTAAGATCTGAGTGTACGTTGAAGATACTTCTCTAACCTTATAGAAAATATGGTACTGGGAACATTTGAAATGACCTTTATGTTATAATTAAGATGTATATTAATATAAGAGGAGTAGCTTTAAAAAAAGATCTATAGAAATGTTTCTGTATAACTGGAATGATGAACAAGAAAAGAAAAAAGTTTCTTATACTTTAAATGGAAAATGCAAAGGTTGACCTTTACCAAAAATAAGAAAATCCGCGATCCTTTGAATGTGTGTCTTTTTTAAGGCACTTCATGACACACTCAGAATTTTACACACACACACACGCACGCGCACGACATATATGTTCGAAAGGTATCGAGACTGAAGCTGCATTTACCAAGCAAGAAATGAACAATGAATGAAACATTAATTTTCTTCAAAATACCAAATGTCTTTTAAAAAAAAGTAACGAGACTGAAGTTGTATTTACCACGACTTAAAAATAACAATTAGGGAACGTTTTCTTCAAAATGCAACCCCTGGTATGCAACGCTTGTTCCAGTGAGTTTCCCATAGGTAAAAGAAATATTGATACTTGTCTTCTGTCTAACAAAACATGAAGTTGCTGTGTCATTTTTCTTTTAATGCCACCAAGTCCGGATATCTTTGTCTTGAAAAGAATCTTCAGATGAGAAAACAAGAAAAAAAAGTCACACAAAGTCTGTGTCTCATCTATGACTTTTTCATTGAAATAGTATCGAAATTTATTCAAGATCTTTTTTCAGACTGACATTGACTCGTCTAGACATAATCTTGACTTGTCGACATTTTTAGGGGGTGTCCTCGTGGTGTACTGGTTAAAGCGATGGACTGCGGAATCGTAGTACGCGAGTTCGTACTCCAGTCGTGCTATTACGTTCACTTTCGGGCAAATACCCTTGGGAAAGGTATAAACCACCTTATCCTCTCAGCTATGGGTTAAACAGTACCACTACTGTTCTTCTTGGAGAATAGCTTTGGTATTAAATAACCTACAAAGGTTGATATGCCATTAAACAAAGAAACCAAACTACCCTCAAAGTCTTGTTTTCTCAATGCATTTAAGTTTAAATGAGTTCGAACTCTTCGTTGACATAGTTGAATAGTTTCAAGTATTGCAATCTAACTCTAATAATTCTATCGTCCCAGTTATGGGTTAAATAGTACCACTACTGTTCTTCAAGGAGAATGACTTTGGCATTAAATAACCTACATAGAGTTGATATGCCATTAAACCCAACCCCACCCAACTCGACATTTTTACTTGTTACAAATCATTCAGTTGTGCAAATGCATTCAGTTAGATTCAGAATTTTAAAGACTCGTATAGATAGACAGAAAAATAAATAAGTACATTCGTCATAGATATATGTACAATTCTGAAACACCCTTAATATATATATATATATATATATATATATATATATATATATATATATATATATATAAGGTATTCTTCAATCCAGTAAATACGGAATTGGGAACAATTCAGTCAGGACAAATAAATTATTCAAATTTAGAATATTTAAATATTCGTGGTAAAGAGCTTAATGTAAATAAAAATCCACAGAGCAAAAAAATATCATTTCTAGAAAAAAAAACAATATTCGGTCACATCAGGATAATAAATTTATTTCCATCCTGTTAAGAGCATTGATATGAATCAAAACTCCAAAAGAATTTTAACAGGACTTCATCTTTTCTTGTTGGATATAATAAAGTCTTGTAAAAATTCTTTTGGAGTTTTGATTTATATCAATGCTCTTTACAGGATGGAAATAAATTTATTAGCCTAATGTGACAGAATATTGGTTTTTTTCTTAAAAAGTATATATATATATATATATATATATGGTGTTTCACAATTGTTTAACGTTTGGGGCTGTAGAATGTGCCGACTGTATCTTTGCAAAAAAGTAACATACACTCATACACACAACGAATGTGCTGGGAATGAACCTAATTTAATTGAAGATTCGGAGATTTTGGTGAAATGCAGACTTCATAGTTATTACAACCAAGTTTATTCTAACTCGGAATGGTAGTACGTGTTGGGGCCCGATGTATGGGTTAAATAAAACATTTTTTATCGTTTTCTTTACTTTAACCCCTTAAGCTGTGATCAAATAAATGATTAATATTAAATTAAATAATTATTATTAGATTGCAATGCTTGAAACCATTTGAATGTGTGCAGATGGAACTATTAGTATTAGATCTTTCCTGTTGGCTTATATATATATATATATATGTGTGTGTGTGTGTGTGTGTGTGTGTGTATGTATATTTAAGACAACAGGAAAGATCTAATAGATAGTAGATAGTAGATTAGTAAATATATATATATATATATATATAGTAGATAGTATATATATATATATATATATATATATATAGTAGATTAGTATATATATATATATATATATATATATATATATAGTAGATTAGTATATATATATATATATATATATATATATATATATCATTATTAACAATAAAATTAAAAGATAGACTTCATTATGAATTTATTTCAACAGCTCACCAAATGGCTCTTCAGATGGGATTTTGAACAGAAATATGTTTCTTTTTAACCGTTAACATCGGGGAATACATTTCCCCTTAATTAAGGCTTTCAAGGAATTATTATATATATATATATAAGATGAAAGAAATAATTGGCATTGTGGCAAATGGAAGAGCAGCTCTAGGCCTTCATCCAAAGCGGTGATGGTCCAAGGAATCCACAATAAACAAAATAAAGATGGTTTTGGAAGAAATTCATCATTTTAAAGAAATCAGGCCTATTTCTACTGCCGTAGAACAAAGGAAACAGGGTTCATGGATAAAGTGGGTAAATACAAAAGACAGAGCTGTCATATGAGGAGCCTCAAGTACATGGAATCCAAAAAATTTAGTTTCCTTATAAAGGCAGACTACGACGTCTTACCAACACCAATCAACCTTCATACTTGGGGGTTAACTAAATCCGGCCGATGCAGGTCATGTGGGAAAACTGCCATCCTCAAACATATTCTCACTGGATACGAGTATGCTCTAAGAAGCTACATATGAAGACATAAAGAAGATATATTGTGGGACTGCCAATAAAGCTCTAAATTATATCACCAATAGAGCGATTCATTTCGTTAAAGAAGGAAATATTTCGAAACTTTCGCGTAAAAATATGCACAGATCATCATTGCTCGATGGCAGCACGGACTGTCACGTTGCAACCGATTTAGAACATCATTTCGTTTTTCCAATTGAAATAGCGTTAACGATCCAGCGTCCAGATATTGTCATTTGGTTCGTTGAATTAAAAAGTTTTCGTTATTGAGTTAACAACCCCTTTTGAAGAAAATTTCGATTGGGCACATCAGCGTAAGTTGGATAAATATGAGAATCTGTGAGAACAATGTCAGATATGGCTGGATAACCAATGTCAACGATGGATGTTTAAAAATGCAAAATACAAAAACCTGGGCGAAAGTTTGTATAATATTATACAAACTTTCGCCTAGTTTTTTGTATTTTGCATTTTTAAACATCCATCGTTGACTTAACATCGTTAATATCACCCCTCTTGGTCCTGATGATGGTTCAGTAGAACCGAAACGCTATAGTGTCGACTTTGCTTCTCAATAAATCTCTCCTTCTACTTGGATTACCTTGTTATCAATTTTTCTTTATATATTGTCGGATTACACTCCATTATTTACTTCAGCATATATATATATATATTTCTCTTTTCAGATTATTACTGGAAAATTGTTAACATTTTGAGATATTCAACCAACTATAATAGAATCATGCCTTGGACGACGGAACAGAAGATTTTTTGTGTGAAGACATCACGAAACTAAATCTTTCAAAATTGGTCAAGCATGATACAGAAGGAAGTTCATTTTCAACTCATTCTAAAAACTAGTCAGATTTTCAAGTTGCTCAAGAATTTTGAAGCTTATGGTACTTGTGAAGATCGTAAGGCAATGGATTCTTCACCATCTGGGCCTCCGATTGCAAGCGATCACCCAAGAGGAATATGCACACGTTATCAATAACTTTGCACTCCACATACAACAGTGCCTCAACTGAGAGGCAGCATCTTAAGCAATTACTCTTGAGCTCCTCCTGATATTTTTGGTTCGTGTTTGAAATTAATAGTTGCATATCCAAAAATTCTATTCTTTTACCTTACAATTTCAAAAATTGTAAATACACACTTTATTTATATGTGTATTTACCTAACCCCTCCACAAGAGCATTGTGCAAAACGAATTCATTTTAAAGCGGAGTTTAACAGGTATAAATGTGTTTTCCTTCTCCTAGATCGGTTGACATTGGTAGGAGTATCCAAATGAAGTGCTCAATGTCAACGGTTATCGATGTATAATTAATTATACATCAATACTCAACGTGCAGAGCTAAAAATCCTTTTATATAGAAATAAAAAGAAATGAAAGGTTAAAGTTAAAGAGCCCAGTCTTCCCTACTTTCTACCCATAGCCGGAAAAAGAATAGGTTGAATAATACCTTTCCCGAGGGTATTAACGTTATGGGAAATGCATATATTATGTAAAACACATTATATATATATATATATATATATATATATATATTTATTTCTGGTTGTGAAACCATCATCAGATGTAGACAAAAGAAAGCTTTTATTTGGGTTCCCATTCTCGCCGTGTGTGTGTGTGTGTGTGTGTGTGTGTGTGTGTGTGTGTGTGTGTGTGTGTGTGTGTGTCGCTGACAAACTTCTATGGCATTAAATATATATATGTACAGAAGTAATGACAGCTCATAAGGGATATACTCCTGTGGACCCCTTCACATGGACGTGCTAAGGCAGGATGACCAGCTCGAACATACATACAGCAGCTCTGTGCCGATACGGAATATAGCCCTGAGGACCTGCCGGAAGCAATAGACAATAGGGAGGGGTGGCGAGAGAGGGTCAGGAATATCTGCGGTGATAGCGCAACATGATGATGATAATATATAGTGGTATGTCTGAAAAATATTCAGCCATTTTAAATCAATCATAGAGTTAGTGGAGAAAGACGGAGGTGTATCAAGGGAGGAATAAAGAGGGACAGAGATAGGACATACTGTTAGAGAGAAGTATTTACAACGTTTAGTTTTGTCTCTTTAGCATGAACATAGCTGTTCGATAAAAAGATTGTTGAATGCAAGAATTAAACTTTAGTTCATCTTTTATGGCATAAAATACGGCAATTTGCTTCAGAGTTTTTGTCGAAAAATTATAAAAACAAAATTCTTTGAAAAATTCTTAAAAGAAAATCCTTTGAAACAAACGACAGATTCTTTTGGTTTTTTGGATTTCTTTAAGGAATAAAAGAAATTTAAGTCGAATTTCTGTTCAACCAGATATACAAAAAAAAGAGTATCAAATTATTCGTTAAAAGGTCGGCGCGTACGCGTTTTGAATGGGTTTTACATTAAGAATGAAAAGAAAAAGAATGTAACAGGTGAACTTTGTCAATTTTTCTATTATCTTTATCTGCTTGTAAAGAGAAAATAAATGTTAGAAGATATTCTGGTGTGAATGGTAAAGGAGATAGATAGATAGATGAAAAAAGATCTAGGTTGAAAGATACATATATATACATATATACATGTATATATACATGCATATACAAAGTCTGAGAAAATCTACTTTTTATTTTTAAAAAAATGCACTTATCTATGGGCTATACTGTGTATAAGAATAGTTAATTACTATCCAAACATCTTACTAAAAAATAGATAGATAGATAGATAGATAGATATCACCCTTGAATAACATTATTGATTTTATAAAAAGTTAATGATCTCCTAAATGAAAGATACCAGGATTTTATCATACCGCCAAAACGGATATTATTAGGTATCTATTACCAAACTATACGGGATTTAAACTTTGCAACCAGAGAGGAAATTGCATTAAGATATATTAGGTATGTACTTTAAAAAATTCAAATTATATACAAGAACTACCGCAAGAAAAAGCAGTTTTGCTTCCAGTAAAGTCTTCTTCAGATGATGACCCAGGGTTCAGGCTTGGTTTCGGGGCCGAAACATCATTACCACTAACCCAGGACGTCTCAGCAGTATCTCAGCACCATATTAGAATTTATGGTTACACAGTTTTAATTCTGTAGAGTTTGGAAATAAATAACAACGAATAATGTTCGTTTTTATTGTATAATATTCAACTAGAAATAATGAACTCTTGATATCTTTGGTTTAGAAGAAAATTGACTTTTTATTTATTTATTTATTTATTTATTTATTCATTTTAATGGTGGGGTATACTTATTTATGGGCTATACTGTGTACAAGAATAGTTAATTACTATCAGTACATGAGACAAAAGAAAAATATAAGAAGTGTACGGATTGACTCACCTTCCTATTTTGTCTGATATATATATATATATATATATATATATAGTTTTGTGTATGTTCACTTATATTTTTTTAATATCAGTTTATCAGATTGATGGTTGAATTTGTTTTGTTTTGTGATTTTTTTTTTTTTGTCTTTTTTGTGTGTGGTCTATTTATAGATGAAATTTATGAGAAATCCTAATTAAGAAAACTATAATTCAACGAAAGAAGAAACGAAGAAAGGAAAAAATAAACGACTGAATAGAATTGAAGCAAAATGCAATGAACAGTTATCGTCAAAGAAATTCATTAAAAAATATGACAAAGAAAGAAAGAAAGAAAGGAAGAAAGAAAGAAAGACTAGGGCCATACTGAGGGGGAAATAGCGAAGTAATAAAATTCAACAAGAAAGAAAGAAAGAAAGAAAGAAAGAAAGAAAGAAAGACTATGGCCATACCGAAGGGGAAAATAGCGAAGTAATAAAATTCAACAAGAAAGAAAGAAAGAAAGAAAGAAAGAAAGAAAGAAAGAAAGAAAGAAAGACTATGGCCATACCGAAGGGGAAAATAGCGAAGTAATAAAATTCAACAAGAAAGAAAGAAACAAAGAAACAAAGAAATCAAATACATTGAATTTTAGAAGTACCTGATTAACTGAATTTCTCCTGACATGCAATTAAAATTTGCTTCCATTTATATGAGTTGTTCAGTCGGCGGCGGAATCTAGGTCAAAACCTCGATTTGAATATTGAATCGTATTTGAGGTTTATTATTCTTCTGATGCTGCACACTGAAAAAAATTATGAAAAAGAAATGCGAAGTAGAGATTTAATATCAGGCATTATAGACACTTCAAATAGACAAAATCAGAAAATCAGAGACAGGCTCCAAAAGTTATATCTTCTATTCATTTCCATAGAAACAACAAGAGACACAGAGAGTACATTAATACAATTAGTAGAAGTAAGTTTTCAGTGACAAAACACTATTTTTTCCGTAGTCTCTCCATTTTCACGAACTAGAGCCTGTATGCCACGCTCGTAGAAATCAGAGGACCCACTTTTTATTCCATTCTTTTTTTTACAGCTGAGATAACTGCATCCTTGTCACAAAATGATATCTACGAAGTCCGTCCTTCATCAGCGTAATTCACGCTAATGAGGTATTTACCATGACTTGAAAGCTGTGTTGAACCAAATGAAACATCGGAGGTTGTGAGGTTTATCATATTCAGTCACAATTCAGATCAGTCATCCAAATGAGGGACAACAGGATACTAATAGTTTTCCTATACAACCAGCTCTGTGATATATACTTGGAATGAAAGTAAATAAAGGATTGTAATCCAACATTATGTAGAAAAATTGATAACAACGATCCAAGTGGAAGGAGAGATTTATTGAGAAGTCGATACTATAGCGTTTCGGTTCTACTGAACCATCATCAGGTCCACGAGGGGTGACATTACCAATGTTAAGTCAACGATGGATGTTTAAAAATGCAAAACACAAAACCCTAGGCGAAAGTTTGTATAATATTATACAAACTTTCGCCTAGGCCCCCAGCTTCGGTTGGTCCACCTTCGGGTGGGCGAGCTGCAAACTTTGTCCCCAATGTATGGCACTTGACCTTGCTGTCTAGTTCTAGCTATAACCCGGCATACGTGCCCAGATCCAGATTCGGATTCGTGAAACTGCTTGCCTCATTAGACCCACATTGCACTTAGTGGGTCGATGAGCAGTACAGACCAGTGGGATTCGAGTCTTGGCTCGTTCCTGACCTTCCCCACCCCTTTATCCCCACTTCAATCGGCCTTCGGGCTTTTGACCTTGTGTCAAGTCCTGTCTGGTGGGAGGCAGAGACAAATATTATACAAACTTTCGCCTAGGGTTTTGTGTTTTGCATTTTTAAACATCCATCGTTGACTTAACATCGTTAATATTACCCCTCATGGTCCTGATGATGGTTCAGTAGAACCGAAACGCTATAGTGTCAACTTCTTAATAAATCTTTCCTTACACTTGGATTACTTTGTTATCAATTTTTCTACATACTTGGAATGTTGATAAAAACTCTTGTAGCATTAAAAGGACGAGCTTAAATACAACTTTAAAGCCAAAAATTTCTTGCAACACAATGTTTTTCTGCTCCTGGGTGCACATAAGTTCAATAATGCATATGTGTCAAGATGAGTATGTATGATTATAGATTAATTGGTTGATTGGGTTTTATGGTCTTTACGGGAGTTACATTCAGGTTTCGTTTCCACAAATACAACACAAATTTTCATCATCTCATCATCTTGTCGTGCCATCTGCACGTATATCCCTGACCCTCTCTCGCCACCCCTCACTATCGTTCATCGCTTTCGGCAGGTCCTCAGGGCTACACCCCGTATCTTCACAGAGCTGCTGTGTGTAGATTCGAGGAGGTCGCCTTGATTTTGCTCGACCATGTGTAGAGGTCCATCGGAGTACATCACTAATGAGATCGTCCCTGCTTCTCGAGCAGTGTCCTGCATGTCTGGTTCGTCTAATTTGGATAGTTTTCGTGATGGGTGGTAGGTGGCCGTACAGTTGCTGCTTTGTGGGGTACTGCCTCCTGTTCAATATTGCTCACAGCCTTCTTGTGTAGTTGCCGTCAAGCTTTTTCTCCAGCCTTTTTGTTAGCGTCCATGTAGTGCATCCATATAGCTGTAACGACACGATCGCTCCTTGGAAGAAACTGCATTTCATTTTATCGATCAGGTATGACTGCCATATGACCGATAGCCTATCGATAGCTGTACATGCCTTTGTTAGTCGCGTGTCGATGTCTGTCTTGGTCGATGAGACACTGCTTCCTAGGTAGGTTAACTTGTCTACTAGAGAGCTACCGTTTAGTGTGGAAATGTCGCCTGTTTGATTATAGCACATATATTCCGTTTTGTGTGCATTAACATGGAGGCCAACGCCTGCGGCAGCCCGTTCCAGACTATGCAGTAGGGTTTCTGCTTGGGCGGATGCATTTGTCAGAATCGCTATGTCATCGGCATAGTCGGCGTCGGTAATTGTTTTTGCGGGATACCTTCAGAAAATGACAACAACAAATATTTAGAAACAAACCATTTAATATTCCTAACAAACAGGATAAAGATAATTCAAATACAATGTTCATTTCATTTGCGTGTGTGTGTGTGCGTAAAAAATACAGCTATGGCCAGTTGAATAAAAATATGATTTGTTCGTCCATGTGTGCGTGTGTACATGTTGGGAAAGTCAATTGAATCAATGTGTCCATAGTTGGCCGAAGTAAAGAGGATGAAAAATTGATTTTACTTACATAAATGTGTAGGCGTGTGTGTATATAAGTGAGGGACAGTAAGTATGGGCCTTTTGTTTTCTTTAGTCGCGTTCCTGTAGTCGGCAAAAGAACGTCGCATGCTTCTTCGCTCTGTGTCTTGTGTGCGATGCCTACTGCTGTCCGCCGTCCTTACCCCTCGTAGTGGAATGCCTTAGTTAATTAAATTCCTCGTTATTTATGCTTTGTGGGGTAACTAAAGTGGATCAAAAATAGGATTTTGTTTAGTTTTATTGCAGGTCCTAACATTCAAGCGTGCAGACGTTTCTTGACCAATCGGATTCGTATAATTACTTATTTATTTTGGAGCCTAGATATTTTTCTATAAATTAGTTTCTGAACCGAATTTTCTAGAATGTTCTTATTCTGTGTTTTTAGCTGATTGGTTGAAAAATATAAAAGTCTAACTTCAATGTTAATACGTACAATTTTGATCCGAAATTACTAGAATGTTCTTATCTTTTATTTTTGGAGTTGATTATTCTAAGGCTAAAAAAAATGTGTATTCTATAATGGAATATCAACATTTGTAGGTTATTTAACGCTAATCCTCTTTATAAATCTAAATCAAATATATGATTTGTCAACATATTTTGTTGATAACATTTTTAAACAATTTTGAGCTCATGTTATATAATAATGTGCCGTATCATAACGACACAATAATTAAACAGACGCAATGATAAAGACGCAGGAAGACTTCTTAAACAAAATATTTACCTCTCACTTTATTGCAAGGGTTCGAAAAGGCTGTGTGGGGTTTTACTGTGAGAGGGAGCTGGAGATCGAACATAACTGCAATATTTTGACCCCTCACTCTTATGACCGTCAACGTTGTGTCTTTCTCGTTTTTTTATGCTCAACCGGTGGCTCACTCTGCTGAGTGATCTGCTACATCTTATCAGCAACTTCTCAGGTCCCCAAACTCCATCGAGGTTCCCGAGGGCCCCATCGGCCGTGTGTGGCTTTCCCTATCACATCTCGTCTCCAACTGGCAAGGAACTCCAACTCCTCTGCAACTCCACTGGCTCGTCGAACTCAACTGAGTTATATAATCGTTCGACGCCCACTCGATCTTTGAAATCGAATGTTTTATCGTCATCAAGCGGAAATAACTGTTATGCAGTTCAGAGGTCACTCTCTTCCGGTGCATCACTCTGTAGTGGCACAGTGGGACCTTCACCTTGTCCCATATTATCAGCCTTAATCCGCCCACGCGATCCCTTTCGATTACTGGCCATTGGAATGTGTCACTTCCTTCCGGTACATAACCTTGGAATAGCATTTATGGGCCGGGTCGAAGGTCAAAATATTACACTCATTTTTTGCACATAGTTAAATTTTTTCAAGAATTGCTATGTAACAATAAAATTTTAGCATCAATCATTCGTTTGCACAAATTTAAATAGATATAGATATGATTTGTAAGTGAATAGTTTGTTGGTGATTTCATTTTTAAATGAGTTAGAACTAATTTGTTTGCACACAAGTATTGCTATAGTTTCTACACAGTTAAATGGTTTCATTTATTGCTAACACTAATAAGTAAGTAAAGTTGTCTCCCTTTAGTCGAGGGTGACCCGAAGGCTCCCTTTTCGATAGCTACTACACCAAGGTGTAGGGGAGGGCGCTACTCCTTTCTCTGGATTGCTCCACTTTACCCTTGATCCTTACCTAATAATGCTAAGTGTTAAGCAAGGTAGCATCAAGTACCTTTCTTTGAGTCTTCGGTATGACTCGATCTGGGATTGAACCCGGGTCTCCCGGGCCATTGGCGAACACTGTAACCATTATGCCTATATCCGGCACTAACACTAATAATTCTATCTAATTTTAATCTTGTTTGCAGATAGTGAAGTCGTTACAAGTTTTCCTACTGAACACTAATTATTCTATTTCAACACAATTCATTCATTCGTACACAATCAAATGTTTCAAGTATTGATATGTAATACCAATAATTCAATTTCGGCACACAAAGAGTTTCAAGTATTGCTATTTAACACTAATAATTCTATCAAACATTACTCATTCGTTTGCACACAATTAAATGATTCAAAGTATTGCTATGTATCATTAATAATTCAATTAAACATCAGTCATTTGTTTACACACAGTTGAATGATCTAAGAGTAATATTTCAAACAATTCAATTTAGCAAAAGTCATTTGTTTTAACAGAGTTTAAATGTCAAACAGTTCTATTTGGACCGATCAGGTGCTAATCACTCTGGGCCAGAGTAGACTTGGAAGCGATGACAATGAAAAGGGTACCCAAAGCTCCAGCGTTACTGGAGCCTTTCAATCAGATTTAGTGCCATATCCGGGACACTCGTTGGAGGAGTCTTACCCCTTTGCAGAGATGCAGTCGGTGTATTCAACAGCCCCAGCTGACTGGGCTAACATATAAGTGTAGCACATATGTATGTGTATTCATGTGGAGATGAACGTATCTTTACAGGGTGTTCATAGTTAGCGTTTGTATGTACATAAATAATATGTGTGATCAATAATGTCGAAAGAATAGCTCAATAAGTTAACAAGGTCGGCAGATTTTATTAGGAGAAAAATAGAAAGTGAAGGATTTCTCGTTGGGGATGAAAGAGTTAGTTTTTAATATCTGTCATAAACAGAAGTCTTCAGATGTCGATAAACAAGGATATAATTTTTTCATGTACTTCAGTTGGTTGGTTCGAGTGAGGAAAACAGTTTTCTTTTCCAGAATGTCGGATTGCATATATTAAAAATTAAAAATAATCAGATCAATTTCGAGAGGGAGGAGTTGCAACACAGACCTGATAGACTTCGAGCCAGGATCACCAGGAACGGAAAAGTTTGCAGTCGGCTGTTTAAACTCTGAATGCTATAAGGGAATTTTGCAAGCCGTGATTGTGACAGTAAGGAATTAGCGCCCAAATCTATTTTATGAAATTTTACACACTCCTCTCCCAGACAGGAAGAAGGGTGAATCCCCTTGCAGTAATATCTAAAGTGCTGGACTGCGACATTTTTATAAGCGAGTTGCCCAATTACGTTGGTTTTCGGGTCAATATCCTCTGGAAAGGCATGAACCTCCTTTATCACCACCACCACCCCCAGCTATGAGTTAAATAGTACCGCTACTTTTCTTCTACGATGGTGGTTTTGGCATTAAATAATCCAGGAAGGTTGATATGCCATTAAAAAAATCAAAACAAACCGACCAGGAAGAACTCGAGAAGTAAATAAGGAAACTACAAGTATGTACTCAGAATTTGCAACTTTTTCTTCCTTGTGGAACTGACTCGTGGCTTGCATGGTTTCACCCTTAACTGACTAATCTTGTCTTATAATAATTTACACAACGTGTGGTTGTGAGTTTAACTGACGAAATTGCACAGGCCACAATGAAAGATTTTTACATTCTTTCTTATTTTAAAAACAATACCATGGGTCGAAATAAATGGAGGACTGAATGTTACAAGAAAATCAATGAAGTTGAAAAGTTGCGCGTTGATCATTAAAAAGAATGGCTACGGCCACGTCCACTAATTGGGCACTGGTTTGAGGAACATAAACAAGATTAAAATCCAATGTAAGATATAAATACATACCGTAAATTGTGGCATACAAATCAAGCTTTTAAGCCAGAAGAAAATTCTACAAAACTAGGGGTCGACTTATATGACAGGACTAAAATCCAAACCTTTCACTCAGAATGATTAACCAGTAAAATAGAGTACGTAGCAATCGATATACATCACTTACTGTAACTCCAATTGATTGTCAAACATTTCGAAATTAAACTCATGTTTGGTGCACATATTTAACAAATTTGCCCAGAGATTTATATAAAATAATAAAACTTTTCTCTGTGTATTGTGAAGTATCCATTCATCGCCATTAAATGTTATAATAACTCTATGCCACACGCCTTTTCCAACAGCTGTAGCACTGACTGTAAACACTAACCGGAAGGTCACAGTAGTCTACTGTATGTTTGGAATCGACCTATACAGCAGGTATAATTCCCCCGCCCATATTTCTTTAAGTATACAGTTTCAGTTATTTCTATATATATTGAATTAATGTATCTAATCATTCGAGTGAAAATTGACTGGTAAACTTGTTTTCGTACCTGCACTTTGAAACTAGGTATGATCTTTTATCTAAAAGCCTGTTTTCATCTTGGAAATGAGATGATTACTACTTTCTCCTCTAAACAAAGGATTTGTTTTAATATTATGTCAATATTTCAGTTTGACTTGTACAGGGCCATAACACAGAACCTATTTCTTTGTACTAACACTGATCTGTGAGACTCACTAATAATCAATCGTTCTACGGCAAACATCAAGTAATGTGTCTACATCTATTAGCAATGTGCACAAAATCTCTCTCTCTCTTTCTCTCTTTCTCTCTCTCTCTCTCTCTCTCTCTCTCTCTCTCTCTCTCTGTTCATACATTTATTCCTTATTGTTCTTTTTTCTTGCTTTCTTTCCATCTCTCTCATCCTTTCTACTAATCGTTTCTCATTGATTTCTCTCTGTGTTTAACATTACTTTCTCTCTCTCTCTCCCTCTCTCTCTCTCTCTCTATATATATATATATATACGAAATCTAAGCATCTAGATAGATAGATAGATAGATAGATAGATAGATTTCATACATTTTTTTTCTGCTGATCACTTAGTAAAAGCATATTCTTTCTTCTTTTTTTCTTTATTGTCACCTGGCCATTTCATTGTGTTCTCACGCACACATACTCCGTTCGTGTTTGCAAAGATAACGATCTTTCTTTTTTTCTTTCTTTTTTTTTTAATATCCTGTCTTTATTTTGACAGTATTTATAGAAAGTGTTTTGATCGTTGGAAGGCAGGACCTAATTCAAATCTCTATATTTCAACTACCTTATCGACCTCATCAGCTTTTTTTTTTTCAAGAGCCGAGCGACATCCATTCGACGGAAGAATTGATGTGTGTGTATTCTTATTGATATTTACTAAGACTGCTTAAGTCGAATACAGAGACAGATGAAGACCAAATTTGTGCTATTCCAATTGCTAAAAAGAGGAGAATCTATTGCTTACCTTGAGAATCAGTATTTTGTTTCCTAGCTTTTACCCAGGTTTGAACACCGACCAGTGATGTCGGTGGAACAAAAAATCCGTCAATCATAATACAGAGAATAGAACAATGTTAAATTGGTCTAGTACACTGCATTGGAAGATTGTATTTCGTTAGCTTTCAAAGAAGGGGCGTATTGTCTGCCTTGAAAATCAGCATTCAAAATATTGGCCTCGGTCAAAACTCGAACAACTACTAACAGTACTAATAGAAAATAAACGACTACTAATACCAATCAAAGAGGATATATTTGAATTTATGATTATTTCATTCTTTTCGAGTTTTTTACACTAGCGTGAGCTGATATTCTTTTATAAGAGCAAGTCTTTTCAGGTCTCCAGGACTCTTCTTAGTATTCTGATTTAATAGTGCTGTGGTCTGGATGATCATATTATTGTTATTTTACTCGTTATGAATTTTTTACACTCGTTTTAACAGGGGATTTCTCACTGCAGTCTAAATGGCAGCAATACCCCCTCTCCCTTCTCCAGTGTTATTTTAAGTATTCTAAGTGATTTTAGCAGTGATGTGGTCTAGATGCTTTCAATTATTCTTCGGCTCTCCAATACCCCTGTCTCTTTTTCTCGGGTGTCCTGGATATGACACTAAACTGCATCCAGTGATGAGGCTCTGAGGAGTGTGGAGTACACCTTCATCGCCATTAATCATAGGCCAGATCTGATCCAATGTGGTCGTCCATGTTAGGCAGAATATGACCTATCTATGGATCAAATACATATGTTTAAAAATTATTAGTATCAAATAGGAATACTTGAAACCATAACTGTATGTATATTATTTGTATTAGATAAGAATACTTGAAAGCATAATTTTGTGTACATTATTTGTATTTTATAGGAATACTTGAAAGCATAATTTTGTGCACATTATTTGTAGTAGATAAGAATACTTAAAACCATAACTGTATGTAAATTATTTGTATCCGATAAGAATACTTTAAATCATAATTGTATGTACATTACTTGTATTCGATAAGAATACTTGAAACTATATAACTGTTTGCAAACAAATGATTATCATAGATGAATAAAAATGTACGATTAAAAAATGATTCCGAACGAACAATGAAAATATAAACAATTTTGATTATAATAAAACATTTATAAATAAATCAAACTTTGACGCTGAATAACACATAAGGAGTTTATATGCTAGTGAATAAGTTAAACCAATCGAAACTTCTTTTCCAGCAAGGTACAAGTATTTACCTATCTTTTCACTTACCTTTAATTTTTCTCAAAAAAATGAAAATATAAATGTTTAAGAACGCGATTCCCTAGCCTCTAGGATTGATTGATATGCTGTTAAAATCAACCAACTAATCTTTCCTGTGGTTGTTTAAAAAGAGATGAACTTTGACTTGTCACCTGTAAATCACGCTTCAGCAAATGCCTGTATCATTTGTTCTAATCAAGTGACGAAGGTATCAGTGTGGACCCCTTCGATAGCACTGACCTTTTGCTCAGAGATGTTCCTAGTGTACCAGTAATTATGAGTAACAGTTACCTCCATCTTCTATTTATCTTTGCTATTGTTTTTTTATGTTGTTTCTTAGTTTGTTTGTTTGTTTGCGAGGAGCGTTCACTTATTGCGGTTGGTTTGGTTGTTAGCAACATTATTATAATCATTTTACTCATTTGAGAGCTTTTCACACCAGCTGATCGTTTTTCTGAAGTTTGAGTGACAGCAAGTCTCATCAAGTGTCCGGGACTTTTCTCAGTATTCTGGCCGAACTTAACAGTGCGGTAGTTGGGATGGTCTCTACTAATGATCTTATTTCAAATTCCTTCAGTCCCTTAACCGAGCGCACCAATGACCAGTTCTTTTTATTTATTTATTCATTTTTTGCTATCACTAGGTCTGGTCGTCAGGCATATACTATTTGTTCATATGGTCAAATTTCAACTTTTTGCACAATTCCGAGTGGATTACCATCCCCACCCAGTCGTGTCTAGTCTTATACTCTTTTTGCACTAATTTACTACATCTGCATATAATGCGGTTGATCGTTTCAAGTCTGTCACCATATAATTTACATCTGCTATTTTGTTGCGTCTTGTCTATTCATGCCCTGACATCATCATCATCATCATGTCATGCCACTAGCATGGATATCCCTGACCTTCTCTCGCCTCCTCTCCCTATCGTTCATCGCTTTCGGCTGGTTCTCAGGGCTACATCCCGTATCCTCACATAGCTGCTGTATGTATGTTCGAGCTGGTCGTCATGCTTTTGCTTGGCCATATGAGGGGGTCCATGGGAGTACATCACTTATGAGCTCGTCCTTGCTTCTCCAGCAGTGTCCTGCATGTCTGGTTCGTCTAACTTGGATAGTTTTCGTGGTGGGAGGCAGGTGGCCGTATAGTTGGTGCCTTGTTCAATATTGCTCGCAACATACTTGTGTAATTGTTTTGTACTGCTACCAGAAGAGATTCAATTTTTCATTTCTTAGCCATGTCCAAGTCATCTCGAGTGAGATTTTGCTCATTATTATTATCATTATTATTGAACTTCCAAATAACAGGAAACTTACTTAGCATAACGTCGTCAAAAATGAAATCGGTGTCTCAGGTTCAAATCCTGAACGAGGCTGTTTGCGAGTCTCTTTGAGCTAATGTACTTGAAAAAGGCATGAATCCATCTATTCTCCCCATTAGCTATGGGTAAATAGCAGGACAAACTGAGTTTTTTAGTCTTGATAAAGTAACTTGTCTGGGAGAAAGAAAAGTCTGAAATCAAACCAACAGTACCCCTCTTAACAAATTGACTTTGTGTCACATCCAGTCCGTGGCGGAGGGGTTGGGCATATACATACTTCCAAAATAATCAAATGAATAGCCATAAAAATGAGTTGGATAATAGAAAAAAATGAACCATTTTTTAATGAAATTCTTTGGGTTTTTTCATTTGTTTTGTTTTTGTTTGTTTTTTAGTGGTTTTGTTTTGTTTTGTTTTGTTTTTGTGGGGGGTAAGTTTTTGTTGATCTAATTTTTTTTTTTTTTCGAAATCAGTCTCAACAGCAATTTCTTTTGTCTTCCAATTCATTCTCTCTTTGCTTCTTTCATCTTTTATTTTCTATCTTTCTTCCTTTCTTTTTTTTCTTTGAAAAAATGATTTAAAAGGATTTCTGTACTTGATTGATTTCAACGACATTTCAACTCGTTCTGGATTATTTTATGACAAAAAGTTTGAGAATAGCGTTCATTGTACATTCATATTTACATTTTTGTGTAGTTATTTCTTAAAAGATTTTTATTTTTATTTTTGATCGCTGTCCTATCAAATACAAATAATTTTTAAACAGATCTATTTTATCCATTGATGAGACCTTAACAGGTACAAGCACTCCGGGTTAAAGTGGACCAGGGAGTAATAGCAATGAAGGGGTACTCCTCGCCATCAGATACAGTTTAGTATCGTAGCTAAAGCACTCTTTTTATTTATTTATTTATTCATTTTTTTTTTTTTTTTTTTTTTGAGTGAGATCTTATTCCCTGGTAGGAGAAAACAATCAGCTTATTTTAGCGGAGGGTTGGAGCAAATACATACTTCAAAACAAGCAAAATAAATAGTAATAAAAATCAGTTCAATATAGTGAAATGAGTCCGACACACTTTTAAGATTTTTTTTTCTTTATTTTGGGAAAGAGTGTTGAGAGGTTTTTGTTTTGTTTTGTTTTTAATTTTTTGCTGTTGTCTTTTTGTTTGTTTGTTTGTTTGTTTGTTTGTTCGTTCAAATCAGTCCCGCTAATAATATTCCTTTTTCTCCTCCTCCCTTTCCAATAAAACCCAGTTTTACAATTATGACACTCAATTCCTTGTCATAAAGCAACGTCACGATATCGTTAATAAAAAACAATCGATTGTATAATTGATATCTTTGATTTCTCCATTTAACCATTGATCTTATTTAATTGATTTTTAATCAAAATTTCTTTCGACATCCCCCCCCAAAAAAAAAATTAAATATTGCCAATAACAGTCTGCAGAACTGTTAAAATATTGCTATTTTTCAAACCTTTTTGCGTTTTTCTAATTTTATGAAAATGTTTTTGCTTGATTAACTGTGAATTTTATAAACAAGGTCAATGCATTTCCCTTAAATCAAAGATCAACGCTTTAAAGATTTGGCATTGTACACATGTAATGGTCGTTTGAATATCCTTAGAAGGAAACTAGAAACGAAATTAGCGCCTTCTGAATTACGTGTATGGGAACTACACCTTCAAAATCAGCGCTGAGAAAACCATTATTTAATTTATTTATTTTTTCATTAACAAATCAAGATTTTGGTTACAAATTTCAAATCTGGCGCCTGATTTAAGTTCTGGCGAACAAAACAACAATGAATTACCAGGAACATATTTTCAAATATTCATACGATTGCTGCTGATATCGTTCGGACGTAGTAGAAAATAGGATAACCATATTGGTTAAAGAACTAGTCACAACATGACAGTTCTTTCCTCGGTCTAAAATTCTTTTGAAGTTGGTCAAAAGTTACTAAAGAAACTGAGTTAAAAGTTCAGTGAAGAAAGGAAATTTTCGTTTGGTTTTCTTTGATTTATTTGTTTAACGGCATATCAAGTCCTATTGAGGTATTTAATGCTAAAATTTGATTCATTTGTAAATGTTTGATTGCAATCAAAATCAAACCAGACCTGTGAATAGTTATTCACAGGTTTGGTTTGATTTTGTTTTTTATTTAATGGCATATCAACTCCTAACTGGTTATTTAATGCCGAAATTTGATTCATTTGTAAGTGTTTGATTGTAATCATAGCTACATTTTCAATATTACATTGCATGTTTTTAAGTTGCACATCTTATTTTTTTATAATCATTAGTTTGCTCACTGTTATATAATATCAAGTATTCATATCTCATACAAATAATTTGCACACAATTGTATGGTTTCAAGTATTCCTATCAAATACAAATAATTTTCCAGTGGATTTGTTTAATCCCTAAATGGGACCCTAACTGGTATTACCAGAGTCGACCTGGGAGTACAGACAATGAAGAAGTACTCTATAGTCTAGTGTCATACCCAGGATACATTTTTTTTTGTGTGTGGGTTTTACCCCTCTTCTATGGATAGAGTTTACTTATTCTAAACCTAAGCAATTTTGTGGTGGGTGTTAGGCCACAGAATCTCTACATTTAACTGACGTGAATCACAATCAGATCTATAACATCGTATAAAGAGAAGCAGGTTAATGCAAGAAGACTACCTGATTACAGCTCAGTGTGTGACAGATTTAGGTCTCCCAGAGAAAGAAATACGAGAGAGAGACAAGGAGAGTAAAGTAATACCGAAAATGAAACAATCACTAGAAGAAATACAAGACCTACAAAAGGCATAGAACCTTTACATTTCAGGGAAATGTAGTGATACTGACAAATTAATATGCCTAATTAGCATAAGTGTCAGAGAGAGCCTACATAAATCTCTCACTGAGAATAACTGGGAAGCTTCGCCAGCTACTGTTTCGTGCAGAGGCTTTTCAGCAGACTGTCTGTCGAATTGCACCTTGACCGGCATCCCTGAGCCTCAGGGGGACTGCCCCCCACCCCAGACTTTAACTCTCTTTGGACGAGTTAGGTTTATTGCCTGGCGCCTGAGGCGCCCTTTTTTAGGGGAATGCCGACGGGGCCTGAGACATTTTTGG
The DNA here is from genome assembly GCA_963585895.1 of Sepioteuthis lessoniana. Classification (NCBI taxonomy): domain Eukaryota; kingdom Metazoa; phylum Mollusca; class Cephalopoda; order Myopsida; family Loliginidae; genus Sepioteuthis; species Sepioteuthis lessoniana. The sequence goes on from OY757922.1 coordinate 20,996,352, forward strand.
AGCTGCCGGGCGTGTCTGGGCCACGGCCCAGCGCCTAGACCTACCATAAAAGGCCTTGTACCACACACGTCCGTCTAGTGGGACGTTCGTCAAATATCGCTTGGCCAGCAACTGCTTCGCGCAGAAGCTTTTCAGCAGACTGTCTGGCACCTGTGCCGGACAGTCAATTCATCGAGCCTCAGGAGGCCGTCCACCCAGGCTTTAATCCTCCTTGGAAAGGTTAGGTTAATCGCCTGGCGCCCTGTTTTAGGGGAATGCCGACGGGGCCCGCGGCATTTTTGGAGCTGCCTGGGGCGTCTGGGCTACGGCCATGCGCCTGGAACCACCAAAAAAAAGTCTTGTGCTACACTTGTATGTCTGGTGGGATGTTCGTCAAATATCGATTGATTAGCCACTGCTTCGTGCAGAGGCTTTTCAGCGGACTGCCTGGCATCCCTGCCGGGTCACTTTCTGGTGAGCGAGCTGGATTATTGACACCTTTGTCACCTTTGTATAGCACTGGACTTTGCTGTCCTGTTTAAGCTATAATCAGGCATCCGTGCCTGGACCCAGATTTGGGTCTATATCCAGCTAGGCTAATCAGGTCCACATTGCACTAAGTGGGCTCGAGCCCTATTGGACTATGCTGGTCATCGATCTTCGGGTCATTTGACCTTGTTTCAAGTCCGGCCTGGTGGGAAGCAGAGACAAATATCAGCTTGAGTTACCATTAACTAGTGCTAACTTTTCACATCACAACACAGATTTTTAATGCTGATTGCCAAAGGGGACATAATTCACATCCGCTGTATTTATTGACAATACATTTACCGATCTTTAAAATCTTATATTTGTCTTTGTGCTGTGGTTGACAAGTTGATCTTGTTGACCAATTACTACTAAGTTGTGGGTTCGATCCTTACTGGCGTGCTCGGATTATGCTAAGTAAATGATTTGCAGATGTTTTAATAATGATGTCAGTTCACACAGACATGTTTATAAGATCAACTACAAAATGCTCTTAATTCATTCTTTAACTGTAGTCTTTTGTTTTTAGTCGTATTCTTAATATTTTCAAAAATGTCTCCAAGACTAGATATTTCTAATTGATGCCATTCAGCTAATCTGTCTGTCACCCAGTTTCAATTAATTTTCTCGGGCCTATGAGCACCTGTTCGCCACCTCTTGCTTGATGCTTACTCTCTTCTTCAACCTTTAATTAATCTCTCTCTCTCTCTCTCTCTCTCTCTCTCTCTCTCTCTCTCTCTCTCTCTCAATCAATCAATCAATCAATCAACACACACACACAAGCCATTTCTCTCACACACACTCTCTGTCTCTATCTCTCGAGCGTATTAACACCGATTCTCCACTCCTTGCTAATCTCTTATCTATCCTTTAATTACCGTCTCTCTCTCTCTCTCTCTCTCTCTCTCTCACACACACACACACACACACACACACACACGCACACACATACGCGCACTCACTTCCACTCTCTTTCTCTCTCTGACGTAAACATTAATTTTCCTCTTATTCTGCCTAACCTACTCTCTATCGTTTCTCTCTCTCTCCTCCTCTCTCTATCTCTCTCTCTCTCTCTCTCTCTCTCTCTCTCTCTCTCTCACACACACACACACACACACACACATTGTTATAGTTTTCTTCTCACGTTCGTAATATCTCTTCACAAATACTTCTTTCAATATTTACAGACTATTTTTCAACTCATTTTTACAATATATTACTTCTTCAATTTCTTATTTTATTTTCTTTACTTCTTTCTTTCTCTTATTCTTTCTTTCTTTCTATGTCAGGGCGATGAAAGAAAGATTCATTCAACGAAATTATTTTCCTTTTTATCTTCCCACCCATGCAAAATCATTACAAGTTATTAGTGAACAATTACCGATTCGACAATCACAAAACAAAGTCGATTTCTCGACACATTTTCACTTCCATTCATTATATAAAAATATCTGATAAATGATATACAATATCGCCCATAAATATATCGCTCTTCCTGTGTGGCTTAAAATACCCTGGCTATCCCCTGCAGAAGAGTAAGACCACCCATAAAAAAAGAAACGAGTGTCCTGGATATAACACTAAACTGTATCTGATTATGCGAATCCAGTTCTGGGGCTCTAGCAAATATGGAGTTACCTCTTTATTGCCATTACTCCCAACTCCACAGACCTGGAGTGGTAGTACTTGTTTGGGCCCCATCTACGGGTCAAATAAATCAGTTTAAAAATCATTTTTATTCGAAAGCAGTAGTTGATACGATATAGTTGTGTAAATTATTTGCATAAAGAATAATTACTTGAAGCAATATTTGTCTCGTGGGTAAAGTGTTCGCCAATGGTACGGGTGACCTGGGTTCAATCCCTGGTCGGGTCATACCAAAGACTTTAATAATGGTACTTGATACGTCCTTGCTTAACACTCAGCGATATAAGGTACGTATCAAGGGTAAAGTGGAGCAATCCAGGGAAAGGAATAGCGCCCTCCCCAACACCTCGGTGTAGTAGCTATTGAAAAGGGAGGCTTCGGCTCGCCCTCGACTAAAGGGAGGCAACTATACTTTACTTATAATTGTTTACTAAGGATAATTATTAGTTACTTGAAGCCATATAACTGTGTGCAAACAAATGATTACAATTAGATATAATTAGATATATAAAAGTAACTTCGGACGATATAATTGTGTATAAATTATTAGTATGATGGAGGTACCGGTGGTGTAATGGTTATCGTCGTAGGAAATGGACACGGCGACACGAGTTCAAATCCTGGACGAGACTCATTGCATTTCCCATAGCCCTAATATCCTCCCTCCAGCTATGGGTAAATAGTAGGGCAGACTAGGTTCTTCAGCCTTGGTGAGGCAACTAGTCTAGGAGAAGGAAAACTCTGAATTCAAACCTGTTAAACTCCGCTTAAAAAATTACCTTGTGGTAAATAGGATAGAATAGGATAAATTATTAGTATGAGATATGAATTCTTGAATCCATACAACTGAATAAAAATTATTAATATTAGAAAAAATACTTTAAACCATATATCAACGTACAAATTATTCGTATAACATAAGAATATTTGAAACTATACAACTTTGTGCAAATTATTTGTATTAGATATGAATACTTGTAATCAAAAACCAGTGGGCAAAGTATTTGTATTAGATAGGAATACTTGATACCATATTACTGTGTGTAAATTGTATTAAGAATTATAATTTGAAGCTATAATTGTTTACTAAGGATTATAATAATTATATTACACACTTATGAGATAAGAAGAAAAACAAATAACTTTTAAATATTTTTAACACATTTAATCTAGTGCCTGGGCAAGACATTCAACAGTACTCAGTGGTGATGCTTCAGTTTTAGACTTCTGGAAAGGATGGGGGTCACCCCTTTAATGACATGGTTTCCAGGTCTATTCTGGGCTAGAGCGGTAGTACCTCTAAGATCCCTCTTATGGGTCAAATCAATTTGTTCTGAAAATTATTTGTATTAAATTGAAATACTTGAAACTATATGCGCGCCAACAAATGCTTATTATTGAATAGATTTATAGAAGTCAAGAAGAATGGTAACCTAAGGGTTATTGTTAGTTACTTAAAAAAATTTATTGCTTGCAAATTATTTCCTCTCGATAAGAATACTTGAAACCACATAACTGTGGGCAAACAAATGAAAGTTTTTCACATCAGCTTTAGCTGACAGTCTTTCACTGAAGTTTGAGAGACAGCAGTCTTCTCAAGAATCCGGGACTCTTCTCAGTATTCTGGCCGATCTCAATAATGCTGTAGTTTGGACAGTCTCCATCCGTTGCGTTATTTCCAAGCCCTCCAGTCCTTGTACAAATTCTTTAGTGACTGTAGTTAGAGCAGTTGGTACAACCGTCACTTTCATATTCCACAGCTTTTTCAATTCCCTAGCGAGGTCGAAGTTCTTATCCCTATTTTCGCTTTCTTTTAATTTTACCCTGTGGTCCGCTGGGATAGCAAAGTCCACAATTCGGCAAGTTCTCTCTTTTTTGTTGATTATTATAAGGTCAGGTCGTCTGGGCTAGATTAGGTGATCAGTTTGTATCTCAAAATCCTAGAGGAATTTGTGTGTTTCATTCTCTAGGACAGATGTTGGGTTGTGCATATACCATTTGTTCGTATGGTCAAACTTCAATTTTTTGCACAATTTCCAGTGGATCCCTTTGCCCACCCAGTCGTCCCTACCCTTATATTCTTTCTGTGTTAATTTGTTGCATTCGCTTATTATGTGATTTATCGTTTCGTCTCTTTCACAGCATAACCAACATCTGCTGTGTGTTGCATCTTATCTATTCTCGCTTTGATATGGTTGGTCCTTAAGGCGTTATTTTGTGCTATTATTAGAAGTTTCTCTCTTAAGGTTTCCCTTTCTTAGCCACATCCACGTTTTCTTGCGTGAGATATCGCTTGTTAGTCGCTTAAAACGTCCATAGAGTTGTTTTTCTTCACACTTTTGTTTTCTGGCTATTGTCGTTCTGCTAATCCTCGGGTCGTTAGTATTACTTCTGATGGCTCTAATCAGACTTCTTCCACGTTTTTCTATGTAGTCCTCGAATCATTGTATCGATGCGTCAAGTCCTCTTCCTCCCCCTTCCCTTGACACATATAGTCTGTCAACGTCGTCTCTGGGAAGCAATGCCTTATGCATGGTCATTAGTTTTCTTGTTCTCTGGTTCATTTGTTTGAGTTCTTCTCTGGTCCTCATCAAGAATGGTCCCGAGTATCTTACAAGGGAGACAGCCCAAGTATTTATCCCTTTGACAAGGTTCCTGCGACAGAGTTTTGTCTCGAGTAGTTTTCTGGTTCTTCTGAGATGCTCTTTTTTGATTTTTTTTTTCTTTCATTTCCATTTGTTTGATGGTGTCGTTTCCAATTTTCCCAAGTATTTGTAGGTTTCCTTTTCTACGGGCGTTCTGACAACTTGATTTGGTAGTTCGACCCTTTCCGTCATGTGTCGTTTGCCACTTTTCATTACTAGCATGGCGCATTTTTCTATGCCAAATTCCATTCCTATATCTTGACTGTATATTCTCACAGTCTGTATTAGGGTTTCCAATTCTTTTTTGTTTTGGCAAAAAGTTTGATGTCGTCTATGTACATCAACTGGTTGATCTTTTCCTGCGATTTACTGAGTTTGTATCCGGCTGTCCATTTCCTGGGGATGTGGCTGAGTGGCATCATGGCTATCACAAATTGTAATGATGATAGTGCATCTCCTTAGAACATGCCTCTCTGGATCTTTACCTCGGCTAAGATTTTCCCTCCTGCTGTCAATTTCACTCTCTAGGTTTGTATGGTCTTCTCGGTTAACTGTACGACTTGGTCGGGTATTTTATACATTTTGAGACAGTGTAGTATCCAGCTTTGGGGGACCATATTGTAAGCTTTTTTGTGGTCGATCCAGGCCATAGCTAGATTTTTCCGTCTCGTTTTACTCTCGCTAAGGGTGTGTTGATATATATATAATAGTTTTCCAGTGCCTCTGGATCTGGCTGAGTGTGTCTCGGTAACTGGAGATTTCCTTCGGCCTCAGGGGGCCTTCCTCCAGGCTTTTACCCACTTCAGGGAGGATCATCGCCCGGCGCCTGAGGCGCCCTAAATCAGAGGAATGCCGACGGGGCCTAAGGCATTTTTGGAATGCCGGGCGCGTTTGGGCTACGGCCCTGCGCCGGACCCACCGAAAAGAAGGCCTTGTGCCACACTTGCCCGTTAGGTGGGGCGAGCAACAAATACCGCAGATCAATATCGGTGTTATCCGAACAGTACGAGACTTCTTACCTTTTCTATGTAACTCTATCTTTCTTGTTTAATATAATCTGTTATCTAATATCTGTGTTTGCGTTTTCATTAGTGACCCTTTCCGGGGCCACAATAATGATCAAATTTAAATTTTTGGCACGATTCCCAGTGGATCACTTTGCCCATCCAGTCGTGTCTAGTCTTATACTCCTTTTGTGCTAATTTGCTGCATTCGCTTATTTGTTTGATCGTTTCGTCTCTATCACCACATAACATACATCCGCTGTTTTGTTGCGTCTTATCTATTCTTGCTTTCATATGATTGGTCCTTCGAAAAAATTCAGTTTCTCTCTTAAGGTTTTTGCTTGTAAATAATTTGTTCTAGAGAAGAATACTTGAAAACACATTTCTATGGGCAAACAAAGGATTATTATTATTATTATTTTTATTAAATAGGAACAGTTACTTGAAACCATACAATTATGTACAAAATTGGCCAAAAGGTTAGAGAGTTCGCCAATGGCCCGGTAGACCGGCATTCAATCCCAAGTCGAGTCGTGCCAAAGACCACAAAAATGGCACTTGATACCTCCTTGCTTAACACTCAGAATTATAAAGTACGTGCCAAGGGTAAAGTGGACCAATCAATGGAAAGGAGTGGGGCCCTCTCTTACATCTTGGTGTTGTAGTTATTGAAAAGGAGACCTTTGAGTCACCCACGACTAAGGTCACCAACTATACTTTTACTATTAGTATTACATAAGAATACTTAAAAACATACAATTATGTGCAAATTATTTGTTTTATAAAGGAATATCATATAACTTCATTCAAAAAAACCTTTGAAAATCGACTACACAAAAAAAATATAAATGTAAATGTGTAAAATAGGAACAAAATGTTGTGTCTGAAAGAAAGGAGTCCGCAGAAAAAGAAACACTCAAACTCGAAATTTAAGGAAGAAAAATAGTAGACGTTTTTATTCACTTGGTCTACGATGGGTTGCCGTTAGAAAAGTTCGTTTCATGGCGTTCTTCCTCCCTCTTCTTCTTGGTGGCGACGGCGGGTGTCGTGGTAGCCGGCTTGTTGACACGTTCCTGTCAGTCGTCTCGTGGCAGGCTGGATATGCACGTGTCGCGGTGTCTTGAACCTCTGACGCACCTGTTTAGAAACCTGCCTTGAACTCCCTAAAATCTCGTGACTCGATTTCTTATATAGGGATTTTTTTGGAACAATTCGAAGGTTCAAGAATGTTCGGTGACACTAGTGAAAACGATAGTGAAACACGTGAAAGGTCATATTAAAATCACGCCTGAACTCTGCAGGTCATTCTGCCCGCACGCACTAGGTTCGTGACATTTTCACTGTTTGATGACAGCCGATGTGCTCGCGCATTCTCAACGACAGTGCCCGTCCGTAATATTACAAATGTACCATGAATGCATTTCCAGAATATCTGAGCAAAAAATAAAACCTTAGATGCGTTGACATGCCATTAAAATCCATTGATCAATCAATCAATAAACTTATCGATCGTACAAGAAAAAATATCCACCGATTTTTGTCTGCATTTGACATTAAAAACCAAGAAGAAACGTAGTTCGATAATGGCTGATATCTTGATGTCAGTATAATGGCCTAATGCTTAAGTTTTCTCGATTTGAATACTTCGAAATTTGGTGGGTGGGGTCCTCGTGGTGTAACGGTTAAAGCGATGGACTGCGGAATCGTAGTAAGCGAGTTCGTACTCCAGTCGCGCTATTACGTTCACTTTCGGGCAAATATTCTTGCGGAAGGTATGAACCCCCTTATCTTCCCAGGTATGGGTTAAATAGTACCACTACTGTTCTTCAGAAACAAAGAAACCAAACCAAACTTCGAAATTTAAAATAAAAGTAAGTAAAGTTGGTGACCGTAGTCGAGGGTGACCCAAAGGCTCCCTTTTTAACAGCTACTACAACGATGTGTAGGGGAGGGCGGTACTCCATTCCCAGAATTGCTCCACTTTATCCTTGATCCTCCCCTTATATTGCTGAGTGTTTAGCAAGGCAGTATCAAGGACCACTTTTTGAGTTTTTAGTATGACTCGACCTGGGATTGAACCGCGTTCTCCCGGACCATTGACGAACACAATACTCATTAGGCCAATGGCCCGGCCAACACCAGAAATCCCAAACAATTTGGCGGCATTTATCAAGCTTACGGTAGATGGCCTGGTTAAATTACAGTGAAGGAATTTTAGTTGTAAGGTGATACCTTGAATCAATATTTTTTAAAAGAATATATCAAAGATCTGAGAAAAAAGACAGGTCGAAACCAAATTTAAAATGAGGTTGTTAGAAACGCTGTATGTAAATTAGGGGAAAGAATTGAGGATGATTAATGATTTCTTAATTACTCCATTTGCATGTATATATATATATATATATATATATATATATATTTACCCAACCCCTCCGCTCGGACAGGATATGACACAGGGTCAATTTTTAAGCGGAGTTTAACAGGTTTGCATTCAGAGTTTTCCTTCTCCTAGACTAGTTGCCTCACCAAGGCTGAAGAACCCAATCTGTCCTACTATTTACCCATAGCTAGAGAGAGAATAATTGGATTCATACCTTTCCCAAGGGTATTAGTGCTATGTGAAATGCAATGAGTCTCGTCCAGGATTTGAACTCGTGTCGCCGTGTCCATTTCCTCCGACGATAACCATTACACCATGTGCATGTATACATATATATATATACAATGGGGTGAAATTAATATTTGTACATATGAAAATTTTCATTTTTATCTTCCAAATATAGCCTGAAAAAAGTGTTATACACATTTACTGTATAAGGATATATTTTACTAATATGTGTATATAAACTTGGGTTACAATTAATTTTACAGAAATTAATACCATTTATTCAATTTCATGACTGAAAAAATAATCGCACAGTACATTTATATTTCTAGATTATTCCAATAATGCTATCAGTACCCATAGTTAGCCTTCTAGAATGTTCCAATAATGCTATCAGTACCCATAGTTAGTCTTAAAATCCTAACCGGAATTTTCTGCAATTCTGCAAATGAGAACGTTTTGATCATGTTAAGAGATAAAGAATTGATTAATTCACAAAAAGCACTGATTTTTAAGCTTTGAAAAGATAGAGAAAGTTATCGAAAAATCTCAAACATCCTGAGTAGTCCTTTTACTACGATAAGTTCATTCATTGCAAGGTTTAAAAGACGTAACACAGTTGAAAACAAAAAAAAGAACAGGTGCTACAAGGAAGATTTCTCTTGGATTATCAAGAAAATTAGGATGCCTGATTAACCAAAATCCAATGGTTACGTGTGAAGAGCTGCAGGAAGGTTTGTATTCTTCAGGATGTAGTGTAACCAAACGAATAAGTAATGAAATGCAGAGGAATGGTCTAAAGTCACGGAGAACAAAGAAAACTTCTCTCCTTTTTAAACGACATAGAGATGCAAGGTTGAAATTCGTAAGACAGCATAAAGAAAAGGAAATTTCGTTTTGAGTAAGAGTATTATGGACAGATGAAACTAAAATTGAGTTGTTTGGTCATAATTATCGAAATCCTGTGTGGAGGAAAGATGGCGAAGCCTACTCACCAAAGAACACGGTACCAACTGTCAAATTTGGTGATGGCAGTATAATGATTTGGGAATGTTTTTCAGTGAAAGGTGTGGGCAAATTATCAGCAATAGACGGTAAAATAAACAGATCTTGCAAGGAAATGTTGTGACTTCTTAGAGTATTGAACTACATTCTGATTACATTTTCCAGAAGGATAATGATCTCAAGCATACAATTAAATCTACAAAGATGTGGTTGTCTGAAAATAATGTTAATGTTTTGCAATGGCCAAGTCAGTCCCCGGATTTAAATCCAATTAGGAACTTGTGGCGATTTTTGAAAATTCAAATCCGAAAAGGAGCACCAGCAGACATCAATAATCTGAAAACAATATGCCAGGAAGAATGGTACAAAATACCTACTAATTATTACAAGAAATTAATTGAGAACTACAGGAAGAAATCAGTGGCTGTAGAAGTGAATAAAGAGTATTCTACAAAGTATTAAATGAATATAATGCGCTATTTTTTGTACTGTATGATTACTTTTTTCACTCAAGAAAATGAATAAATGACATTCATTTCTGTAAATTTGTAACCTAATTTTATATACACATATTAGTAGAATATATCCTTATACAGTAAACGTATATAAAAATTTTGTTCAGGCTATGTTTGAAAGATAAAAAATAAAATTTCCATATGTACGAATATTTATTTCCCTCCACTCTCTCTCTCTATATATATATATATATATATATAATTTTCCCCTTTTTTTTTGTTGATCCAAAGAGAGAAAAAAAGTAAATATTTTTTAATAAATAGGTTCTCAAAGAGATTCTAATGACTTCTGGTGATGTCTTTGATTAATATAGTTACGACTGTTTCGATAGGGTTGCTGGTTCTTTTTCAATTCTGTTATAGATTTTCGCTTCTGCAGGTGTTGGTCCTCTGTCTTTTTTTTTTTCTTTTTCGTCGTCTTTTTCTTTTTACAAGAGTGTACTGTGTGTGTGTTTATGTGGGTGTACTTCTCTTCCCCTTGCGTCTTAATGTAGACAGTGTATTCGACCCTCAAACTCGATAAACAGACAGTTTTCATCTTCCAAATCGAAGATTCGCTAGTCTGTGTTAAAAGTGATCACCGAGAAAGATATCTCTCTCTCTCTCTCTCTCTCTCTCTCTCTCTCTCTCTCTCTCTCTCTCTCTCTCTCTCTCAACAGTCATTTGTTATTGACTATTTACAGCTAAGATGTAAACTGAAATAATTTTGCATTTGTATCAGTTAAATTAAATTAAGGAGCAAGATGCCTTTTTTTCCAGATAGGTGTCGGGAACCTTCATGCTTTTCAAGTAAACAAGAACCAAATGAGAATTCGATTTACCTTCGTAGAAAGGACATAACGGGGAATCACTGACCTTCGACCGCACGTAACTGATCTGATGGGTTAGCCACAGATAGAAGTACCTTGTAACGATTAACCCTCAACGACACAGCAGTCTGGCGCCGTCGATGTAACACACATTCCTTCGACTACATATTACACTATTACTTCATGGCAGCTAAATTATCAGTGTGAATTTCGGGCCAAATTTGCAAAATAGTTGAATAAACAATAAACTTATATGCAAAAAGTTTAGTAGAATTCTTTCTAAATGTAATTTTTTTTCAATTCATTAATCTATTTTTTTGTTTATTTATTTACGTTTTTGTTTATTGTATTATTTTATATATTATTGAAAAGATTATAGATTATTATTTAAAAGATTATAGATTATTTTGAAAAACTACGAGGATCATTTAATAAGTTTCCAGACTTTTTTCGTATGGGCACTTTTATTGATAGTACACACATAAAACTCTAGTCTCCTTCGAAGTAATCTCCTCCGGCTGCAATGCATTTGTTCTACCGTTCCAACAACTTCTGCAAGGCCCCGTGGAAGTCCTCTTGTTTGAGCGTGTCAATGACCTTCATCACAGCCTCTTTCATCTCCTCAATTGTCTCATAACGACGGCATCTGAGCTTAGGGAATAACCAAAAGTCACAAGGAGCAAGGTCTGGACTAAAGGGAAGGGGAGGAACTGTCTTGATGCCCATCTTGGTTAAATAGTCTGTGACAAGGATGGAATTGTGGACTGGTGCATTGTCCTGGTGGAAATGTCACGGACCTGATTTGAAGAGTGCTGACCTCTTCCAACGGAATCTCTTCCTGAACTCCCTTAAAACCTCAACATAGTAACCCTAACCCTAACCCTAAGCCTTTGGCCAATCAACTCAGATGTATTGACTTCCTTACTCCTCCCACACATCTCATCATCCCTCACAAACTCCCTGTCTTCTTTGAATCTCTTATGCCACTCAAAAACTGATGCTCGATTCATGCAAGATAGTCCAAAAGCAGTCTGAAGAATTCCATACGTTTCCGTGGCATTTTTCCAGGTTTAAAACAGAATTTTATTGCATATCGTTTTTCTAAAGTGTCCTCGCGTCCAGATTGTATTTTTGCATTTCACTAGCTGTGACAATCAGGTTTTAGTAGGGTATATTCCAATTGCTGCTGTAGCTGTTGATTTGAACCTGAAATCATAAAAATTGGCCAGTCATCTCATAAGATGTATAGCAATAACATAGTGAATTTTCAAGAGTCTATAACAATTTTAAATGCCTGTTGTGACGGCAAAATTGTCTAAAATCCCTAAACGGGACTTTATTTTCGCACGTGTGAAGACGGGGCAGGTTGGCACTTGATCCCCTACCGAAATAAGTCCTGTTCAGAGTTCTTTTCTCAGGCAGATAAGAACTGGCATATTACGTGAGGGAATAATTTAAGGCCAGACTGACCGCCGCTGGCAAGGGGTTCCAAATTTCACACTATCACACACCCACCAGGTCGCTTTCTTCTTTCCCCGAGATAATGGAAGAAAGTGAGCCTATAGGTCTTAGTTGTAATAATATTAATATTGCTATGGTCGGCAACTCCGGTTTCCCGTTTGATACTTTAGGAATTAATAGGACAGTTTTAAGCAAGATAATGTAAGGCGAATAGAAGCTGAAAGGAAAGCATGGAATAATAACATAGACCACATGGTAAAATGAAAATACATAAGTTCTTTACTACGGTTATATACATATATATGTTCAAAGTGTCAAAAATATATAATAGGATAGTCCATGAATATAAATGTCTTTTCTTGGCTTTTATCCTTTTTCAAATTGAGAGAGAGTGGTAAACAAAATTTGGGTGTAAAGGGAAAATGTCCCAAAGTTACTTATCTTATTTTTTTGACGGGGTTCCACTGGAGAATTTCTCTTCTTTCACGGGCTAATAGACTTTGTACTGTTTTTAATGCTGGCTTGAGAGACTCAGGTCTCTCATGTCTCAGTCTTTTGTCTTTAGCCCGGAGTGAAATGGCTATCGTCCGTCTGCCACGAGACTTGTCCAAAAACTGTCTTTTTTTTGTCTTTACTTCCGTTGAGGGGAAGGGAACCCCACTTCCGTTTGAGGCTCCCGCCAATCATTTGGCTTCATTTTTCTTTCCCCTTCCGATGTCCGGCGACCCAAGGTCACTTAAGTGCAAACATCTGTGTGACCCTTTTCTCTCATAGCGGTCACTTTTTGACTGCTAGATAATTTTAGTTCAACGGGGGGGGGGTATCATTCCCACCTCCTCGTCTCCGTGAGCCATCACGTGACACTGTACAAAAAAAAGTCTGGAAACGTATTGAATGCAGGTTAATATTATATCAGTCATTAGTCATTGACTAATTCTTATTTTCTTTTTTCCCAACGTTAAAAACAAAAAGATTTCTCCTAATGTAGAAAGACATCGTGTTGTATATTGACCTTCGACCCGGCCAAACATGCTATTCCAAAGTGATGCACCGGAAGCAAGTGACTCATTCCGATGGCAGTTATGAGAAGAAATCGCGTAGGCGGACTTGGCTGACAATATGGGACAAGGTAAAATCCCATGGTACACTCATAGACTGATGCACCGGAAGAGAGTGACCTCTGAACTGCATGATAGTTATTTCCGCTTGATGACGATCAAACATGCCATTCCAAAGATTGAGTGGGCGATTGAACTATTATATAACTCGGTGAGGACAGGAAGTCAGTGAGTTGGAGATCAGAAGAGTTAGAGACAAGATGTGGTAGAGAAAGCCACCACCCAGCGGAGAGGGCCTCCGGGCCTCCGGTTGAGCAGCCCTGGAGAACGAGAAAGACACAACGCTGATGTCCATAAGAGTAGGGATCAATGTACTGCAGTTCTGTTCGGTCTCCAACTCCACCTCATACACACAACCCTTTCAAATAAAGTGAGAGGTATATTTTGTTAAAGAAGTCTTCGCTCGTCTTTATTCATTGCGTCAATATGTATTCTGCATGTATATGTGTATAGTTGTTGCATATGACTATACAACAATCGGTCAACAATTCGCTTTGGTTCTGTTCGGTTAAAGAAAAAACTCAATGTTCTTTTCTTAGAAAAATAATCTCTTCTTTTTTTTTCAGTTCACGTGAACTTCACGCATGTTTTATTCACAGTGGCACCATCTCCTCATTAAGTAGCAAGTCCCTGAAATCAATAGATCTCTTCATAATCCTCAATAGCAATATCTCATCAACTGAAAGCGATGTCAACACACGTATAGGTAAACAATGAACGGATACTGAAATCTAATTTCTCTAATAAAACAAAACATGCATTATTCCACATTGTAGCCGTGTCATTACTGTTATATAGCCGTGATGACGGAAGAAACCACAACGCTAGGTTATAAAAATATGACTCTCACCCTTTATTCTCGAAATGGGTCAAAGCTTCTATTGTGTGAGAGAGACAGACGGAGACAAACGGAGACGAAAACAGAGAGCCATATTGATCCATAACTCCTTCTTGCCGCCCTGTAGGACGCTGTCCCAATGGGACGCCCAGCCATTCACTGGCGCTCTCCTTGACTCCCGAAACTCTTCTGGTCGCAAGCTGAAACTGACTGTATCTCACGTCAGCTTATTTACACAGGTGCGTCCTGTGCAGAGAAATCTCTGATTGACGGTTTGGTCAAGGGTCAATATGCAACAATTTCTACTGTATGAGAATACCACTTGGAATTTAACGAAACACCTGGAGGAAAAGATAAATAAGAAATACACAAGGAAACTACGTGCTGTTTGGGGAAAAAATCCTAGAAGCAGCACCCAATAAAACAGCAGCTGTACGGCATATTACCTCACAAACTATCCGAGTAAGACGAGCAAGATATGATGGATACTGCTTGAGAAGTAACCGACGCTCTCCTACGTACACTTATATATATACCTATATATACATATGTACACACAAGTGTGAGTCAACTAGCAAAAACATTCATCAATTTTGTGCGGGGATTGAGTGCTTTCTAGAGGACTTAAGAGCGATGGCTGATAGGGACGGATTGAAAGAGAGAACCAAAGGAATCTGTGGTGTTGACATGCTTTGATGTTGATAAATGCGGATTGTAATGTAGGAATAGAAAGAGAAGAGCGAATAAGTCGAAAAGAGTCGTTCGTTTGAAAGAAAAAAAATGATCAGATACCAAGATAGCCTATTTGTTCTCTCAAAAGAACATTAAACAAACCTGGGTAAAAAATAAATAAATAAATGATTTTGAAAAAAAAAAAACGAAAAAAAAAAAAAAGATCGTATAAACCAACTTGTTTCAATGATTGTTCTTATGGTGATATTTCATTGAATTTTCAAAGCCAGCCTTTGAAAATGTCTTTCAAGCAAGAGTTTTCCAAATGAGCTGGAGATTGTGTTATGCTAATATCTTCATTTCCTGGGGAATTTCGGTGACGAGGGGAAATTCATTTGATTGATATTTATGATGGCTCTTTTACGTTAACAAAAACAAAAAGAAAAACTTAGCTTTCATCTCAGTCTAGTGACGTCACAAAAAAATGAAACAAAAAGAATGTTGGATTCAATGCTAATTCTTCCTCTACTATTTCTGTTGGCATTTCAGACTTGATCGAAAATTACTTTATGGAAAAATGTTTCGATTAGTGGCTGATTGGTTGCTAGAATGTGACTTTATTTCATTTTATGTGACATTTTCGTCCATTTTTTTCTTTGAATCTTTAAGATTCTTCTTCGCTTTATCTTTACTTTTGTTTAATATCATTGAAAAAAGTTTAAATTTACAATGGAAATTAAATTAAATTTTAATCCTATTACTTATTTAAATTCTTTGTTTTCAATATCATATATCCCTTTCTTCTTCTTCTTCTTCTTCTTCTTCTTCTTCTTCTTCTTCTTCTTCTTCTTCTTCTTCTTCTTCTGTGCTTTTTGCACCAGTTCTAACTGATGGTTTTTCACAAGAGTCTAAGTGACAGCAAGTCTCTTCATGTCTCCAGGACTCTTCTCAGTATCTTTGCCTATTTCAAATGATATCTAATTTCCAATTCTCCCAGTCTAGTTCTGACAATTTTTAGTTCCCTGGCAGAATAGAAGAATTTGTCTATCTTTTCGCTTCCTTTTATTTCCCTCTCTCTCTCTCTCTCTCTCTCTCTCTCTCTCTCTCTCTCTCTCTGTCTATCGCTTTCTCTCTCTCTCTCTCTCTCTATATATATATATATATATATATATAAAGAAAAAGAAAAAATTCAATTCTTTGCAGCCATTATAAATCTATTTCAGGTCTATGATGACACTCTTCAGATGATGAATGAAGATATTGTAAAGTATTTGAATATCATTTTGGTGTCTTCCACCGAGAAGAGAATTTGAAATATTTTTTTTTAATTTTTTAATTGAAATAGTTTTTTATATTTTTCAATTGAAAATTTTACAGTGAAAATTAAGCATCCAAGCTGGATGCTCGTACCCTTTGGATTTTTTCCTCGGATTATCTATATCTATATATATATATATATATATATACGCACATATATATATATATATATATATATATATATATATATATATATATATATATAAATGTGTGTGTGTGCGCGCACGTGCGTGTGTGTGTGCGTGTGTGTATGTGCACGCTATATTTTAAAGAATAAAATAGGATAAAAATAAAAATACTACCCAACCAGAGGATTCTGTTTTATTATCCCATTTTATTATTATCCCATTTTATATGTAAAAATGGGATATTGCTCTGAATTTTTGTGCATAAACATAAATGATTAAATCTTATGAACAATTATATATATATATATATATATATATATATATATATATATATATATATATATATATATATATATATATATTATGAACTCCCTTGTCCCCCAGCAATGGGTTCTTCTACATAAATGGCTTTGGCATTAAATAATCCATGAAGGTTGATATATATATATATATATATATATATGTGTGTGTGTGTGTGTGTGTGTGTGTGTGTGAATCAGCTCACCCCAAATCGATTACTTCTGTTTCGTGCTCCAGCCATTTTAATACCAGCCGAGAGCTCGTCTTTCCTACAATTCTGATTGGTAGTATTAATCGCCACACAAGAAGTGACTATTAATGCGGTTTTGCTGAAGTTGTCACGGATATGCTGTCGTTAAATCAAACCTATGATCCGGACTTATCTTTTCCAAATCCTTTATACACGCATATTAATTCATCATAAAATTTGGTTACAATGTCATAATATTTCAATCAATTAATTCAAGCAAAATATGTCTTTCAAATTCTTTAGTTCAAATATGACTGACTTCAGAGGAAATCTCTTTATTGCGATGGTTTATATTATTTGAACTCGATGAGAAAACGCATCAAGAACATCAAGAAAACTAGTCCTAAATACTTCACCTAAGAGTCCAATTACTATAGATCGGTAACTAGGGAATGAAAACAAAAGAAAAATATATTTAAGTAGAAAAGTGGTCATATGACTGTTATTGTGTAATCGTGCCCGGTTTGGCTATGCGCAAACCAGAATGCGTTCTAGAAAATGAGACGCGCAAAAGTCTATAGGAATTTGAGCAACTAGCGAATTACCAACACCGACCAAAAGACCAGAACTTGGGTTGATTAAAAGAAAAAGAAAATAACTTGTCTCGTGGATTTTGCCGTTCTGGCGGACCACAGAGTGGAAGTGAAACAGCACAAAAAGAGAGACAGATACTTGGACCTTACCAGAAAACTAAAAAAAGGCTGTGAAACATGGGGTTGACGGTGATACTAGTTATAATTGACGCTCTTGGAATGGTCTCTAAAGGCTTGGAAAGAGGAATTGGAAAATCAGAGGACCAATCGAGACCATCAGGACTAAAGCATTGTTGATATCAGCTAGAACATTCAGAAGAGTCTTGGAGGCCTGATTAAACTTGTTGTCACTCCTAAGAACGATCACAAAGATGAACAAATACTTAGACCTTGCCAGAAGACTAAAAAAATGTGGAACAAGAATACTAATTTTGGTTTGGTTTGGTTGGGTTGGGTTTCTTTTTTAATTGCATTTAAAAACTTCCTGGGTTATTTAATGCCAAAGCTATCCTTGTAGAACAGCAGTAATACTATTTAACAATTAACTGAGAGGTTAAGAAGGTTCATACTCTTCCTAAGAGTATTAGTTCGAAAGTGAACGTGAATGGCGTGATTGGAGTTCGAACTCGCTTACTTTGAAGCCCCAGTCCAGCACATTAACCACAAGGCAACGGGGACTTCCCCCCAATAAAAATTTTCTTCTAAAACAAAGACACCAGAATTTTATTACTTCTCATAGAGCATCATAAAATCAAAACGGATATTATTAGCTATTATTTATTACCAAACTCTACAGCAGAGAAACTGTCACTAAAAGAAAATTGTATTAATAATCCATAAATAGAATTAATTTTTTTTTTTCAGATTTTTTTTTCTCGGAATTTTTTTCATAAATGTAAATTCTGCATTGTTTAGAACTGGTTTATCGCAAAAACGGTTTTAATCTTGCAACAATATTTCTTTTGGAGCTATTCAAAATGGCAGCAAATCAAACAGAGAGCTCCAGCTTTGAACAGAGGTCTGTCGTCAAATTTTTTCCGACTGAGAAGTGTAAACCATGTGAAATTTATAGAAGCGTGGGTAATATGTATAGGGGAGCAAGTTTTAGTAAAAAAATGTTTACAAAATGGTTAAACATAAGTTTGCCACTATGAACCTGAGTCGAAAAGTCTGTCTGTGGTGTGGCCCCATTCAGGTTTTGAGCTCGGGTCACTGAGTCCACTTTCTATGATGATAATCATTACGCTGCGAGCGCTGTAACATATTGACCTTCGACCGAGCCGTCAATCAAGAAACAGGTGCATCCGGTCGAAGATATCGGAATATCACCTTGACGTGTGGACGGGTTGAATTCGGTGCACATGCGACGCCCACAGGAAGCAGGTGGTCGTAAAACAATTATATAACCAGGTGCCACAGACGGTTTGGGTCAGTTGGAGTTCGAGGCAGGCAGAGTTCAGTTCGAGTTGCAGTCAGAGTTCGAGTTCCAGTCGCAGTTGGGGACAAGATGCCGTAGTGAGAGCCAGCGCCAGACAGAGGGCTTGGGCCCTCAGAACCCCGGTTGAGCGACCCAGCAGAATGAGGAAGAAGTGCTACTATGATACAGAGGAACTTGGGGTCCATATGTTGCAGTCTGTTCCCGTCCCCAACTCACCTCTCACACATAACTAATATCAACCCTTTCGCAACCCTTTCGAGAATAAATTGTGGGAGGTATATTTTTCTAAAAAAGTGTGTTCGTTCGTCATTATTGTTAATTATGTTTCCTTGTATACTTGGTTGGTTTTGTTTTTTGGGTTTTATGGCATATCAACCTTTGTAGGTTATTTAACGCCAAATCTATTTTTATGTAAATAACCTGTTATATTTAAAACAATTCAGTTTAGCATAAGTACACAGTTTAATTGTCAAAAACATTTCCATTTCAAACTATTTAAGCAGTTATATGTAACAATTCAGTTAAGTGTAAATACAGTTTTAATGTCGAAAAACAGTTCTATTTCAAATAATTCAGTTAAGCATAAGCACGCAGTTTAAATGTAAGTACGGTTTAATTGACAAAAACATTTCTATTTCAAGCTATTCAGTTTACTCAAACAATTCATTTTAGCATTAGTATGCTGTTAGTTCTATTTAACCCATAGATAGGGCCCTATCAGGTGCTACCACTCCGGGCCAGAGTGGACCTGGCAGCGATGGCAATGAAGGGGTACTCCGCATTCCCCAAAGCTCCAGCACTGCTGGAACCTCAACATCAGATTGTTTAGTGTCATATACAGGACACTCGTTGGGGGGGGTCTTACCTCTCTTCAGAGGTGCAGTCAGTGTATTCTACAGCCCCAGCTGACTGGGCAATACACAGATTTAAATGTCAGACAGTTTTATTTCAGATAATTCAGTTCAGCATAAGTACACAGTTTAGATGTCAAAAACAGTTCTATTTCGAGCAATTCAGTTCAGCACTAGTACGCAGTTCCAATGTCAAAACAGTTCCATTTTAAACAATTCAGTTTAGCATAAATACGCAGTTTAAATGCAAAAATCAGTATAGTGAAAGAAGCACGGTTTTATTCTATTTAACCCATAGATAGGACCCTTATCAGGTGCTACCACTCCGGGCTAGAGTGGACCTGGGAGCGATGGCAATGAAGGGGTACTCCGCATTCCCCAAAGCTCCAGCACTGCTGGAACCTCAACATCAGATTGTTTAGTGTCATGTACAGGACACTCGTTGGGGGGGGGTCTTACCTCTCTTCAGAGGTGCAGTCAGTGTATTCTACAGTCCCAGCTGACTGGGCAAGGTGAACACTTGTATATGTATTGTGTATATGTATAGTGGCTATACAACAGCGCCTCCACGTAATGCTACTTCTATACTACTAATTTTTCTACGTGTATCATATGTACTAATAAACAGCATTTGTCATGATGATTATTATAGTGATATGCAATTTGTACATAGTCTTTTAAAAGCAGATCCTAATAAATAATGGTTTCAAGTATTCCAATTTAACATCAATGATTCTATAAATTAGGTTATTCGGAAAATTTTAATATAGACTATTTAGATTCTGTGAAATATAATTATGGATGGTAATTAATTACGTTAGTTAATTATATTTGTGGGGGAAAATTGTAAGTTGACCAGTCGGCTGGGGCTGTAGAATACACCGACTCCACCTCTGCGGAGGAGTAAGACCCCCCTCAACGAGTGTCCTGGTATGACACTAAACAATCTGAAGGTGAGGTTCCAGGTTGCCCGGATAACACTACAGATATTCACCGATTTGGGATATAAGATTTTACTCCATTCACCAAATTCTCCTAGTCTCTCAGCCATCGATTACCATTTTTCAAACATCTGGACACTTTTTTGACGTCTAAAAACATTCTGGTTAAAATGAGAAGTAGAAACTGCATTTTAAAATGTCTTTGTATTAAAACCTTCAGGGTTTTATCATAGATAACCTTATTAATCGATGGCAGAAATGTATAGATCAGGGATCATATTTTGACTGATTAAAACACTGTTAGTTGTCTAAATTTCAGAGACGAAACTTGATGATTTTTATCATTAAGGGTTTTCGGACTATTGTCTTCATCTTTATTGTTATTTCTACAACGTTTCGGCCGACATGTCCTCTGGCCTTCTTCAGGTGAACGGTTGTTATGAATTCGATCTCAGATTAATTCCGGCTCTAATCTTTTTGTTACTTTCCGCGCCATCCTCAAATGAACTGGGATTTTTATTGTTAAGCCTTGTGGAACTAGCTTGACGTCTCGGCATCTGGATAGGAATGTGAGATGGTTCATCATTCGTGCCAATTTTTGATTCAGTTTTTTTCTAATTGTTTCCATTCATATATTTTATCGAGTCCGTAACGACTGGATATTAGTTGTCTAAATTTCTGAGACGAAGCTTGATGATTTTTATCATTAAGGATTTTCATCTGAAGAAGGCCGGAGGACATATCGGCCGAAAAGTTGTGGAAATAACAATAAAGATGAAGACAATAGTCCTAAAACCTTAAGGATAAAACACTGAATAAATTCATTAATTCAGAAATTAAAGTTTATTCTAAAATCGGACATTATTTTCTGAACAACAAAATAATAATAATAATAATAATAATAATAATAATGATAATAATAATAATGTTTGTACACAGTTATATGGTTTCAAGTATTTCAATCAAATACTAAAAAGATCTATTCAACTCATTGATGGGACACTTCGAGGAAAGAGTATTCTTGCAACCTAATTTTCTCTCTCCGTATGACGGGTATTCGGCTTGTCATAAAGATACTCACAATATATATATATATATATATATATATTTGTATGTGTGTGTGAGAGAGAGAGAGAGAGAGAAAGAGAGAGAGCTATACCATTATCATCATCATCAAGTCGTGTTGATAGCACAGAATCCCATAAATCTCTCTCTTTCTCTCTCTCTCTCTCTCTCTCTCTCTCTCTCTCTCTCTCTCTCTCACGGTCTCTCTCTATAATGGCCGAGGGATTTCGTTTTATATATCTTGTTTTTCGGTTTAGTTAGGCTGAGAACATTTCGGATCTATGCATGGGTTAGTTAGGTGCAAACATGAGCGCATGTGTTCACGTGCACGCGGAGTGGACGTGTCATTCAGAGATGTCACAATAAAAATCCCAGAGAGAGGATATGACCAGGGATGTAAGAGACGTTACGTACCGGAAGCGTGGGCTGAGATTTGAGAAAAGTCAGTTAGTCGGAAGAAGAATGTTGACTTTCGCTTGCTCACCGAGGCCTTGTGGCGGGTGCGAACGTGGTTTGGGGCAGATGGAAAAGTCAACATAGAAAGATAGCATCTCTCTCCTTATGTCGAAAAACCTTTTAACTCAAAGGTAATAAAAAGTTTCGTACCTGAACTAAGAAGTCGTAAGTGGGTTTTTTTTGTGTTTCGGGATTCCAATGTTATCTATATATGAGTTATGAACATTCTATGTACATTTCACATACTCATGTATGGCTATGTGACATATATATATGTTCCCATCCAGTGTCTACGCAGAGCTTATGCATGTAACTCCCGTGTGGTTGGAGCCCACAGGAGAATGTTGTTTATGAGTTCGTCCAGCAGTGCCCAGACTGTCTTGTACGTCTTATTTGAATGGTTTGTGAGATGGAAGGCAAGTGGCCGTACAACCACTGTTCGCTAGGATTTGTTCATAACAGAACGCAGCATTCTTGTTGAGTTCCGATCAAGCTTTTTCTCAAACCTTTTCGTTCGATTTCCAATGGCCCAACTATACAGTAGTACTGTCACGGTTACAGCTTGCAAGAACCCCCGTTTTATTTTATGAAAGTGATCAAAATTCTATATAATCGATTATCAATCAACAGCATTCCATGCCTTTCCAATGTTTATGTTGACATTGCTTTTAGTAGATAATATATTGCTACCGAAGTATATGAACTACTCAGTCTTCAAGACAAAAAATAATCTCAAAGATTCGCCTGTGATTACGCAGATAAAGCTTCATGATGTTACTGATCCTCGCGTTCTAATAGTTGTATAAGCAATCAATAAACGGTAACTGTCAGAAACAATTTTGGTACTTATCAGGAGACATCTTAAAGACATACTCCGAATGACAAATAAGAAAATGTTTCTGCCCACACAGAAGCAGCAGCCGAGTGCATACCAACTAAACGGCAAAATGTAGAGTTTCATTGGAGTCAATAGCAGTTTGGGAAAAACGAGTTAACATAAAAAAAAGTATCCTTACTTAATAAAAAACTATTAAAAAAAGCCAAAGCACATAAACTTAAGAAAGTTAAGAGACAACTAAATAAAACATACCAAAAAGAACAACTAAAATACATTTAAAGCCAAATCAATAAAATGAGAAACTCGACAAAATACAGATAATCACAATTGATGGATAGTAAATGAGGTAAACGGAGGGAAAAGCACCTCGAAAGGAAAAACTAAAAGCCGCCAGCCAAGGGGAAAGACTGCTGAAGTGGAAAGAGCATTTTAAGAATCTGCTTGGAAACTCTTATGAAAACGCGGATAAACCAACTGAAAAAGTTATTATGGCCTACTAGACATCAGATTTGAAGAGTTAACATAAGAAATATTTGAAAAAATTAAAAGCAGAAAAGCAGCTGGCCTCGACAAAATTCCTCCTGAAGTTTGAAGCACAAGAAATTTGACGACATACTTCTTCGATTATGAAACGCTGCGTATAAACAATACAAAACAGATAAATGGGTGAAAGGCTACAGTGTCTCTTTCTTTAAGAAAGGTGACTTCGGAATCACTAAGAACTAAAGAGGCATGACTCTTACTGCTTAGGTTTATAATGCCTTTTACTCGAATTGTACTCGAATTAAAGTTTTAGAAAAATCTCATCAAAAATCAGAACGGCTTTCGGAGAAATTTATCTACAATTTCACAGATTCTGACTATCTATCGAATCATCGAATTGTCGAAGGAAAGCGCGCAAAAATTTCGAGGTAACATTACTGTTCATACTTTTCTCCAATGTCTCACATTTCATACATAGAGAGAAAATGGAGGAAACTACAATGATATGATCTCAAAAAACAATTGATGGATTAAACGCCTTAAGGAAAAACCACATATGTTGGGCTACAATGACCTGCTGAGTAGACCAAGTATAGAGTTGAATACAATATAGGAACCGATAATTAAAAAGGCTAGATGAAAAAAAAATCTGAATATGAGCACAGGTAAAAAAAAATCACACATAATAGTTGTAATTCTAGTCAAGTAAGAACATTAAGTTTATAAGTCCCAAAAATTCACCCCGAATTGTCCAGCTGGACACATTCAATAAAGAACGTAGTTCGAAGTTTCGTGAAGGTTCCCGACTTCGACAAACACCTGAAGAAGGCCAGAGGACATATCGGCCGAAACGTTGAAAGATGAAGACAATAGCCCGAAAACCCTAGATGATAAAAATAAAAATAAAAAACAACTCTTTGCAAATGTATGAAAGCAATAGTTCGCTCTCCCGATGTTGTTACCGATATTTTCGACATTGTTGCTTAGGGAATAACCAAAAGTCACAAGGAGCAACGTCTGGACTATGGGAGGCTGAGGAACTGTCTTGATGCCCATCGTGGTCAAATAGCGTGTGACAAGGATGGAGTTGTTGACTGGTGCATTGTCCTGGTGGAAATGCCACTGAGCCGATTTGAAGAGTGCTGAACTCTTCCCTAGGAATCTCTTCCTGAACTCCCTTAAAACCTCAACATAGTAACCCTAACCCTAACCCTTTGGCCAATCAACTCTGGTGTTCTGACTTCCTTACTCCTTCCACACCTCTCATCATCCCTCACAGACTCCCTGCTTTCATTGAATCTCTTATGCCACTCAAAAACTGATGCTCGATTCATGCAAGATGATCGAAAAGCAGTCTGAAGCATTCCATACGTTTCTTAGGCATTTTTTCCAAGTTTAAAACAGAATTTTATTGCATATCGTTCTTCTCACGTCCAGATTGCATTTTTGAAATTCACCAGCTGTAACAATTAAGCTTTAGTAAGGTGTATTCTAATTGCTGCTGTAGCTGTTGATTTGAACCTGAAATCATAAAAATTGGTCAGTCATCTCATAAGATGTATAGCAATAACATAGTGAATGTTCAAGAGTCTACGACTATTTTAAATGCCTATACAAAAAAAAGTCTGAAAACCTATTGAAGGTACCACGTACATATATCATCCGGTCTGATAGCACGATGTTCAATGACTCTCTCTCTCTCTCTCTCTCTCTCTCTCTCTCTGGGTGTGTGTGTGCGCGCGCGCGTATGAGGAAGCTGTCCAGTCCACTAATCAAAATAAAAAAAGAATGAATAAACAGATAGATTTGCCCAGGTTTCTTTAATAGATAAACACG